>JARPMR010000003.1:25597686-26125166 GCA_029955525.1 Oeneis ivallda
AACAATACCTCCTATTATAATCCCATTATAAGAATGTTATAATGAAAAAGATTTTCATTATTTTGTAATAATATTTGTAAGTTAATTAGGTAAATGGGTGGCCGTTGTCGTTTGTTGTTCTTACATAATATTTATTCATAGGTACTTGTAGTACTAATTACCATATCTACTATTAATTACCTACCACGCGTGCATGACTATTTACTGTTTTTTGAGACCTTGTTCATGCTGTGCAGTCCTATAGGGTTATAATAAGATCGAAATGTAAAATTAAGAATTTAGGTATAAGTAATAATTGTAATCTGTGGTTTGCCTAATCTATATATATAAAAGAAAGTGGTGTTAGTTACACTATTTATAACTCAAGAACGGATGAACCGATTTTGCTGAAAATTGGTGGAGAGGTGGCTTAGAACCAGGAGACGGACATAGGATACTTTTTATCCTGTTCGACCGAGTTTCCGTCAAGTCAGTATAAAACGTGGTATAACAAAAACGCATCTGACATGGAATAACAAAACGCAAATGACAGTGGAATAACAAACCGTAAATGACAGCTAAACGTAATTTTGTCTTTGGTTAAGTATGGCAAAAAATTTGACAATTATAAAAATGATAGCTAAACGTAATTGATAATATCATCAGTAATATGTTTTCTCTTTGAATCATCATTAATAATGCCGCGAACAATATTATAAATGCGAAAGTGCGTTTGTTTGTTGGTTTGTCCGTCAATCACGCTGCAACAGAGCTACGGATTGACGTGATTTTTTGGATAGGTATAGTTTAGAACCTGGAGGGTGACAGGCATCCCGGAAAATCAAAGAGTTCCCGCGGAATTTTAAAACTAAATCCACGCGAGCGAAGTCGCGGGCATCAGCTAGTAAATAAATAAATAAAAGAAATCCCGGAGAAATGGGTGGACATACATAACAAAACGATACCGGTCGAATTGAGAACCTCTTTTGTTGGAAGTCGGTTAAAAATAGATTAACACAGTAGTTTACATAGTATAGAGCCCAACTTTAATTAAAGTATCATATGATTAGGGAGGTTAGGGTTAAATAATATTGACCCGAGTTGATCTGTAATGTGCTTAATATATTCATCCCTCCGCTTGGGGAGCCGTTAAGCCGTCGACCGCGTAATTAACGTAGACCTACTATGTGTTGCAGAAAGCGATAAGCCTTATAGTTATTAATATTTATTCCACAAAGTTCAAGACACCCAGCGTGCTATAGAAAGAGCTTGGATGTTGTTTAAGGGATTATCCAAAATGTTATCACCATTCTGCCACAATTAACTCTGATTAATTATCATCGACATTATCATCGGTAAGCAGTGATAGCCTAGTGGTTAGGACTGTGGTCTCCTATTCGGGGAGTTGCAGGTTCGATCCCAGGTACGCACCTCGTGACTTTTCGGAGTCAAGTGCGTTTAAGCAAATAAATATCACAAGGAAAACATCGTCAGGAAACCTGCACATCTGAGAGTTCTTCATAATGTTTTTGAAGGTGTGCGAAGTCTGCCAATTCGCATTGGGCCAGCGTGGTGGACTATGGCCTATAACCCTTCTCTGAGAGGAGACTTGCGCTCAGTAGTGAGCCGTTAATGGGTTGCTAATGATGATGAATGATGAATTATCGTCAGATCTTATTGTTTATAACCGTGAAAGACGTGGTCTCCTCTTTGCAACCATTCAGTCATCGACTTGGCCCCCCAATGCTGGCTGCACCACTCTCATTATTTTTGTCCTCCTTTCTATCACGAAATTCCGAAATGCTTATTACAATAATAACAATATTTGTAAATACTTATTTTAATATAAAAAATTGTTTTTTTTTTTAAAACCGACTTCAAACGCCCGGGCCGCTACAAATTATACAATTTATTGTTGATTTTTTAAAAACTACTCGACTGATTTCGATAAAATTGAAATGGGACCACCTGGGAAGTTTACCCTTTCAAACACAAAAAGGATTTTCCAAATCGGTTCAGGCGTCTTCGAGTAATCAGTGAACATACAAAGAAAAATTCCGACGAATTACCTAAGAAGTTAAGAACCTCCTACTTTTTGAAGACGGTTATTGATATGTATTTTGTTCTTGCAGAGTTCTGGCAAGGAGGAGTTTTGGCCCTTAAACGCTTTGTCATCGTAAAAATAAAACTTCTCAATAACATGCGGGGGATTTTACGACATAAAACAAGGAATTGACAGACAAAATGGCGGCTATTATTATCTTTTGGGAACAGTCGCAGTTGCGAGACGCTTGCCATCGTCGTTACATAAACTAATCAACGTTTTAATGATGATCAGACTGGCGAAGTTGATGTTCATGTAAGTGCTACGTATATTTAAGAAAACAAACCCTTCGCCGTCCCACTAATTGGCATAAGTCTGGGATGGGCAAAGAATAGGGCCATAGCCCACCATAGCCATAGACCAAGTGCGTATTGGCAGACAGGGCCCTTGGAAGGTTATATATCTAGGTCCACCATGCTGACCCAATGAAAATTGACATACTTCACACACCTTTGCGAACATTATGAAAAACTCTCAGGAATGTTTGTCTCTTCACGATGATTTCCCTCACCGTTCTAGCAAGTGATATTAAATTGCATAATACGCATATATAATTCCGAAAAGTTAGGAGATGCGTTCCTAAAGCTGAAGCTAAGAGTTTACGTGACAAAAACCAACAATTAAAATCTTAAACAACTCAATTTAGTCCGCTCTCAATTCAACAGAATTTTTGAAATCACATTAAAATTTAATCATTTTATCGTAACTGCGTATCAAGTACGAGTGACTATACTGTCTCAAACCATTAGAGAAATGCTAATATTCAAAAAATCGATAGGAAGCCCATCTCGATTCGAATAAGTCGTCGTAATATCGAATAATTGCCGATCATTCGATTAAGAGCAATTCATTCGCCTTTTAATTGCGATTCTCTGTCGGCCGGCTTAGGGTAAAAGGCATTCAAATTATTGGATTCATTTTATTAAAGACACTTTACAGTAGTACTTTGGTTCGATTGTTTTGTGAATGTTAGGTATTAAATACCGGAAAGATAATAATATTAGACTTAATGGAGTATTGAACATCGGGGTGTCTTCATTTTAAATTAAAATGTTACACTATATTTTATTGATAGCTTATCTTAATTACAATTCAAGTGTCTTGACACGATTATTAGTTTGGTATTGATTTATTAGGCGATACTTATGGTGTACCTATGCCTAATAGCAATTTGCGTTGGCTGTTAATTGGGCCTTTTTCCCTCGTTTGGTTGACCAACAGTAAGACTTGTCATCCCTAAAAATCATGGTGCCAACCGTAGAA
This sequence comes from Oeneis ivallda, assembly GCA_029955525.1. Classification (NCBI taxonomy): domain Eukaryota; kingdom Metazoa; phylum Arthropoda; class Insecta; order Lepidoptera; family Nymphalidae; genus Oeneis; species Oeneis ivallda. Next base: position 25,601,033 of record JARPMR010000003.1, read on the forward strand.
AAGCGGCATGTGGTTGGCCTTACGAAGGACTTAGTCGGCATCACCACTACCATCTCCCAACCGTTGGCTACCGTTAGCTACGCTACAAAACCCCAACGGAAATTGCTACAAGTGATTTTAAGTATAAAGACAAAACCCGTCCATTGAAACACTGTTCTAGGCAATCCTTGCTTAGTGTGTTTTTTCAAAAGTCGAAAGTTCTGCTCAATTAATTAATTTGGTATTACCAACTACTCAGGGTCCGATCGTAATATTACTAATTCTGGAATCATAATATAGATACATCAAATATTTTCAAAAGAAAATTACTAATTAAGAAAGACTTAAGGAAAATATTAAAGTTTGAACCAATTATTCATTAACACTTACTGCGATAAAATTCAAGCAAATTATTAAGTGGAATAAAATTAATTAATTGTAAGGAACAGAAAATTATACTTATTTTAAATAGCACGTTGGTACTCAGATAACGATGGCCTCCCAATTGCAGTACAGTCAGCAAAAACACTAGTAAGCAGAAAAATAATCAAAAGTAGAGATTATATGTATTACAAATTCGGATTGCTTTATAAACCCCACATAAATACATTTTATGCCAAGGATCCTAAATTGAAATTGAAAAAATAAAAGAGAACTACTCCTTCTTTTCCATACCTATGAAACATTTAATTTATGGAAAACTAGCTGATGCCCGCGACTTCGTCTGCGTGAACTTAACCTTTAAAATGCCTTGGGAACTCTGACTTTGCGGGATAAAAAGTAGCCTGTCACTCTCCGTCCTCAACTATAGGTACACTGCAAAAAATCACATCGATCCGTAGCTCTGTTGGGGCGTGATTGAAGGACAAACCAACGCACTTTCGCAGTTTTAATATTTCACCATATAAAGTGTAAGTGCATATAGTCAACGTGGTTTTTAGGGTTCCAACGGGACTCTATTACTAAGCCTCCGCTGTCCGTCCGTCCGTCTGTCAGCGGCGTGTATCTCGTAAACCGTAATAGACAGTTGAAATTTTCACATATTTTGTATTTCTATTGCCGCTATAACAACAAATAATAAAAATTAAATTAAATTAAAAAAATAAAATTAAATTAAAATATTTCCATGTACCCATGGAAATATTTTAATTTCTTTTTTTAACGGAACCCTAAAAGAGCGAGGACCGACTCGCAATTGGCTGATTTTTTTTTTACACAGGTAAAGTTGACGACCTGGAAAATAACACAGGCTACTTTTTGTCCCGGGAGCATACATTTAAACGCCCGCGCCACTACAAAGTATATAATTTATTGTAGATTTTTTTAAAAACGCTCGACTGATTTCTATAAAATTTAAATGGGACCACCTGGGAAGTGAAACCACCCTTTGAAACAAAAAAAGAATTTTCCAAATCGGTTCAGGCGTCTTCGAGTAATCGGTGAACATACATAAAAAAGTTTCCGTTGAATTGAGATCCTCCTCCCTTTTTTGAAGTCGGTTAAAGTAATAATAAAAATTAGTTCAAATTTAACGAAGTTATGGAGTATAACAGTCTAAATAGTTCAACCCCTATCTCAGAGAACATACATCCATCCATCCGTATACGACATCTATACAAACATACATCCGTATACATCCATCACAAACTTTCACATCCTACTAATATTATAAAGGCGAAAGTTTGTGTGTATGTTTGTTCCTCCTTCACGCAAAAACTACTGGATGGATTTGGCTGAAATTTGGAATGGAGATAGATTATACCCTGGAATAACACCTATCCTCTCATCTGCTGGATCTGCCCCGCCCCGCGCGCCGCGGAACCGTCAAGTCTGCGTACCGAATCGTGGGTGTTCGCGCGAATCCGGCGCCGCGCTATTGAAAAATTCATTTCTCTAAACTTTTGTATAGAACCTAGGTATAAAACTATATTTTTGGAATTGTGATGAAATAAGCTATAATTTAATAATACTCGTTCATTCATATTACTGAAATAGAGAACAAGATCTCATGTCGGAGCTTATATTTTGTAAAACTTTTGCTTCACGTTTGAGGTCTGATGAAATTAATGAATTTGGTGCAAAATTGTTGTCTATCTACATGTATTTTACGAAAAAACTGTTAATTGCTTACCCTTCCATTGTTTTATTCACAGAAAACACTATTTTTTATTATTTTTAATCACCACACGACGTCACACTCCGAACTCGCGTCAGCGGAAACAGCACAGAGCGGCAACTCGTGTTTTCAACATAGATTATCTTAATGTCAAATTATTGTCATAGAGTCGAATATAAAACATGAACAGAGACTCGATTCTATAAGCTTGTCAATAGTAAAGTTGGAGAAGGATGGGGCTAGTAAATATTTTCGAATTAAATGCAAAACCAAACGCGTCGAAAAAGGATAGCTACAGAGCGGGAGCCGTCCTTCCGCAGTTTACGCATCGTTTTAAATGTGAGCGGGAGCTGTCCGATCGCAGATTAAAGGATAGGCTACAAATTATCCCGGAAAAATCCAAGGTTCCCGCGGAACTTTGAAAAACCACTGATAGATGGCGCTGATTGTACTTAAATCACGCTTACATTATCCGCAGCATCGAGAATAAGTAAAAAATTCCAATTCAACAATCAAGTAGGATAAACACAGTTATTGAAGTTTTTCATTATCAATAGAAAATTTCTTAGGGATAAGGGATGGATTACGAAATAAATTATACAAATAGTACAAGGTATCGATTTGTCCAGTCATAGTGAGTACAATGTACATTGCTAGATATTATAATGACTGATCATGTGTAGATCCTATCCTATCCTATTATTCCTATTAATATTATAAATGCGAAAGTTTGTGAGGATGGATGTTTGGATCGATGGATGGATGTTTGTTACTCTTTAACGCCACAACGAATGAACCGATTTTGCTGAAATTTGGCACAGACATAGAATATAGTCTGGAATAGCACATAGGCTACTTTTTATCCAGGAAAAGCAAACAGTTCCTGCGGGATAGCATCGCTATTTTTTACGCATTTGTCCTTCAAAATACGCGCAATGGAGTTTTAGATTAACGTGATTTTTTTGCACAGGTAAAGTTAAGAGCCTGAAAAATGACAAAGGCTACTTTTTATCTCGGGAAAACAAACGGTTCCTGCGGCATATTAGTATACTACTTTTCACACATTTATCTTTCATTTATGCGCCAATGGAGTAACAGATTGACGTGGTTTTTTGGATTGGCATAGTTGATGACTTGAAAAGTGACAAAGGCTACTTTTTATCCTGGGAAAGTAAACAGTTCCCGCGGGATATTAGTGTTCTACTTTTCACATATTTATCCTTAAATTAGGCGCCAACGAAGTTACAGATTGACGTGGTTTATTGGATAGGCATAGTTGAGGACTTGAAAAGTGACAAAGGCTACTTTTAATCTCAGGAAAACAAACAGTTCCCGCGGGATATTCGTATGCTACTTTTCACATATTAATCCTTCAATTATGCGCCAACGAAGTTACAGATTGACGTGGTTTTTTTGATAGGCATAGTTGAAGACCTGAAAAGTGAAAAGGCTACTTTTTATCCCGGGAAAACAAACAGTTCCCGCGGGATATTCGTATGTTACTTTCACAAACTTATCCTTCAATTATGCGCCAACGGAGTTTTAGATTGAAGTTTTAGATTATTTTTTAGCGCAGGTAAAATTAAGGGCCTGAAAAGTGACATACATACACACATACTGTAGTAGTAGGTTTGTATGAATGTATGTATGTATGTGTGTATGTATGGAATGCATGTATGCATGTATGTATGTATGTATGTATGTATGTATGTATGTATGCATGTATACATGTGTGCATGTATGCATGTATGCATGTATGAATGTATGTATGTATGTATTTAGGCATGCATGTATGCGAACATACATACACACATATCTACTACTACTGTATGTGTGTATGTATGTATGTATGCTTGCATGCATGCATGCATGTATGTATATATGTATGAATGTATGCATGTATTTATGTATGTTTGTATCCTCCTCCTACTAACAATAAATACTTTAATTATATCCTATCCTACTTATTATTACTCATATTATCCCACTAATATTATTAATGTGAAAGTTTGTGATGGATGTATACGGATGTATGTTTGTATAGATGTCGTATACGGATGGATGGATGTATGTTCTCTGAGATAGGGGTTGAACTATTTAGACTGTTATACTCCATAACTTCGTTAAATTTGAACTAATTTTTATTATTACTTTAACCGACTTCAAAAAAGGGAGGAGGATCTCAATTCAACGGAAACTTTTTTATGTATGTTCACCGATTACTCGAAGACGCCTGAACCGATTTGGAAAATTCTTTTTTTGTTTCAAAGGGTGGTTTCACTTCCCAGGTGGTCCCATTTAAATTTTATAGAAATCAATCGAGCGTTTTTAAAAAAATCTACAATAAATTATATACTTTGTAGTGGCGCGGGCGTTTAAATGTATGCTCCCGGGACAAAAAGTAGCCTGTGTTATTTTCCAGGTCGTCAACTTTACCTGTGTAAAAAAAAATCAGCCAATTGCGAGTCGGTCCTCGCTCTTTTAGGGTTCCGTTAAAAAAAGAAATTAAAATATTTCCATGGGTACATGGAAATATTTTAATTTAATTTTATTTTTTTAATTTAATTTAATTTTTATTATTTGTTGTTATAGCGGCAATAGAAATACAAAATATGTGAAAATTTCAACTGTCTATTACGGTTTACGAGATACACGCCGCTGACAGACGGACGGACGGACAGCGGAGGCTTAGTAATAGAGTCCCGTTGGAACCCTAAAACCACGTTGACTATATGCACTTACACTTTATATGGTGAAATATTAAAACTGCGAAAGTGCGTTGGTTTGTCCTTCAATCACGCCCCAACAGAGCTACGGATCGATGTGATTTTTTGCAGTGTACCTATAGTTGAGGACGGAGAGTGACAGGCTACTTTTTATCCCGCAAAGTCAGAGTTCCCAAGGCATTTTAAAGGCTAAGTTCACGCAGACGAAGTCGCAGGCATCAGCTAGTTAATAATATTAGTGGGATAATATGAGTAATAATAAGTAGGATAGGATATAATTAAAGTATTTATTGTTAGTAGGAGGAGGATACAAACATACATAAATACATGCATACATTCAAACATATATACATACATGCATGCATGCATGCAAGCATACATACACACATACACACATACAGTAGTAGTAGATATGTGTGTATGTATGTTCGCATACATGCATGCCTACATACATACATACATACATTCATACATGCATACATGCATACATGCACACATGTATACATGCATACATACATACATACATACATGCATACATGCATTCCATACATACACACATACATACATACATTCATACAAACCTACTACTACAGTATGTGTGTATGTATGTCACTTTTCAGGCCCTTAATTTTACCTGCGCTAAAAAATAATCTAAAACTTCAATCTAAAACTCCGTTGGCGCATAATTGAAGGATAAGTATGTGAAAGTAACATACGAATATCCCGCGGGAACTGTTTGTTTTCCCGGGATAAAAAGTAGCCTTTTCACTTTTCAGGTCTTCAACTATGCCTATCCAATAAACCACGTCAATCTGTAACTTCGTTGGCGCCTAATTTAAGTATAAATATGTGAAAAGTAGAACATTAATATCCCGCGGGAACTGTTTGCTTTCCCAGGATAAAAAGTAGCCTTTGTCACTTTTCAAGTCATCAACTATGCCAATCCAAAAAACCACGTCAATCTGTTACTCCATTGGCGCATAAATGAAAGATAAATGTGTGAAAAGTAGTATACTAATATGCCGCAGGAACCGTTTGTTTTCCCGAGATAAAAAGTAGCCTTTGTCATTTTTCAGGCTCTTAACTTTACCTGTGCAAAAAAATCACGTTAATCTAAAACTCCATTGCGCGTATTTTGAAGGACAAATGCGTAAAAAATAGCGATGCTATCCCGCAGGAACTGTTTGCTTTTCCGGGATAAAAAGTAGCCTATGTGCTATTCCAGACTATATTCTATGTCTGTGCCAAATTTCAGCAAAATCGGTTCATTCGTTGTGGCGTTAAAGAGTAACAAACATCCATCCATCGATCCAAACATCCATCCTCACAAACTTTCGCATTTATAATATTAATAGGAATAATAGGATAGGATAGGATCTACACATGATCAGTCATTATAATATCTAGCAATGTACATTGTACTCACTATGACTGGACAAATCGATACCTTGTACTATTTGTATAATTTATTTCGTAATCCATCCCTTATCCCTAAGAAATTTTCTATTGATAATGAAAAACTTCAATAACTGTGTTTATCCTACTTGATTTTTGAATTGGAATTTTTTACTTATTCTCGATGCTGCGGATAATGTAAGCGTGATTTAAGTACAATCAGCGCCATCTATCAGTGGTTTTTCAAAATTCCGCGGGAACTTTGGATTTTTCCGGGATAATTTGTAGCCTATGTGTTATTCCAGGGTATAATCTATCTCCATTCCAAATTTCAGCCAAATCCATCCAGTAGTTTTTGCGTGAAGGAGGAACAAACATACACACAAACTTTCGCCTTTATAATATTAGTAGGAAGTAGGATAGTGGTGGGAAGTGAAAGGTACCTAAATTAGAATCAACAATCTTAGCAATTTGATATTATCCATTTTTATCGGTTCTTGTTGAGTAATACATAAATGTCTGGTACCTAATAAACTTCTACCGGAAGACGGCAGAAGATTAAGCGTTCCAGTACGATGCTGCGTAGAAACCGCAAACTAATAATTTCATATAAAAAAGTATTTTATAAAAACGACTTCAAACAACCGCGCCACTACAAAGTATATAATTTATTGTTAATTTTTTTATAAACCGCTCGACCGATTTCGATAAAATTGAAATGAGACCACCTGGAAAGTATACCCTTTAAAACAAAAAAAGAATTTTTCAAATCGGTTCAGGCGTCTTCGAGTAATCGGTGAGCATACCTAAAAAAAAAAAGATTTCGCCGAATTGAGAACCTCCTCCTTTTTTGAAGTTTTTTAAAAACTTTTTGACACCTAACCATTTGTGCTATACCAGGCATGAGTTCGTATTGCAAACTGCAGCTTTAAGAAGAAGCCATGAAACTTAGTACATCTAAGCTTACACCAGCTTATATGTGTGGTGTGTCAATAATTATCTATGCACCTCATAATATATTATTATCGGAAGCTGACTGTACCAGCCAGGATACTTACATGCCCTTTATACAAACTAACATAACCTTTACGACTTACGAAATAAAATTCAAAATGTATTGTCTAATTTCCCCGCCCCGGGCTTAGTGCCAAATGTGAAAACGCACATTTTCGCCGGTTTTCATGGCGCACGTTTCAATGGACCCCTATTCCTTGTTTTTTGTGGCCCCCTACATGTTCAAAAGCAATTTATGTTGGCCGACTCTTGTTTAAATGTTTTTGGTTTTGTAAACAAAAGATAACCCAGATTCGTGTGGCGGCTATCTAAAGTTATTTATTTTAACCACAGAATTTTAAATAAGGTCATAGAAGTGAAAATGTGCTGTAATCTAATTGTTAGGAAATCTGTCACGAGAGACACCAGAAAAAGATGTGTAGAACAGGCGCTTTTTACTTTGCTATTCAAGGGCTTTAAAATAGAAGGGGCAACAGGAGTGACCTCTACATTCTACTATTCTAGACGAAGTTGCGAGTGTGGTCTTTTGCTATTATCTATTAAGGGGAAGGTCTAGACTTAAGACCTTCCGCTTTGCTCAGATAAAGTTGCTTTAGAACAAAAAACAACTTTATCTGAGGTCAAAAGAACGGTAGGTACTGATAAACAGACCAGCAAAATTTAATGTTTACATAACATACCTACCATTGTATTTCATGTTGAATCCACAATCAAGTTTATCGTCAGTTTTAACCTTGGTTTAGTTTTTTGAAATGCCGTCAGCAGCTATAGTAAACCTTTTGACTACCTCTGGTATATAAATAGTGGTTTATGCTGTGACTTTATTTGAAGGTTTTCTCGGGTTGTCTCGGCGATGAGTGGCACTTTGGATGGATTATCCCATCGCCACCTACATGTCCAATTGGGTATTTGAGTGATATTTTTTTATTTATTCAAAATAACTTTTTAAATACCATAAATCAATGCCATTTTTCTTTTTTAAACGACTTCATTAACCGACTTAAAAAAGGAGGAGGTTCTCAGTTCGTCGGAATCTTTTTTTTTAAATATTTTATTTATGTATGTTCACCGATTACCGAAGACGCCTGAACCGATTTGGAAAATTCTTTTTTTTAAAGGGTATGCTTCCCAGGTGGTCCCATTTAACTCAATTCGTCGGAATCTTTTTTTTTAATATTTTTTTATGTATGTTCACCGATTACCGAAGACGCCTGAACCGATTTGGAAAATTCTTTTTTTTAAAGGGTACTTCCCAGGTGGTCCTATTTAAATTTTATCGAAATCGGTTGAGCGGTTTTTAAAATATCAACAGTAAATTATATACTTTGTAGTGGCGCGGGCGTTTGAAGTCGGTTTTTTTAAAATAATTTTTATGTTAAATTAATAAATAATTCAACTAGTCTCGGAATTAGAGAGCTCTAAAGTTACCTGTTAGACAAAGAGAGCGCTATTGAGATGTGACGTCACAACTCAAAAGCTCCATACACTCTTTATAGAAAATTTCGTTTTAGAAAGAGTCAGATACAGTCGTAGTAAAACAGCTTATAACTTATTAGTTTTTTGACCGATTTATTTTCTATTTTTACATGTTACATTTTCGATTATAAATAATGAATATCAACATTTTTAGGTAATACATTTCCAGAAATAGAAATATTACCATAAACAATTCACGCAAACATACCTGTATAAATTCATAATCGTTGATCATGGATTCATGAATATTCCCTCCTTCGTTTAAATCTGCCTCTATTTCGATTAAGGTGGAAGACACACTTCTGCCCGCGAAATTCAAATTTAATTTGGTTTTTCGCAATTTGTAAACTAATACGACAAAGTAGGCTTATGGCATTCTAATTGCGACAATGGCAGTATCATCTTCACAGATTTATATAAAAATCTTTACTTGAAAGTGCCCAGATTAAGAAATTAATCAAAATATCGACTAATTTGTGAGTAACTCAGTACTCAGTAACAGTATTTTGATTAATTTCTTAAACTGGTCACTTTCAAGTAAAGATTTTTATGTAAACCTGTGAAGATGATAATTCTACTGGCGCAATTAGAATGCCATTAGCCTAGTTTGTCGTATTAGTTTACAAATTGCGAAAAAACAAATTAAATTTGAATTTCGCGGGCAGACTCGTATAATCATCCTTAATAACATGTAGTTACCGAGTATAATACACACCCGTAATTCAGCCTAAATACCCCATATCCCAATGTCGAACGTGACAAGTTTCGCAATAGGATCGATTTATCACTATTGCTACTACATCACACGCCATGTTAGGCGAGGCACGTAAATCACCTCCTAATCACTCATTATGTCCTAGTACATTGTTGGCATGATAAAATTGCACTTAAGAAGGCCTATTATGGGCGCCGGCCCATGTTTTATTTTTATATTTATTCATTTGACATAAGTACCTATATAACAGATAAGCATTAAATTTATAGTAACAGAAATGATAAAATCATGAATGAACCTGTTTTTAATAACATGCATACATAATAACACAATAGAAGAAAATTATGAAATATTTGGTTAATAACCGGTTAAAAATATCACATTATATACTTATTACATAGCCTGAATATATTTGTTAATTGATAGAACGAACCGAAGTCTTATCGATCAGGTGCCGGTATATTAAGGGAGCGATTTGATAATGTTCAGTAAACCTAAATTATAGCAGTGATAGCCTAGTGGTTAGGACTGTGGTCTCCTGTTCGGGGGGTCGCAGGTTCTATCCCGGGTTTCTATCGCACCTCTGACTTTTCGGAGTCAAGTGCGTTTAAGGGCAGGATCTCCGGGCGCAGTAGGCATTTAGAGCAACCTCAGTCCCCGCGCGGTGAGGTGCGCGTAGGCGCTTTTCAAATGAACTCACTCACCCCAAATTTTACATCATAGATTAAATAACTTTATTGTACCTAACAGAACAGGGACACTTGTAAGTTTTAGAAACATTTATTTTATTTTTTAATCATACATTTATATTATATAAGTGTGATTGTTATTTTGCATATTACGTACATAGGTACATTTACCTACTTATTTTATTTGTTTTTTTTTTTTTTGTTATTTCTTCCGAACTCGATATCTGGGGTTCCCTGTACTTATAAAATACGTAACCGTTGCCAAAATGTCGGCCATTTTCTCTTTTTTTGTTATTGGCCGTATTGGGTTATTGCCGATTTCTTTCAAAATCCATATCTGGGGATCGGTATAAAAGCGGTAACCATCGTCAAAATTAGAAAAAGTGGTGGCCATATTCTTTTTTCTTGTTATAGGACCGATTTCTTTCAAAATCGATATCTGAGGGTCCCCGTGCTCATAGCAGTGGTTTACAATGTCAAAATTAGAAAAATGGAAAAGTTTTTCCCTAACCTATTTGGGACGAAGTTCCTTAGACATTTTTTTGTTATTGGACCGATTTCTTTCAAACTCGATATCTGGGGTTCCCTGTACTTATAAAATAGATAACCGTTGCCAAAATGTCGGCCATTTTCTTTTTTTGTCATTGGACCGATTTCTTTCAAAATTGATATCTGGGATTCCCAGTGCTAATAAAAAAGGTAACCATCGTCAAAATAAGAAAAAGTGGTGGCCATTTTTTTTCTTGTTATGGGACCGATTTCTTTCAAAATTGATATCTGAGGATCTCCGTGCTCATAGTAATGGTAACCGATGTCAAAATAAGAAAAATGGAAATTTTTTCCCCAGCCTATTTTGGACAAAGTTCCTTAGCCATTTTTTTTGTTATTGGACCGATTTCTTTCAAACTCGATATCTGGGGTTCCCTGTACTCATAAAATAGTTAACCGTTGCCAAAATGTCGGCAATTTTCTCTTTTTTTGTTATCGGACCGATTTCTTTCAAAATCCATATCTGGGGATCCTTGTACTCATAAAAGCGGTAACCATCGTCAAAATTTGAAAAAGTGGTGGCCATATTCTTTTTCTTGTTATGGGACCGATTTCATCCAAAATCGATATCTGAGGATCCCTGTGCTCATAGCAGTGGCAACCGATGTCAAAATTGGAAAAATGGAAAAGTTTTTCCCCAACCTATTTGGAACGAAGTTCCTTAGCCATTTTTTTGTTATTGGACCGATTTATTTCTACCTCTATATCTGGGGTTCCCTGTGCTTATTAAATAGTTAACCATCGTCAAAATAATAAAAAGTGGTGGCCATTTTTTTTCTTGTTATGGGACCGATTTCTTTCAAAATTGATATCTGAGGATCCCCGTGCTCATAGCAGTGGTAACCGATGTCAAAATTAGAAAAATAGAATAGTTTTTCCTTAATCTGTTTGGGACGAAGTTCCTTGGCCATTTTTTTTGTTATTGGACCGATTTTTTTCAAACTCGATATCTGGGGTTCCCTGTGCTTATAAAATAGTAACCGTTGCCAAAATGTCAGCCATTTTCTTTTTTTTTGTTATTGGACCGATTTCTTTCAAAATCCGTATCTGGGGATCCTTGTTCTCATAAAAGCGGTAACAATTGTCCAAGAAAAAGTGGCGGCCATTTTTGTTCTTAATATGGGGCCCTATATCGATATCTGAGGATCTCTGTGCTCATAACAGTGGTAACCATTGTCAAAAAAAAAAAAAAAAAACTGCCTCGTTGGCCTAGTGGTGAGCACGTTCGACTACAGATGACGAGGTCCCGGGTTCGATTCCCGGGTCGGGCAAAAAAAAAAAAAAAAGGTATTGGGTTTTTCTGTAAGAAAATTCTCATTACTAGCCCGGAGTTAGGAAAGTTGGCGGTGAGTCACCCCCGTGCCTCGGAGAGCACGTAAAGCCGTCGGTCCTGCGCCTGATCTCTCTCCGGTCGTGTCGGATTTTCCGTCCCATCGGACTATGAGAGTGAGGGAATAGAGAGTGCACCTGTGTCTGCGCACACACTTGTGCACTATAATATCTCCCGCGCAGATGGCTAATCTCTGAGCAGGTTGGCCGCCGTGATCGGATACGGTCGGGAGGACATTATTATTATTATTAACCATTGTCAAAACTAGAAAAAGTGGCGGCCATTTTATTTTTTCTTGTTATGGGACTGATTTCTTTCAAAATCAATATCTGAAGATCTCTGGGCAAGTTTTGGCAACATTTACCTGTTATGACACAGTGGTAACCGTTGCCCGAACAAAAAAATGGAAAAGTTTTTTCCCCAACCTATTTGGGATGAAATTCCTTATCGGAATAGCCAAATAAAAAAATTGCCGACACTTTTTCTAATTTTGACGACGGCGACCTCTTTCATGAGTATGATGAATCTCTGACATTGATTTTGAAAGAAATCGGTCCAATAACAAAAATAAATAAAATGGCCGCCACTTTTTCTTATTTTGACGATGGATACCTATTTTATTAGCACTGGGAACGAACCCCAAATATCAATTTTGAAAGAAATCGGTACTATAACAAAAGAAGAAAATGGCCGCCTTTTTTCTTATTTTGACGATGGTTACCTCTTTTAATAGCACTGGGAACCCCAGATATCAATTTTGAAAGAAATTGGTCCAATAACAAAGAAAAAGAAAATGTCCGCCTTTTTTTTCTTATTTTGATGATGGTTACCTCTTTTATTAGTACTGGGAACCCCAGATATCAATTCTGAAAGAAATTTGTCCAATAACAAACATAAAAATGACCGCCACTTTTTCTTATTTTGACGATGGATATCTCTTTTATTAGCACTGGGAACCCCAGATATCAATTTTGAAAGAAATTGTTCCAATAACAAAAAAAAAATTTACCGCCACTTTTTCTTATTTTGACGATGGATACCTCTTTTATTAGCACTGGGAACCCCAGATATCAATTTTGAAAGAAATCGGTCTAATAACAAAGATTAAGAAAATGGCCGCTTTTTTTTCTTATTTTGATGATGGTTACCTCTTTTATTAGTACTGGGAACCCCAGATATCAATTCTGAATGAAATTGGTCCAATAACAAAAATGAAAATGGCCGCCACTTTTTCTTATTTTGACGATGGATACCTACCTCTTTTATTAGCACTGGGAACCCCAGATATCAATTTTGAAAGAAATCGGTCCAATAACAAAAATAAAAATGGCCGCCACTTTTTCTTAATTTGACGATGGATACCTCTTTTATTAGCGCTGGGAATCCCAGATATCAATTTTGAAAGAAATCGATCCAATAACAAAGAAAAAGAAAATGGCCGCCTTTTTTTTCTTATTTTGATGATGGTTTCCTCTTTTATTAGCACTGGGCATCTGGGGTTCCAGATATCAATTTTGAAAGAAATCGGTCCAATAACAAAAATAAAAATGGCCGCCACTTTTTCTTATTTTGACGATGGATACCTCTTTTATTAGCACTGGGAACCCCAGATATCAATTCTGAATGAAATTGGTCCAATAACAAAAATAAAAATGGCCGCCACTTTTTCTTATTTTGACGATGGATACCTCTTTTATTAGCACTGGGAACCCCAGATATCAATTCTGAATGAAATTGGTCCAATAACAAAAATAAAAATGGCCGCCACTTTTTCTTAATTTGACGATGGATACCTCTTCTATTAGCGCTGGGAATCCCAGATATCAATTTTGAAAGAAATCGATCCAATAACAAAGAAAAAGAAAATGGCCGCCTTTTTTTCTTATTTTGATGATGGTTTCCTCTTTTATTAGCACTGGGAACCCCAGATATCAATTTTGAAAGAAATCGGTCCAATAACAAAAAAAAAAGAAAATGGCCGCATTTTTTTCTTATTTAGACGATGGTTACCTCTTTTATTAGCACTGGAACCCCAGATATCAATTTCGAAAGTTTTCGTAATTTAAATCAAGATATTCTGTTTTTATTCCCCATATTTACTTTATTATATTATTCTTATATTATAGTTTAACACTATCTATACAATATCAGTCTTATTCATAAAAATCCCTTATTAAAGGTTTAAAACGTTCAATAGCTAAAATGCTCCTTAGGCCTATTAAACGTTTCATAACTTTCTTTATTCATAAAGGTTCAATAAACCTCTCACAACTAAATTCTCGCTATAGGCTAGTTTCGCTTTGTTGGCATTCCAAATTCTAGCGGTGCGTATTAGGAACGAGGAAGCGAAACGCTTAGTGCGGGATCGCGGGATTTCGACCACGTAGCGGTGCAGATTCGAGCGATGCCTTGCGGTTCGATGGTAGAAGGGTGATGGAGGAACTAGTTCAAATAGTTAGTTAAATAGTGCCTGACGAGATTAATAATGAACCTTGCGGTATCCTTAATAATGAACCTTTATTGAAGCGGTATCGGTTGAAACTCGATATCCGGCAAAGAAAACGGGTCATATGTCTTCTGGTACAGCTTCTGACGACGAGTAGGGTTTACGACATACTCAATGGCGGCTAATAGCTTGCAGAGCTTGCATTATGATGATATGATAATAATACATAGAATACATACATAGAATATCTGTTAAGTATATTGTAAAAGTATTTTGAAAAGAGCAACTGCCGAGTTTCTTGCTGGTTCTTCTCGGCAGGAACGGCATTCCGAACCAGTGGTAGACTCATTGACGATTCAAAAGTACTTGTAAAAGTTTATTTGAATAAAAAACATTTCTATTCTATTCTATTCTATAATAAATTACGTACAATGTATTAATTACAAGTTATAATGCAATGACACTCAACCAACCAAAATAATGAATAAACTCACTTCAATCAAATTATCAGCTGTCATCTGAGGACAAGACGGCAGCCATCTTGTTCTTTAATAAGGGTTTATAGTAGGGTTCAGCCTGTTATAAGTTATGGAGCCGTTATTGAATACTTATAGAGCATTATAGCACTATTGAACGTTTATGAATAATGTTTTTGAGAACTTTGCTTATAACAAGCTAATAAAGCTTCTATAAATTTTTATGAATAAGACTGTAAGACTCTAAGCCTAAAACCTATAATACTAATATTTACAGATTTATTAATAAATACTAAAAATTACAACAATATTAACCCTCTGATTTGATTTAATCTATGATAAATGAATACGGAATGAAAATAATAGGTATCTATGCAATAGATCGCTTGATCAGCGGGGGGGATCGCAGCGAGCCAGCGAAAGCGATACGTCCTACCTCGATGATACTTTGCGGGCTACTGAAGTGAAGCGCACGAGCCACTTTGTTATATAAAAAGTAAAAACGTCGTGATTAAAAAAATACAAATTTTTTAGAGAAAAAGTAATCACAAAAGAATCTTCTAAAAGTGTTTGCCTATTTTATGAAATTTGTTTTTTTAGTCTAACTTTAATATTCTATGAACACGACCTGAAAAACGATAAAAATTACACTGTTTTCGAAATTATTTTTGATCGGGTGAAGTTGTAAATATAGAGTTTTGAATCACAAAAGAATTAAGAACATACATTAAACTACAACATATATTTTTAACCGATCAAAACAAACAATATTTCATTGTTTACGATTCAATCAAAAATAGGTCGATGTCGAAGATCCCGCCGTTAAGCAATTAAATATCACTTGCTTCAACGGTGAAGGTAAACATCGTGAGGAAACCTGCACATCTGAGAGTTCTTCATAATATTCTCGAAGATGTGTGAAGTCCGCCAATTCGCATTGGGCCAGCGTGCTGGACTATGGCCTATAACCCTTCTCTGAAAGGAGACCTGCGCTCAGTAGTGAGCCGTTGATGGGTTGTTAATTGCCTTTGACTTGGGTCGCTTGTACGTGGCACAATCAATCTACTCAAAGTCGCAAGCCGTATGGAAAAATAACTATGGTTATTATTCTCTGATGAAATTTCTAGAAATTGATGAACGTAATTAACGTACTTAATTTATTTGAAACATCGTCTGCTTAACTAGTGAATCTCCTAATTTTTCGTAAATCGACTAAATTGACTAATTTTTCGTTAAGCTCCTTTTCAGTTCATTGCCCTAAGGATAAACTACGATTCCACCTAATTATGGCTTCTATGGGCAGCCCCAATTCGATTACGAAGACTCTCGTAAATTCAGTTAAAATCACTTACCTACTTTACTGTACTTTTGATTTGGGTCAGTTTCGGCTATCATGGTAAATATCATCCCGAAGGAAATCCTTCGGGCTACCCTTTTGCAAAGCGTAAAGGAATAAGATAGATAAGAAACCGGTTGCCAAATTTGAAACACGTTCGTAGAAGCCAATTTCAGAAAATAAATTGTCGTAATCATTTGAAAGCCTGCAACGTTTTGACTCGCCTCTTTTTCAAACATTTTTGAAGATAAGGCTTTCACATGGAATTTCATAGTCTGTGCCCTATGTCTGTGCAATTAAGTCTAACCATAGAGGTTGATGGAACTGAGGCTATCCAAATTATGTGTCTAAAAACGCTCCAAGCGATTAAAGGATGTAAGCTTGAAACTAATAGTTACATTTTATCTTTCTTGTTTACTCTTTTATCATTATCGTAATAGTTGCGACATACAAAAGAGATAGGCATAACATTAACAACAAAAACCGGCCAAGTGCGTGTCGGGCCACGCGCAGTGTAGGGTTCCGTAGTTTAAAGTCTCAAATATTATTGCTGGCCTAGGATAAGGCTTTTATTTTATTTATGAATATTGAATATATTTTGAGTTCCATGGTTTAATTACTATAATATACTACAAAATATGCAACTTACACTACGTGTAATACCTAACTTGGAAAAAACAGATATAACTCCTTAACTAATGAACCCTACTTAGCCGTGATAGTTTTCCTTTAAAATTCATTATATATACTACTGCTGTGAATTTTTTCTTGTATCCTATATACAACCATTTAGCTGGCATAGGGGGGGGGGGGGGGGGGGGGCACTTGGCCCTAATAAAATTTAGCACTTTAAAATATCATATTTCACAAACGGATGCCTGAATTGAAAATGGTGTTCCACATCCACAATATTTTTGAAAGACCTATTCAACGACACCCCACACTATGGGATAGACGAGAAAAAAAAATTCATCCCCACTTTACATGTAGGGGAGGTACCCCAAAAAAAATTCTTTTTCACAATTTTATTTCACCACTTTGTCGGCGTGATTGATATTTATACCATTGTCAAATTACAGATTTCTAGTACCAATAGTCTCTGAGCTAAACCGCGGACGGACGGACGGACAGACAGACGGACGGACACGGCGAAACTATAAGGGTTCCTTGTTTACTACGGAACCCTAAAAAAGATAGGTAAAACATAACATTAACAAAGATAGGTAACACTAACATACTCGTAGTAAATCAGGTCCAGCGCTAATTTACTGAATGTCAAATAAGCACGACTGGTGAACATGCCACATCAGTCAGCGTGAATCCATTTTGCACAACATTGCTCTATTTTAGCAATAAAAAACTATTTGAATCGAGCCATATCCACAGTTGCAGTAAAAAAGTCTCTAGAATAATTTTGTAATCTGTCTTTTAGAGGTTCACCTTCGTGAAATTTTATAATTCCCTCTTTATTCCTTTTTTATCCCGTTCGGGTCGGAGCTTTGGAAACTCATTTTCAGCGTGAGCCTTTTCTAAATGAATTATATTTCGTTTAGTTTCGAATCATTTGTACATATTTTATTTTCAGGGGCATTAGGTAAGTAAGTACCATACCTAATATATGTACTTGTAGTAAATATATTAAGTCTATGGTAAGAACCTACAAATTTTTTACTATTTTGAAACAAACAGAATGCAGCAATCATTTTTAGACAATCCTCGGTTATTTACAAAAGCAATATGTGACGTATCTTATTGGTGTCCATGACGTATCGCCTGCTTACACCGTCTTTATAATACCCCTGCTTTGAGGTGTGTCCTGTACTAAAATATCGGGAAGTATCGGAGGGAAAGTATCACGTATTCTATAAACCACAAGACCGCGAATTGCACAATACACGTACCAGAACTCTGTATGTTATGGTTACTAAACTATTATATGGGAAACAGTGTACTTGAACTGCACTTGAGACTGCTTTGTAGAATCGTAAACCAGTTATAAACTTGTGGGGCGACTCGGTCACTAGTTCTCTAAACTTCAACACGTATATTGCCCAAGGAAGTTACTAGTTTTCAAATTCGAATCCAAAATTGTTTTATGTAGGCCAACTTGTGACACTTACGACTTACGAGTATGACAAGTGGAGACTACCACAAAAATGCAAAGCAATTTCTGCTGAGATGAGCTGGCATGAAACTCAACAGTAGTTCTTTTCAAAACAAAATGTTACAATATAATTATTATGTAGGTACTAGTTAGCTATTATAGTGTTAAACACTATTTTGTGCAGCTGGATCCAAAGCGTGATTGTTTCCATGAAACTATGTCCTTAAGAAATTTATTAAGTGTATACTTACTTGAAACCTGACCTGAAGAACGTGATTATTACACATTTTTTAAATTAAAAAAATAAATTTTTGGTTTCAAGTGTAACAATTAAAATCATGTCAAATGTTCTTTCATACTTCTTTCATTGCCTTCAAGGTACTTCACTGTATTTAAGATGGGAAGTTCACAAATTTTTATTTGAAGGAAATAGTTATTTGTGTTATATGGGGCCAAAGAAATTTTTTGTTCCCCGAGGGCGTTATTTTGAATTCAGAGCGAAGTGAAGGATTCTAAAGTAGAATCCTGAGCGTAGCGAGGAATTCAATATACGCCGCCCGAGAACAAAATATTTTGGCCCCGAATGACACACACTATTTTTCATCATTATGAGAAAAAGCTAGGAGTATCAAGCTGCTATGTATAGACATCGTATATTGAAAATTTAAATAAAACACAAATAAATAATTTATTATTAAATAATTAAACATAAATATTTATGTTGGATACAGTATGGGCGTACATCCGATCGACAAATTGATCACGTGACTTATCGAACAGCTTCTCAAACATATTTGAATTTTGACACATACTAAAGCACGAACGCGGACCAATCAGAAGAGAGAAATGAAAAGTCCCATGGGGTTAAATTAAATTTTGCTCCCATGGGGTTCAAATTGAATTTTGCTCCCACGGGGTTAAAATTAAATTTTGCTCCCGCGATCCTCTGAAGCCAATAAGTATTCATTTTTCGAATAGGTATGGTGAAAAAATATTTATTCTTCATCTTCTTCTTTGTCAACCTATAAACGTCCACCGCTGGACAAAGGTGTCTTGCATGGACTACCACCGGTCTCGGTCTTGTGTCGCTTGTATCGGGTGCGGGTGCGGTGCAGTATGCGGGTGTGCTTTCTCTGGTGCGGGGTCGCCACTTGGGACCCTACTACCATAATTTCATCAAACTATGTGCCCCGCCCATTAAAAAAAAAATTATGCGATATTTCTTGTTTCGCGTAGGTATCTACAATCTAATTAGCAGTTGATGTAACAGCATTATAAACTCGAAAAGCATGTTAAGTTTACATGACTATGTATAGAGTTCGACGTTGACTCACTGTTGTTTGTTAGTTATTACTTAATACAAGCTTGAATATAAGTTTCATTAATTAGGAAGTTCATAGCCACATGTCGCGAGTACTTTGCTTACTTTGCTATGTGTTATTTGCATTTAGTATAGCGTGGTGTAGTTATGAATTAGTTAATCTGTTGATTAAATTCAAATACTAGGTGGATGTAAGCAGCTCTCAAGCGAATTGCTAACAGTCGCTGGCTACAGTCGGCGCAAGATCGGGTTCTGTGGGGATCCATTTTTTTTGCTGAGCTTGACTAATATTCTTCTCTTCCCTCCAAATAATCTGGAATTTTTCTTACATTAGATATTTCTGTTTCTAAATTTTTTTCTGAGTTTTATCCAAAATTTTTAAAACAAGAATACGTTTTTACGAACTCTGTATTTGCGGTATTACTAACGTGTAAGCTTGTCTACTTCAGGTCAGTATATTGGATCCGCCATATTGGATTTTCCGGATTAGGAATTTTCTCATATAGGTAAGGTGGCGTGGAAAAGAGCGGATTTAAGGTATCTGTGTTAGTAAAGCAGAAAATTAATTTGCCAGTCTTTTTTTGTGCAAAACAGCCATCGATTTAAGTAATGTAGTACAAACATCAATGAAAACAGCACAAAAATCTACAAAGGAGTTTGGCGAACCCCCATAGTGTTTCTGACCCAGACTTGCGGCCCACGTTCACAAATCAAACTTCTGATACTTGTTCTAGTAAACCAGACTAACAAAAAAGTTAATCAAAGTCAATCAAATAAAGTTGGGAGAATAAAGATATTCAGTAGTAAATTGTTAAAAATGAGGTTATGTTTCCATTTAATATATTTAAGGCAAATTACCACTAAAGCTTTGAATCAATCATTAATCTGTGCTTTGAATAATCTAATAGGCACAGAATATTTTTCTCTGAATATACATATGAGAACACGCTTCCTACCAACCTTACCTAAAATGTGTAATTCGTCGCAATTCCTAGTTCCATGGTAATTCGACTAGTACTGTCATGTTATGCGGCCAATGGTATTAGCATGGAACTAGGAAAACGACTAAGTGATGATGGTTGTCATGCTGTTCTATTTTTTGGAAAAAGATTATTATAGAGATCCATTACTTCCATCACTTTCGTCTGATGTCATCTTATCGAGCGATATGTTACAAACAATTAACAAATGAAATGACCACGGACAATGAACATGGAGCTAGGAATTACGACCTTCCTATTTCTATGACCACGAATGGCATTTGCATGGAACTAGAAATTAGAAGCAGTGATAGCCAAGACAGATGGTTAGGACTGTGGTCTCCTATTTGGGGGGTCGCAGGTTCGATCCCGGGTACGAACCTCTGACTTTTCGGAGTCAAGTGCGTTAAAGCAATTAAATATTACTTGCTTCAACGGTGAAGGTAAACATCGTGAGGAAACCTGTCTACCTGAGAGTTCTTCATAATGTTCTCGAAGGTGTGTGAAGTCCGCCAATTCGCATTGGTCCAACGTGGTGGACTATGGCCTATAACCCTTCTCTGAGAGGAGACCTGCGCTCAGTGAGCCGTTAATGGGTTGTTAATGATGATGACGAGGAATTACAACTCATCTTCCTAGTTCCATGGACATTTGAGTGAGTTGACCATGGAACTAGGAATTGCGACTATAGTCTTCCTATTTATAGGGAGTTGACAATTGGCATTGACATAAATAATTTGACAAGTTTTTACTCTACTCCGTAAAATGTTAAGTATTGCCATTACAACGGTTAATTATATTGTGTAATTGTGAATAATTATATTTTTGATCCCCATCTTCTAAAAATATGGGGTTTACACAGAAAAATACTTTGAAAAATACTAATTAAAATGAAATGATTTCTGAATCTGAACGGTTTTTAAAAGTCCTGGGTCCAAATTCGCCATTCTTCTTTATCCTTCACAAAAAAATTGTTTAAGTATTAATTTTATCGTTTTATATACCTAAGTATGGTTGCAACATCTATAATATAATAAAACTGTAACAGGTCCAATTCTGTACATTGAAGATATTTTGAAAATTTTTGTTTGAGGGCACTCTATAATCGATACTGAAGCCAAAACAATTTTTTTTTAATTTTTTGTCTGTCTGTCTGTCTGTCTGTCTGTCTGTCTGTCTGTATCTTGGCCGCGCATCACGCCGAAACTACTGGACGGATTTAAATGAAACTTGGCACGAGGTATAATATAGGATACTTTTTATCCCGAAATTCAGCACGGTTCCCTTGGGAGAGGGGATGAAAGTCAAAATGAGTATTTCGCTGTAATTCATTAAGGCGTATTCCGATTTAATCCATTCTTTTTTTGTTAGAAAGCAGGTTCTTTAGAGATTGTCCTGTAATTATTTCAAGGTCGTCAATTTTGTAGTTCAGAAATTATAGACATCACAATCTTCAGTATAGGTCCAAATAACTTGAACCCCGGAATCTACAGGATACTTTGAATGAACGGCTCATCTTAAGCTGGCATGCGTAATTTATCGTATATAGCCATCGTGTATACTATTTTGTCAAAGTCAAACTACTCCAAATTCGTCAGATTTTGCCAAACGATCATTATACCTACATACTACATAGTAGGTATGGATATACATCGTATGGACGTAATATTACAGTGTTTTCCTATGTAATTTAATATTCTAATCATACTTACTAATATTATAAATGCGAAAGTGTGTTTGTTTGTTGGTTTGTCCTTCAATCAAGCCGCAACAGAGCCACGGATCTACGTGATTTTTTGCACTGATGACCTGGAGAGTGACATAGGCTACTTTTATCCCGGAAAATCAAAGTGTTCCCGAGGGATTTTAAAAACTAAATCCACGCGGACGAAGTCGCGGGCATCAGCTAGTTGTTACATAAATAGGAAAACCTTCTAGAAGCGATCGAAATCATGTTTCGATCATCGTTTTAATTCGGGCATTAGCATCTTCTAGGCAAGCGCGCTTAAACATAGACCTCATGAATACTTTACACCTGGTGTGGTTGTCATCAAGCGCAAGCCCACGCAATAAGCAATTAAAATTATTTATTAATTATTTTTTATTAAACAAAAAAATTTTAATTATTATTATTTATTGCGTATAATTTTTTTTGAGCTGTTTCTGTCTAGGTAGGTAGGCTTCTATTCAAAATTCTAACTTATTTATATCAAATAGGCCAGATTATGGCTCTTACGACTAATTGAAACTCTCATCTGCTCGGAAAGTAGGTAGACATAACTAATAATACTTTTCATACTTATGAAATAAACTTTGATACCAGAAAATACAATATAATATTTATAGGCATGCAGTAATGTCTTCCCAGACTTATCTGATTCCAATTCACGTTTCTTGGAACGCGAACTCATATATTATATTTACAAGTGATGTAATGTGTCTCTTTCAGGACTTCTAAGAAAACGTTATGAAATATGGAGTTAACGTAAATTGAAATATAGCTTTTTAAATATTCATCAGAAAAAAATGAAACTGTACCTATTTGTAGAACACTCTAACCGGTCGACTTTGATCGAGTTGCGGCTTATAAATTGTTCGATTAAAAGTCAATTTTAGCTGAATTGTTAATATTTTTTATAGTCATATTATTTTTCCATTGAGTTGCGTGTAGTCCATAGTAGGTATTTTGTATGTTCACTATGTACTATAGGTATAATAATAATTATAAAAGCGGTTTATAAAATCTTTATATACATAAAAATCAATTGCTGTTCAAAATAAAATCTGTTTAAAAATTAAGAACGGCTTGAACGATTTGAATAATAAAAAAAATACGTGTGGCACTCGGGGACTGCCGCGGTAAAGCTATTACATAGCATTTTCTAGTCACACGCACACAAACACCGTGCCGAAGTCTGCCGAACTGAAACGACGGGGTGTTAGGTTTATTTTCGTTACGGAATTTCTTGATTTGGTCGCCGCGCTCAAAGCCCGCGATAAAAGCTAGGCAATAGCTTAAAAATTGGTAATTTTGTGTGGGAATCACCACTTCGGATTACTTTTAATTAATAGATGGCCGAAGCGAAGCCGCCTGTAAAAGCTTGTGTTAAATAAATTACGTTTTTCCATCAAACAAATTGTCTCCAATACAACCACGACGCGGTTGAATCGCTTTGACAGCCTGAAATCAATTAACTTACGAGGCCGCCACAACGATCTATTTATACCTGCCGCCTACCAACTGCCGTGGATTTTTTCTTCTTTATCAACAGACTAGCTGATGCCCGCGACTTCGTCCGCGTGGGTTTAATTTTAAAATCCCGCGGGAACTCTTTGATTTTCCGGGATGCCTATGTCACCCTCCAGGTTCTGAACTATACCTATCCAAAAAAATCACGTCAATCCGTAGTTTTGTTGCAGCGTGATTGACGGACAAACCAACAAACAAACACACTTTCGCATTTATAATTATGTATTAGTAAGGAAGAACCTGGCGATCTAATTAAATTTTAGAACACAAAAGCTACTATTGTGACTTAAATAATTATGATAGTTAGATATATTCCCTCGCGGACTTTTTTGTAGAGAATAATGTGTACTGTACATCATTTCTATGTATCATCAATAGTTTTCTCAGCACACGCCAAATAATGCATTTTATAGGCAAAATTTTGCTACGTTGGGTTACATTATTGCAATTTTCTAAGGATCTCTAATTTTTGGAAATAAATTATAGCTTACTACTATGTTACTTCCTGATAAAAAATGATTTAAATCGGTCCAGTAGTTACAGAGCCTATTCGGTACAAACAAACAAACAAAAAAATCTTCACTCTTTATACTAGTGGTTCGCCCCGAACTGAGACCTCGCGGTAACGGTATCCCATGATTATTCATTCAATCGATACATGATAACCAAAACTGACATTATTATTATGCCTGTTTTCACCAAACATTAGGTATGTTATACCTAAATCATCCCCTAAGTAGGAGTCTCTTTACGTAGGTAGCTCCTTAATACAATCCTAAGTCCTAACATCCGTCCCAATGTCCTTTTAGGTGTCCCGTACAGGATCGTGATAAATAAGTTGACAGAAATCATCACCTAACTTATCATAGGTAGCCCGTAAAGGTTAGGGAACGTTAGTGAAAACATTGAATTATTATTGACCGAGCGAAGTGAGGTCTCTGAGTCTACTAGAGTGAATTTGCACTTGTCCGTCCGTCCGTCTGTCCGTCCGTCCGTCCGTCCGTCTGTCCGTCCGTCCGTCTGTCAGAGCCTTATAACTTTTGAATTACTGAACGTAATTACTTCAAATTTAGATATAATATGTAAACTGATGGCCTTCAGCCGAATATTGCATAAAACATTATAAAAACCTTTATTTCAGGGGGGCTCTCATAGAAGTGAATGCGAAGTAAAAAAAATTTTATCGCGTGACAAAATTGTTACATATCCATTTTAAAGATAATTTTGAACCGAGTACAAAAATATATTTTTTTTAATTTTTCCCTTAAAATTGACGAAATGGGGGGCTTTCAAAGTGGCGATTTTATACGCTCGCTTGAAGACGCTCTCTAGCAAAATCCGCTATGTATTTTCACGCTGATTTTATTTTTTTATTTCACTTATATCCTGTACTTGAACAACAAATACTAAAATTATATGAATATTATAAAGAAACGAGATTATTTAATTTTTAATGGGCATCAGTAATTCATATAGCATCAACATAGCTTCACAATAATGCTAATAGATGGCGCAGTCATTAACTATTCCATGGAACTAGGAGTTACGACTACGACCTATCCCAAAAACAGTTTTGCGTCGACCATTATTATTTAGTTACATAATATAATACCATATTATTCAATCAAAATTATTTTTTAGTTAAATATCAAACTTCAATAAACTATTAATTACTACATTTTGTATATTTTCTATTCGCGTCGATAGATGACGATTTGTACAGATGCCCGTAACCCGGTTTCACTAGTTAGTACCTACATAATAATTCAATGTTTTCACTAACGTTCCCTAACCTTTACGGGCTACCTATGATAAGTTAGGTGATGATTTCTGTCAACTTATTTATCACGATCCTGTACGGGACACCTAAAAGGACATTGGGACGGATGTTAGGACTAAGGATTGTATTTAGGAGCTACCTACGTAAAGAGACTCCTACTTAGGGGATGATTTAGGTATGTTTGGTGAAAACGGGCATAATAATAATGTCAGTTTTGGTTATCATGTATCGATTGAATGAATAATCATGGGATACCGTTACCGCGAGGTCTCAGTTCGGGGCGAACCACTAGTATAGACTTCCATCTGACTCAGCCTTGCGCTGCCTGTACCCAGCGACACCCTGCGACTCATGTGATGTTTCGACTCGTCTGTCATACCTAACTCATAACTGCGTTTACGGGTGCAAGGTATGACACCACGACTATCCCACTACTTACAACAAATAAAAGAAGGCCAACCTTTAATGAGAATTACGATGCGGAGAGAGTTTCTTTATCTCTCCGCATCTTTATGAGAGAGAGAGAATTTCTTTCTCCGCATCTCGATGTAGATAAAAAGAGAGAGTAAGTGTGTTGAATTGTAAATTCCCTCTGCTTGAAATTCCGGAACTTTTTGTATCCTTCGCTGTGTCCACTCCCGAACGCGAATTCAGAACGGTATTGAAGAGTTTTTAATCGAATTCAATTTTCTGATCATTCACATTCTTTGGCGCGTTCTCTTTTGTTCGTTCTTCGTTATTTCGTATTGTCATTCGATTTTTAAAATTAAAGGACAGTGGGAAATTTATTGGTATGGTTTTGAGAGCCCATAATATGCAATTTGGTATTTTGTCATTGTTATTTATCCCAGAATTTGTTAAAGTTAATAATTCCCCTTAATATTTCCCCTTAATATTTGGGGAAATGATATTTCGAACTTTTATCTTGGATTACGCGTTTTAAAAACACGATTGGTGAAAATTTTCTCGATGGTATATATTTTTTTAAATATATGTTTTGCACACATTTTGCTATTTATCTCAGGAGGAGCAAACTATTTTTGTTGGGTTTTTGTTTTGTCAAGAAACCAAGAAGTATTTCTCAACTAGCTGATGCCCGCGACTTCATCCGCGTGGATTTAGTTTTTAAAATGCCGCGGGAAATCTTTGATTTTCCGGGATAGACACCCTCCAGGTTCTGAACTATACCTATCCAAAAAAATCGTTGCAACGTGATTGACGGTCAAACCAACTAACAAACACACTTTCGCATTTATAACGTAACTAGCTGATGCCCGCGACTTCGTCCGCGTGGAAAAAGTTTTTAAAAATTGCTTTTTCGTTGCACTACGCCAGTATCTAGTCCGTACTACGTGGTATAGAGCTACAATAGCAACCCACAATCGACATTTTCTTCAGCCGGTACCCAGCAGCATAAAGAATGAGGAATTGGTACTTGGAGTTCCATGATGTAGCCCAGTGGTGTAACAATGGGGGGAGGGTGATTCCTAAACCAAATCGAATGATTGTGAAATTAGGTGAATAGATTGATGTCATCTAAGAATACAAAGCTACTGTACGAAGTTTTTGTAAAAGCAAAACGGAAGCTCGAATTTTTTTTACGGCAGCTTGCCACTGCGTAGTTCATACTTGGTACCCATTACCCATTAAGGTGAGCAGGACCCAGCACCAGCAGAATTCGTCCAGTTACAGTTTTATTATAAGTATAGTTAGATGGATGAGTTAGGATTTTGTTTGTTTGTTGTTTTTACATTGTTTTTTTTTTTTGAATATATTATTAAACGTTTTGTTTTTTTACTTTATTTTTTATTTAAAATATGTAGTTAATAATTAATTTATTAAGACTAATTAAGATTAATTAATTAAGACTCATGTATATTATTTTATTCTTATTTGTGAATCATAATTATTTTTTATTGTTAGTTAATTTATTGTTATATCTTTTTAAATATCGTTTTAAACGTTTTATATTTAAATTTATTTTTTTATACAATATTCTTTAAAGCATAATTATATTTTATATTGTTTTTTAAATATATTTTTTGAACGTTTTATTTTTTACTATATTTTTTGTGTATAATACCTATGTAGTTAATAATTATTTTTATTTATGTATTAGTTTTAATTAATTTAATTTATAATTAATTAAGGCTTATTAATTTTTATTATTTTATTCTTTTTCGTTCGGATGGATGGATGGATGAATGTAACATGGTTGTTCCCACTACTTGTACTTGGTTGTGACTTCAAAAGGAGGAGGTTTCCAATTCGTAGGAATCTTTTTTAGGGTTCCGTACCCAAAGGGTACCAACGGGACCCTATTACTAAGCCTACGCTGTCCGTCCGTCCGTCCGTCCGTCCGTCTGTCAGCGGGCTGTATCTCGTAAACCGTAATAGATAGACAGATGAAATTTTCACATATTGTGTATTTCTATTGCCGCTATAACAACAAATAATAAAAATTAAATTAAATTAAAAAAATTAAATTAAAATATTGCCATGGGTACATGGAAATATTTTTATTTAATTTTTTTTAACGGAACCCTAAAAGAGCGAGGCCCGACTCGCACTTGGCCGATTTTTATGTATGTTCACCGATTACTCCTCCTCCGAAGACGCCTGAACCGATTTGGAAAATTCTTTTTTGTTTCAAAGGGAATACTTCCCGGGTGGTCTCATTTAAATTTTATCGAAATCAGTCGAGCGGTTTTTTAAAAAATAACAATAAATTAGATACTTTGCATTAGCGCGGGCGATTGAAGTCGGTTTTAAAAATAGAATTTTTTATTATAGATTTCTTTTCAAATTCCCGAGACAAAAGTCCTCAACATTACCTGTGTAAAAAACCACGTCAATCTAAACTCAACAAATGCGTAAAAAATAGCGACGCATATATACATACATACAAACATACATACATACAAACATACATACATACATAATTGCCGCGTAATTAAAAGAAATACGTGAAAAGTAACATGCGGAAATCACGCAGGAACTGTTTGTTTTCCCGGGATATAATGTAGCTTTAGTCACTTTTCAGGTCCTCAACTATGCCTATCAAAATACCACGTCAATCTGTAACTCCGTTGGCGCATAAATGAATCCCATTATCCCGCAGGAACTGTTTGTTTTCCCGGGATTAAAGGTAGCTTTTTCACTTTTCAAGTCCTCATCTTTGCCTATCCAAAAAACCACGTCAATCTGTAACTCAGTTGGCGCATAATTGGATCCCATTATTCCGCAGGAACTGTTTGTTTTCCCGGGATTGTAGGTAGCCTTTTCATTTTTCAAGTACTCATCTTTGCCTATCCAAAAATCACGTCAATATGTAACTGTATATGTGAAAAGTAGAATACCAATATCCCACAGGAACTGTTTGTTTTCCCGGGATAAAAAGTAGCCTTTGTCACTTTCCAGGTCCTCAACTTTACCTGTGTAAAAACCACGTCAATCTAAACTCAACAAATGCGTAAATAATAGCGACATACATACATACATACATACATACATACATGCATACATACATACATACATACATACATACATACATACATACATACATGCATACATACATACATAATAGCCGCGTAATTAAAAGATAAATACGTGTAAAGTAGCATACTAATATCCCGCAGAAACCGTTTGTATTCCCGGGATAAAAAGTAGCCTAAGTTGTCATTTTTCAGGCCCTTTACTTCACCTGTGCAAAATAATCACGTCAATCTAAAACTCCATTGCGTGTATTTTGAAGGACAAATGCGTAAAAAATAGCGATGCTATCCCGCAGGAACTGTTTGCTTTTCCGGGATAAAAAGTAGCCTATGTGCTATTCCAGACTATAATCTATGTCTGTGCCAAATTTCAGCAAAATCGGTTCATTCGTTGTCGCGTTAAAGAGTAACAAACATCCATCCATCCAAACATCCATACATCCATCCTCACAAACTTTCGCATTTATAATATTAGTAGGATTACATGTTTTAATTTTTCGATTGGTTGTTTAATTAACTTGTAATTAAGTAATAAGCAGTTTGGCGCTTACGTCGTCAAAAATACGTTGCGCGTCTATCGCTCTGTATGTCTCACTCACGAGAAAACAATAATAATAACCAATACTAAATGTTAACCATCCCGCTCGAAGAGGGGCACGAAATCCATATCGTAGCGGCGTTATGGCACACTCTTAAGTAAAACCAACCTATTTTGGTCAAATGCCGTAACTCCATCGCTCATAAATGTTTACCAACTCAATATTCAGCTTTGGGATTGTCTAAAAATGATTTCTACAGTTTGACGATCGCAATCACATCTGATTAGGTAGTCTTCTTCTTCTTTTCGAGCCTTTTCATTTTATCCATCGTTGGACATATGCCTCCCAATGTGCACGATTCCTTTCATAGTGTTGTGCCAGTCTTATTCAAGTTTTGCCTATATGCTTGACAATTGGGTGATACCTACTCTCTCGCTATTAATTAAAATGTAATGATGCTGCAAGAACGCCAATTCCGCTAATGAGCTCAAAAAATTCGACACACTAATGCAATCGACAAACCCGTCTATAAAAAATTACATAACGTCTTCTTGAATTCTGTTTGCGTTTTTCCGTTAGTCTTCAATATTAGTCCAAAGATTAGAGGCAGTAATTAATTTAGTATGAATAAAAACGTGCTTGTTCAGTATACTGTAAAAAATCAATAAAATGTAATGTGATTATAGGTCAAGTAGCTAGACTCTATTGGTGATTCAATATCCTAATCTCATTAATACCGTCAATATATCCTATGGCACCCCGCACACAGTCAATATTATTGTCAATATTTACGAATATTGACAATATTATTGACTGTGTGCGGGGTTTGATCAATATTATTGTCGAAGTCCGGAAATTTCGTCAATATTGGTGGGAGGCAGGGATATTGACAATAATATTGACAGTGTGCGGGCGCGCGTCAATATTTTAGTTGAAAAAAGATTTCAAGGCAGGAGGACGTGCGCTCGCAACCAAAAATGGAGGACATCCCCAGTGCAACAAGCAATGAAAAAGAATATTTAATAGAATTTATTAGAATGTGGGAGACGTAACGATTTTCGCATCAGTATATCTTGTTTTTTTAAGTAAGGGGTTACTAAAGATAGTATTTTTTGAAAGCTACTACCTTTTATTCTCATGTAATTTTTAAAATCATCTTTTTCTGTATTTCGAAGTTCTTTTATTAGATTTAAATGATTTAATTCCGCTTTTCCACTTTGTCATCCAGTATTTAAGCCATCATTAATGGTAAAAATGGAACCCTTATGGTGAGACTTTCTCCGTCCGTCCGTCCGTCTGTCACAGTCGATTATTTCAGTAACTATTAAAGCTATCGACATGAAATTGGGATTGTATATAATAATATATAATATATAATAATGTATAATAGTGGCCCAACATCATTGGAATAAAGAAAAATCGAAAATTATTTTTAGGGTTCCGTACCCAAAGGGTACCAACGGAACCCTATTACTAAGCCTACGCTGTCCGTCCGTCCGTCCGTCCGTCCGTCCGTCTGTCAGCTGGCTGTATCTCGTAAACCGTAATAGATAGACAGATGAAATTTTCACATATTATGTATTTCTATTGCCGCTATAACAACAAATAATAAAAATTAAATTAAATTAAAAAAATTAAATTAAAATATTTCTATGGGTACATGGAAATATAATTTAATTTTTTTTTAACGGAACCCTAAAAGAGCCTTTCTGAAATCACTTTTTGTTAGAAATATTGACAATATTACTGCGTAGTGTGCGGGGTCTAAATATTGACGAAAATATTGTCAATATTTTCGTCAATATTTTCGTCAATATTATTGACTGTGTGCGGGCTGCCTTTGTGTAGTAAGTAGTAACGTGTTAAATAACTTAATATCATTAATACTATTATAATAAAATCCTATCTACCGAATTTCGGCCACGTTGGTCAGTCGCGCCGAAGGTAATGAACCAGCCAACTACACAGTAGATATTATTGTGCAGTTGTGTACGCAAACACAAGTCCGTTGAGACATACTTCGTCAGAAAGAAAGAGGTCAGGCGCATTACGACGGCTTTGCGTACTCGTCGAGGCACGGGGATGTACAATTGTACATATCTATCACCGCAGATTGCTGAGAATTTATTGACAGAAAAACCGAATCCGATCGATCACAGGATCTCATTATCAGGGTCACGTCGAATGAATAGGTAAGTACTGATATAGTTTTATAACACATTATATTTATACAATATTATATTTGTATTATAATATTATATTTAATAATATTTTATAACACTAGTATTTGGTGATAATTGTAACCTAATTATCTTTGCAGAACTGTATGTTAAGTCCGAGTTTTAATTCGTTTGATCGTAATAGTAAACTATGACTTTAGCATCAAAGTAAAATGAACCATAATAGCATCGATTTACAAATTCAATGCAGACGATTTTAATTTGGTGCCTTTTCGTTACGTAAACGTATAAGAATACATACACGAAATGGAGCTCTAACTCAATGTTATCGTTTATTTTACTTTGATGGTAATGTCATACTTAACTATCAAATCTTGTAGTAACCGCACTGTCGTCGTAATCGTAAATACACATTTATGAATAAAGACGATTTAAATGGAACTAATAATATAGGAATGCAGGAAGTGCCAAAAAGTATCAACTATCAGTAAAGTTGTCAACTAGTGCCCTCACTAATTTTAGTTCCTTGGACACCCGTATCTGTTTACAGCGCCAAAATGGCGTCAATCATGTAGGTCCAAATAATATGACAGCAGCCTGTCCAGTGTTAATCATAGATTAATAATTGTAGAGTCATTGTAACGTAAACACTAAACAGACAGTACGCTTAGTACAAGATTTTATAGTTAACTATAAATAGTAAACGATGACATTACCATCAAAGTAAAATAAACCATAACAGTATTGAGATAGAGCTTTAAATCGATACAATTATGGTTCATTTTACTTTGATGCTAATGTCATCGTTTATTATTACAATCAAACGAATTAAAACTCCGACTAACCACACTGAGCAGAGAGTAGAATTAGACAGCTCCTAATTATAATGTTTTATACGAGTACATACTCGTATAAAACATTATAATTAGGAGAATTACGTGTCACGTTGTTTGTCCGCGATGGACCCCTAAACTACTGAACCGATTTTGATAAAACTTCGTAACTATCTGTAATTTGGTCAAACTTGAAAGATAGGATAGTTTTTATCTTAATATTAATTTAATCTATTATACTTACTGGGTCACAGCAACGCGTGGCTGGGTCAGCTAGTACATTATAATTGTGTCATTAAGCAACGAAATAAGTCTAAAATCTTTAGATAGCTCCTGCTCGTATCATTGCGTACGTAAACATTTTCTTATTCGCGTATCAACTCCCCGAACATTTCGAAATTCATTCGAAATTACAATGGCTTTAACACGAGCGACGCTGAGGGCAAAAGCCCCATGAATTAAATACAAAACCGAATTTTCTCATGCTTCATTAAATTATTTTCATCATGGCAAAACGTTTTCACGTCCATTTGCTAATTCATTCTCTGAAACTCCGGGTGAAATTAATTTCGTCTCGTCATTGAATGGAAATCGGCATTAGTGATGTCGGTCGCGAGTAATAAATCCGGGATGTTCGAGGCAGGTTGTCAAAATGTCAATAATATCGACGTTGAAGTCGCAAACCTTTCGCAAACGTATTCAAATTGAAGCTATCAGAGGTTTAGTCCATTTGACACTCAAAGGTAGCCTAATATACTCACTCGCTTATGGGTAAATTGGTTTAGGTTACATTTAGCTATATATTTTCAAACCTTTCAGCTGCCCCTACCTACCCCCCCCCCCCTCCCTGGGCGACGCCCATGAATGCTACTATGAATAAATATATATATATATATATATATATATATATATATATATAAATGTGAAAGTTTGTGAGGATGGATGGATAAATGTTTGTTACTCCTCAATCCTCACGCCCCAAAGAATGAACCGAACCCGCCGGGAATAAAGATAGCTCATACCCAGCATTAACACATTTTATCCCGGAAAATTAAACGAGAAGGACAGAACATGAAGTTTTCTTAACTTTAGTAAAAAAGTAATAAGACTGAGTAAAAAAGTTAAGTATAAAAAAGCAAATGATGAATCTTTTTCAAATTGTAAAGTTCAGTGTGATTTTTTCGGTCTTAAGCAGCTTCTAAGTACATTTGCTCGTAAAATGGAAGTTCGGCTTGCAATAGACACAAATCTGTTGAAGTTTTTCGGATCAGATCGAACCGGATACAGGCGGCACAAGATCATATTCTGTGGCGACCCGTTCAAGAGCCCTATGTTCAGCAGTGGACGTCCATCTATTGAGATAAAAATCGTAAAATGGATGGTAAAATTTTCTGTTTTTTTTTTCTTTAAACCTGAATCCACGCGGACGAAGTCGTGAAAACTTTGAGCTTTTAACCTACTTGGGCGTCAGCAAGTTATGTCTTTAGTACATCACATCTAGATTTTCTTCAGATATTAGATACTAGCTTTTGCCCGGGACTTCGTTTGCGTGGTTAGGATTTTTAAAAATCCGCGGGAACCCTCTGTTTTTCCGAGATAAGGTAGCATATATATCTCAGAGTCCTCAACTATACGCATGCAAAAAACACGTCGATCCGTTGCTCCGTTGCTGCGTGATTGAAGGACAAGCCAACTAACAAACACACTATCATTTACTAGCTTTTGCCCGCGGCTTTGCTCACGAAGCCACATTAAGTCCGATCTTTCAAACCCCTATTTTACCCCGTTAGGGGTTGTTGTGAACGCAACCATAAACTAGATCATAAAATACATGGTCACATCTATGATCTAGATACTACGTGACAGTGACAATGTCAGGAGCATTACTCAAATTATTCGTTACAAAAAAAGACACTCAAAAATTCTCTTCTCATCTACATGAAGCTTATTTAACGTATTAGATTTTGAACAATCGTCAATTCATCAAAAAAGGAACGGCCATCACGACAAAACTGACGATTTACGGAAGACTAATGTGAAGACGAACCAGCGCCTATTCAAAGTACAGCCAAAGGGTAACAGGGGTTGAATTTTCAAAAATCCTTTCTCAGTTGCCTACGTTATACCCACTATCTGCATGCCCAGCCCGATCAGTTCTGTGGTTTAAGATGTTCGTTGGTAGATCAGTCAGTCAGTCAGTCAGTCACCTTTTCCTTTTATATATTTAAATAAATCATCATCATCATCATTAACAACCCATCAACGGTTCACTACTGAGCGAGGTCTCCTTTCAGAGAAGGGTTATAGGCCATGGTCCACCACGCTGGCCCAATGCGAATTGGCGGACTTCACAGATCTTCGAGAACATTATGAAGAACTCTCAGATGTGCAGGTTTCCTCACGATGTTTTCCTTCACGGTTGAAGCATGTGATATTTAATTGCTTAAACGCACTTGACTCCGAAAAGTCAGAGGTGCGTACCCGGGATCGAACCTGCGACCCCCCGAATAGGAGACCACAGTCCTAACCACTAGGCTATCACTGCTTCCTTAAATAAATAAATAATAATAATTATCGGTAACTGGTAAGGATTCTCACACTCCGCTCAAGGCGTTCCAGATTTATTAGTTTCGGTTCATATAATTCCAATCTCAATTCGGTGTCGGGACCAAATTAGTTCCCGGTCTGTACAGCGGGAGCTGCCTGCAGTCTACACGTAGACACAGTCTGTCACGGAGAAAACGATTTTAATGAACCTGGGGATCTCTGAGCTTTTCTGTTCAATGTAGGGTTGTCTCAACAACTCAAAAAAAAAAATTCCCATGACTAAAATTCAACTTTCTCTTCCATTTAAAAGTAGGTTGATGGGATTTTTTTATTCGATGACAAGATAATCCTTGACTGCTATCTCACCTGATGGTAAGTGACGATTCAATCTAAGATGGTAGAGGGCTAACTTGCAAGGGTGGCAGTGAACATTCAACCCATACCCCTGACGGTTTCTACAAGCCATCGTGCCGGAACGCTAAATCGGTTGGCGGCATGTCTTTGACGATAGGGTGGTAACTAGCTACGGCCAAAACCTTCCACCAGACAGGAATATCTAGTTATAGGTAACAATAGTGCAGTGGGTGGGATTTGATCCAGCTACCAATCGATTTTCAGATGTACAAATATCTGCTCGCGATTTTTTACGCATGTAGTTATAGTATTTTTCTCATCTTTAAATCCCGTGAGACCAAGAAAGTTTTTCGAGATTACAATCTATGGTATTATCCATCATAGCTTGTAATCTCAAAATACTTTCTTTCGAGTACAACCACTCATACCACAGTCGTAGCGCTAGATTGAAACATTGTTCAGGACAAACTATCTATCGGTCTTTATTTACAAACACACGTCATCGCCAAGGTGCTCTTAAAGCATTGAAATCGTTTTTGCTATGCTAATTTCTATAATCAGTACATTTCTTGTGATCAAAAACTCATAGTTATAATCTCAATAGACTAGACTAGTTCATCTCAACGAACTCTATTAATATTACGAAAATTACACATTGGGTCTATTAAGAGAGCGTGCACACACAATTCGTTTTGGATTAAGATTTATAGCTATTAAATCATTAATTCATGTTAGTATACAATTTTTAATTAGCTATAGCGAGTAAGTTGTAACTTGTAAGTGGACGCAGTGCTGAGATTGGTATGTGTTCAGGTCTAATTCATGGTGCTCTTTAATTCTGTACTATCTATGCGTCGATGCGTTAAGTCTAGAAAAAGCGGGACAAAAATACTGCAACCGCAAATCCTAATTGTGAACATTTTAGAAAATCCTTAAAAACCCAACTTCAATTTTGTTTTATTTTCTTTAGCCTAACATCAAATTTTATTACACACTTGTTTCTTATATAAAGAACTAGATGATGCCCGCGACTTCGTCCGCGTGGATTAAGGTTTATTGATTCCCGCGGATAAAATGTAGCCTATGTTTTATTCCAGGGTATAATCTATCTCCATTCCAAATTTCAGCCAAATCTGTCTTGTAGTTTTTGCTGAAAGAGTAACATACACACAAACTTTCGCCTTTATAATATTAGTGTGACTAGCCAAGCTAAACTTGAATAATATTCTCCTCTACCCTCCAATTATGCGGAAATATTGTGGGTACGACAATAGTGCAACCGGTGGGGGGTCGAACCGTCGACCTTTCAGCTTTCAGTCAACACCGTTATCGTTGGGATTAAGGCTTTAAACTTAAACAGCCGTCGCCGAGCGTCAGTTGGTATTCAAGGTTTGTAGAGTAGGTATTCTTGGAATGCAATATTGCCATATTCAAAATAGCGGGGGTTGGAATGCGGTGCTAATAGTTCTGCAGGCGATTTAGATAGGAGTCAACTGACCTGAATGGTTTCTGGTCTATATGAATGCAGTAATAATGTCGTAACTATTTGTTTTGAAAAGAACGAATACTGAGTTTCTTACCGACTTATATATCAGTTGAATCTGCTTTCCGAACCAGTACTGCCCTCGTAATTGAAAACACAGTAACTTCAATGGAAAACACATAATATGTAAGTTACTGTGTTTTCAATTACGAGGGCAGAGTAGTAGGGTCTTGAGTTGTCATAAGAACCACAGTTTGGCCTCACAAACATATAAATTAGCCTACATAACATAAATAATTGTATGGCAGTACAATCAGTTCATTATTTTTTTCAGTACCTCGGATAATAATACATGTTCAAGTATAGGTACAAGGTTTTTTTTTTCAGTACTTCTATAAGTCCGAGTGCCCTTTGGCAAAACTGCTCGTCTTGTCCATGATCTTCCTGCTAGATGCATCAATTATTTTTATTTCTTAATAACTTCTATGCAATAACCTTATAAACTAACTTATATCTACACAATAATAAAAAATAATTATTCTGTTTGACTATAGTTTATAGGTGTAAATAGCAAATTATCCTTACTAATATAAACTCGTTTCGTTAAACGAGTCAATAAATTATATTTAATTAATTTAATTGTTATGGTGTTTTATGTTAAACTTATCCATCGATTTAGGCTTACCTGTAATGATAGATTTAAGTTTCTTTAAAAAAAAATAAAAAACATCGAAAGGGGTTTTTGTTGGTTTTGCCCATCAATCACGCAGCTAAGCATCGATGCGACTTTTTGCAAGGGTATACCTAAAATTGAGAACCTGGAGAGTGACATAGGCTGCTTTTTATCCCAAATAAACAAAGGGTTCCACAGAGAATTTAACTAAACTTTATACGGACGAAGTCACGAACAACAGCTAGTACCTACTACCTCCTCTTGTATTTAAATTGTACGTTTCTAAAACCGCTAAGGTGTGAAACGCACTTCTAGCGTCTGTGTTTCCGGCCACGTATAACCTCAGTACCTTCAAGGCAAGAGTGAATAGACATTTTCCAGGCAAGCGCGCTCCCACCTAGACCTCATCATTGCTTTCCAATATTAATTGTCGTCAAGCGCAAGACTACGCCTAAGTACTCAGTAATTTGGCATCCGCAACTGATTACTTCGTTCACATGTTACGAGTAGGAGCGTGCGATCGCGTGCAACACCGCCAATGTCATTTAGCTGTACAACAACCTCTAATCGGAAAAATCACCGCATTCAATTCTTTAATCGATTGTATCATACGCAGGCACATAATATAATGTTGCACGCGAGGCTATAAGGCTGGTTGCACATCTTATAATATTTTCCTATCTCTACATAGATAAGCTATCTGCGTGGGAGATATTATAAGGCCCAGGAGTGTGCGCAATCACAGGTGCACTGTCTATTCCCTCAATCTCTTAACGCGATGGGACGGAAATAAGACACGACCGGAGAGAGATCAGGCGTGAGACTAATCACCGACTGGACCGGCCTGTTCAAGGCAAGGAAGTGACACACTGTCAACTTCCTAACTCCAGGCTTGTATTGAGGATTTCTTGACAGAAAAACCGAAGACCTACTGCTTTACCCTGCTGAATGGGTCAAAATAGTGTCAAACTAATATGTTGGCAAAGGTAACTAACAGTATTCCGAATATAAATAAAGAACCTAAGTGGCACTCGGGGATTGCCGCGGCAAAGCTATTGCATAGCATTTTTATCAACTTATGCAATTATAGTATTTATGCAATAATATTTTTTTTGCATACTAAAAATTATGCAAAAAAAATTAAAAAAACAAACAAGAAAAGTGAACTGTCACTACTTCGCGAGTGAGATTCGAACCTGCGACATCATCAAAGAAAGCGGTCGCTCGCCCACTGCGCCAAATAGAGTTAGGTACTTGAGAACCTCTAAAATGTTGAACGCTTACTGAACGTAAAGGACTGCTCAAACTGAGGCGACTCCCGCGCGGGACGCGGGACTGAAGTCGCTCGCGCAGATAGTGTCATAAACTTGTATGGACGTGTTCACATTGACGCGAATAGTCGCTCGAGTTGCAGCGAAACAATAGCGGGACGCCGGCGGGGTTTTGTTTTGATCTCGCAATGCCGTTAAATATGGAACTATTTTTACAAAAAGTTAAAGAAAATAAGATCCTATACGACTTAAGTCATGAGGACTATAAAAATAACAGGAAAAAGGACAGAATATGGGATACAATGGGAACAGAGTTTGATGCAAGTGGTAAGTAAATCAAATTACTTACGTATACTGTATCTGTTTTCGTTATTTATTATCATTATCATTAATTCAATAATTCATTTAATATAAAAATCGAATGCGAATCATGCGATTAGCGTAAGTAGGTATTGAACGCGTTTTACCTACCAATAAAACGCTTATTAATTTACTTACCTTATTCCAAGCTTATTAATTAATTAAGCTTCGAATAACGGGAATACAGTCAAATTAATATAATAATAATTAATTAAGTAATATATTCAGGTTCTACTAAAAAAAAGAACAATTTTTTATTTATTTTTTAATTAAGTAATCATTAACATAATAACTGTAATTAATTAATGATATATAAATTATTTTGAATGTCTACATAATTAATGATAAACTGTTACTACCTATCCTTAACCCTTAGTAACTAGGTATAGATAATAGGTACCTACCTATTTTTATCATAGATATTTTTTCAAAGAGATTGTCGAAAGTAGTTTTGTTCGAATTACAATTTACTAGGTTGTCCCTGCGGCTTTGCGCACGCAAAGTGCAACATAATATTATTACTATTTATTAGTAGAATTACTACAACTAAATTCTGTTGTTGTTAAAATATCGAACAAAATTATCCCTTATTTCAAATGAAATATTAGTAGTTCTTCTGGTGTCTCTTTCTAACACTTCTAATGCACGTGCTTCAGAGTCAGGTTCTAACAAAGTTATGTCATTTCGTAAATTTTTTGACCTCAGAAAGTTATGTAGAATACAAGTAGACAAAACTACTACTTTTGCGGTTTGAACATTAATCTCCAAGGGACTTTTATAAATTCTCCATTTCTTTGCCAATATACCAAACGAGTTTTCAACTACACGTCTTGCACGACAAAGGCGGTAGTTATAGTTTTCTTTTTCTCTGTCAAATCGTGAAATTCTGTATGGAAAAGGTCTCATTAAATAGGGCTTTAACGAAAAAGCTTCATCACCTATCAAAACGTATGGAGTAGCTGAATTTTGTCCTGGCAGGTTTTTTGGGAGAGGCAAGTTCATTGTGTTGTTTTCGAACCTCCTTCCCATTGATGACTGCTCTAAAATACCACCGTCACTGTTTTTGCCATACCCACCAATATCAACACATATAAAGTTATAATCAGCATCAGCTATTGCCATTAAAACAATTGAAATTTTTTTTAAGTAACAAAAGTAGTTAGAGCCTGTATTCGGTGGGCATTCTATAGTTACATGTTTGCCATCAATGGCACCACAACAATTAGGGAAATTCCATTTTTCTTGAAAGACATTTGCGGCATGTGTCCAAATTTCGTTGGTTGGTTCTGGTAAATAAACTGGGCCCATTTTATCACAAATAGCTTGACATACTTCTTTTACTATTAAGCCGACTGTCGAAAAACCGACTCGATAACTGTGGGCAATAGTTCGCAAGGAGTCGCCTGTGGCCAGGTATCTGAAAAAAATATATAATGCTTGGTTTGTTTACAGGAGAGGAGTTAAAGAGGAAGTGGAAAAACATGAGAGATACATATGCCAAATACCTAAAGACCACAAAAACCTCAACAGGTCAAAGTGCTGCTAAGAATTACAGTCGTTGGCAGTGGGCACCACATATGGAATTTTTGAAACCATTTTTAGCCTTCGCCAATACTTTAAGTAACATAAATGACACAGTAAATGAAACAGTAAATGACACAGAAACTAGTGACATTGATCAAAGCTCTCAGGTTATTTCTGATGAAACTTCTCAGCAGACAGCCGAAAGTCGAAGAAATAAAGAAGTCTTAGCTTCACCTGTTGAGAAGGTCATTAACTATTTACAAAATAGAAATCCTGTAGAAAAAGAACTAGATGCTCTTGAGCATTTATTTATGGGATTTGCAAAGACTGTCAAAACGTTCACACCTAGAAGGCAAGCTGCAGTAAAAATGAAGATTTCACAGATTGTCATGGAAAACGAGTTACAGCATTTAGATGAACTGACAGTCTTGGAACAACCTTATACATCCAACTCACGTCCTCTTTCCGCATCGCTACGTTCTTCTGGAACTTCTTCATCTTCTATATCAAACTGTACACCAGAAAACTTTTTGAGATCATCACCAGCACCAAGAGAATCAGTAATTGTTAGCGATATACTAACTAATGATTTTGATGCTCTTTCTACGACAACCCCTGTGACATGTGAAAATTTCACTGGAGCTTTTTATTCATCTTTTAACCCTGATTATTAGTTGAAAGATGCAAACAAAAACCAAACAATTATTTCACTGTTTAAGTAATTAAAATGTGAATTATTTTTTAATTGAAATGTACACCGTCAGGTACTTTTAATTGAAATGTACGCCGCGCCGTCAAGTACTTTTAATTTGATTAAATAAATATTGAAACTGATAAATAGCTTCTATTTATTTAATTTACCTCAGGCATATCGCCAAACGTTCACTGGGATCTATAGGTTCTCGAAGGTTGGTATATTGTTTACGTATGTTGTGTTGGATCCTTGATAACACTTCATTATAGCATTCTTCTGGCATTCGGAAATATGTATAAAATCTTTGAGTATCTCTTCGTATTATGGGTATCAAAGTA
The DNA here is from genome assembly GCA_029955525.1 of Oeneis ivallda. Taxonomy (NCBI): domain Eukaryota; kingdom Metazoa; phylum Arthropoda; class Insecta; order Lepidoptera; family Nymphalidae; genus Oeneis; species Oeneis ivallda. Next base: position 25,643,005 of record JARPMR010000003.1, read on the forward strand.
TGAAACTCCCCTAATTCTAAGTGTTGAGTGCTCAGCTCGTGTACCCATTTTCTCTTCTTCTTGTTCCTATAAAACATATATTTTGGGCTATTATTTGGTATCAAAACCGCAAAATCAACGATTCTGACAATGAACAAATTTATGACAAAGGTCATGAAATTGTTTAGGAGCAAATTGCCTGTGAGAGACGACAGATAGACAGATACGAGCGATCCTGTAAGGGTCAATCGGACGTACGGAACCCTAAAAAATAGATATAAACTACATAAACATAATTTACATACATACCTACCTACATATTATCATACTCATGACATGACCATGCCAAGAATCATCATTTATCCCTCTACGGGCTATTAATTAAAACAAAAAGAAAGAAAAATAATAGACATCTGGCATATTTTATTGTGTGGCCGCTTGGCGTAAGAATTATTTTTATGTCTATGTCACTCTGCTGTCTGTCTGTCTGTCTCTCTCTGTCCGCCGGTCACAGGTCTCTAGCTCGTTGATGAAATGACTTACATACCTGAAATTTTGGTTTTTTGGGTTCCGTACCTCAAAAGGTACAAAAAAGGAACTAAATATTATAAGATCACTCTCTTGTCCGTCTGTCCGTGTGTCACCACCGATTTTCAAAGGAAAGGGTGGACCTAGCAAGTTGAAAATTATACCAAATACTGAGGTCTATAGTCCCTATTAGGCGTGTAAAAATCAAGGTCCTGAGTCAACACGATAAAAAGATATGGGCAAATTTAGATTTTTTTGTGTTGTTCAACATGAATTTTCGAATAAATAGGTCCTAAAGGACACTATTTTAAATTAATGCTTAATACTTACCTCAAATCTTGTGATTCTTCTTCTGCTACTGCCAACAACAGTAAAACTTCATCTTCGAAATCAAGAGACATGATGCTTCTCTATTGAGGAACCAAGAATGACACGCGGGAAGACGCGTCAGTTTGAGAGGCTAAGCGAGCGAGCGAATTGCTCGAAATCGCGTCCCACGTCCCGCGCGTTATTCGCCTCAGTTTGAATAGAGCTTAGGTTTTTTTCGTTACGGAATTTCTTGATTCGGTCGCCGCGCTCAAACTGTTTGTCCTTGTTCAAAGCCCGCGATAAAAGCTATGCAATAGCTTAAAATATACTTATGATAGGCACCCACTACCTATATAATATACCTAGGTAATTTTACAGTTTCCAATTTAGTGAAATCTGCAGACTATTCAAGTGATTGATTTTATTATTGAGTTTACAGTTACACACAGATCCCATAGGTATCTGGAAGTGGCGTGTGCATTATTGCTTGTTATATTCGAAAGGCAAAAGCGAGCTACGGCCACACCTGCGCGTCAATTAAGCGGGACGCGGGACGCGATGTGGGAGCGTCCATGAAGCGAATCTATACGTGCACAATCTATATGGCCGAAGAATCGCGTTGTAGTCGCGTAGGTGTGTACGTCGCCATTTAAATATTATGGGAGGCGACCGCCGCGCGGCTGACGTTCCCGCTTCGCAGTCGCTTTGGTCGCGCAGGTGTGATCGATGCTTAAACATCAATTTGAAATCGATTTTAGTGCTTCGCATGCAATGTGGCGGGCGACAGTGCATGCATCAAAAAATACTTTGCATAGTTGGATATTGCTATATTTTTTAGTAGCTTTTAATTCGGATATCATTTGTTAAGTGTACAGTTGTTTTCAACACATTTGCTCGTATAATGGATCTTATAAAAGAAGTAAAGTATTTTTTGACGTGATAACGTCTTATAAATCGATGAACACCGGCTGAACGCACGAAAAGTGTCACGTTCCGCCTGAGCCTGAGGGTGCATGCGAGAGCGCAGAACAAGCGATAGAGAGGCACGATCGGCCCAAGCGTTGGCTTGTGCCGTCCGCCAGTCATCGTCAATGTTTCTTTATGACGTTATCACGTAAAACTATCGTCCGTAAACCGAATTTATTTTTTAGTAGCTTTAAATTCGGATATCATTTGGTAAGTGTACAGTCGTTTTCAACACATTTGCTCGTAAAATGGATCTTATAAAAGAAGTAAAGTACTAATTTTTTTAAAAAAAGAATATCAGTCAAGCTGATGTTGACTAATATCCTCCTGCCCCCTCCGAATAAGCGGAAAGCTTGTGCTAGGAGTGGGTACGACAATAGTGCAACGGGTGGGGATCGAACTTGCGACCTTTTAGTTTTCAGTCCGCACCTTTAACCGTTGACCTATTGACGCTTCAGTATGGGTCTTTGAGTAATAAACCAACACAGGAGAGGACTTGACCCCTAATTTATTCGCAAAAAAGTCTGTCAATTACGGTGGGGGGCGAGGTAGCACACATGAAAACTTGCTTACTACAGTTGCATTTTTCCATCACGTCGCTATGCACGCACACAATATAATTAGCAAACACTACCTTAAAGTATATGCACACTATCACATTCACACACAGGGACGCTCTATCATTACATGAAACAATCGCATCATTTGTGTAAGCATTTTAGGGATTTGACACTATCGATTATCGACTTTCGATAAGTTTTTCTAATAATTATTTACAACAGAGTTACTTTATTCGAGAGTAAATTTTTTTGTTCGAGATCTTTAACATGGTAGGTATATAGAAGCGCTAGGAAACGAGGCTCATGCCGTTATTTTAGTCATAATATGCCTTTGCTATTAGATTGACTCTTTGTAGGCTTTTAGTACTTGCGTAAAGATACAGCTAGAAACTTTGGACTATATTGACGCTGGAAAGCGATCTAGCTTATTTCGAAAAATAACAAAATGACTTTTTTATATATTTGGAAGAAAAAGATACTGCGTCGGATTGTCGGATTTTCGTTTTCCTATGACATTATTTTTCTAAGATACTACCTATAGATAGATTACCTTCTCTACATGTTTATATTATATATTTTTTGTTATTCATATTTTTCAACGTACTCAAAAATGCTGTAAATACTAAGACACCATCTATTTTTCAATATTATACAGATACTTCAAAAAAGTTATCAATACTTTTTAGCAGTGCAGTGCACTTAGGTGTACCTACTGTAAGGACTTAGGATTATCTGATTATTAACAGATTTTGTAGATACCAAGGTATTTACTTCGTCACTATACTCTCAATCTCATGCTGAAAGCATGCTGTAGGTACCACAGTATATCACCTTAGAGCAGCTGTTTAGTTATGATTTAAGGTTATAAACCACCAGGGAGTGCTGTACTTTGTCATAAATTTTTAATAATATTGTTTATTAAGTTGAGAGACATTTAATTTTTATTTGAATACGTAGTGGGTATTAATATTGAACACATTGATTTTTTAAGTAATCTTGTTTAAATAAACATACAGCATTTTTAATGAAACATCATTTGTTTTATTTATGTTTAAAGCGAAATTTACGATGTATCTATTTCTAAAAAGTATATTAAGTACAAACTGTTAGGACTACATCATGTTTCCTTAAAAATAAATACAGCATAATTAGCATTTCAGAGTTTAGAGTTATTTCGTGGTTTCATATGTATCAAATACCAAGTTACAGCAACATTGCTTCTTGAAATTGAAAAACTATTAGTCGAAATTGATATAAAACTAATGTATAAAACTAAAGTAATTCTACTTTAGAATTATTGACCGAGCGAAGCGAGGTCTCTGAGTCTACTAGAGTGAATTTGCACTTGTCCGTCCGTCCGTCCGTCCGTCCGTCCGTCCGTCCGTCCGTCTGTCAGAGCCTTATAACTTTTGAATTACTAAACGTAATTACTTCAAATTTAGATATAATATGTAAACTGATGGCCTTCAGCCGAATATTGGATAAAAAATTATAAAAACCTTTATTTCAGGGGGGCTCTCATAGAAGTGAATGCGAAGTAAAAAAAAAATTATCGCGTTACATAAAATTGTTACGTATCATTTTAAAGATAATTTTGAACCGAGTACAAAAATATACTTTTTTTAATTTTTCCCTTAAAATTGACGAAATGGGGGGCTTTCAAAGTGGCGATTTTATACGCTCGCTTGAAGACGCTCTCTAGGAAAATCCGCTATGGATTTTCAAACTGGTTTTATTTTTTTAGGTCACTTACATCCTGTACTTGAACAACAAATACTAAAATTATATGAATATTATAAAGAAACGAGATTATTTAATTTTTAATGGGCATCAGTAATTCATATAGCATCAACATAGCTTCACAATAATGCTAATAGATGGCGCAGTCAGTAACTATTCCCATGGAACTACGAGTTACGACTGCGACCTATCCCAAAAACAGTTTTGCGTCGACCATTATTATTTAGTTACATATTATAATACAATAATTGTATTGTATTTTTTTTTTGTACCATATTATTCAAATAAAATTATTTTTTAGTTAAATTTTAGTTAAATATTGTATATTTTCTATTCGCGTCGATAGATGACGATTTGTACAGATGCCCGTAACCCGGTTTCACTCGTTAGTACCTACATAATAATTCAATGTTTTCACTAACGTTCCCTAACCTTTACGGGCTACCTATAAGTTAGGTGATGTTTTCTGTCAACTTATTTATCACGATCCTGTACGGGACACCTAAAAGGATATTGGGACGGATGTTAGGACTTAGGATTGTATTTAGGAGCTACCTAAGTTAAGAGACTCCTACTTAGGGGATGATTTAGGTATGTTTGGTGAAAACGGGCATAATAATAATGTCAGTTTTGGTTATCATGTATCGATTGAATGAATAATCATGGGATACCGTTACCGCGAGGTCTCAGTTCGGGGCGAACCACTAGTATAATTAGTATCATCTGATGTGTTACATTAAAAAATATGCTTTTTGAAAAAAAATGTGCTCCTGATAGCTTATTATGAGCTGTTATGATTTTTTAAAACGTTATTGGCTCTGGTTTAAAGTTCACTTTTTCGATTTACAAGATCGTTTTCCAGCGTTGAATAATATTCTCTCAGTCCAGTATGGAGGAAACATAAAAAGTAAAAACTGAACCCTAAAAAAAAAATTATTTAAAGTTATGATTGGTAAGTTAAAACTTGTACCTACATACTTTACTTGGAAGGCTTATTTTTTTCATCTACTTCATCTGAACGAAGTGTATATTTGTTTGTAATGCTAGGCTGCCGCCATGGCTATCGTGGCCACCCCATCTGTAATAAAACACCGCCAAGCTATTTAGCTTTCCGGTAAACCTAGCGGGATGAATAAGAAGTATGGGTACTTTAATTCAATTGCCAAGTTTTAATGAACCAAATATGAATAGAATTTAAATATTTTTTTTCGTCAATGAACCATTAGTAAGACGATAAAAATATCTCGGTATAAATAATTTATACAATCCCCCCACCAATATCGACATATGAAATCTTGCTGTCCAGCCCTAATTTTATTGCGGTGTGGCCGACTTCATAAAATTAAAGTCCTAATTTTCGAGTAAGAAAGACTTACGTAGAACTTATCATTATTATTAAACAATTTTTTAGTCTCGTTTTCATTATTTTTTGTATTATATTTGTAAAAATCCTTTCTTAGCGGATGCCGGATGACGTCATAGTAGATATGCGTTGATAAATCAGTGAGTCAGTTACCTTTTCATTTTATATATTTAGAAAATCATATCACACTGGCTATATGGAAATATATACCTATAAATTTTGAAATAATTGAGTAAAAAAACTAATTTTATGAATTCGCTGAGTTTATGGAGCTCTAGCTGCATCAATGCATTTTAAACAATAGTGGGAGAGTACCAGCCAATCAGACACCATTGCGATCGTTATAATAATGCAATCATTTTAACCGACTTCAAAAAAGGAGGAGGTTCTCAATTTGAATTTTTTGTATATTTGTTACCCAATTATTCCGCCAAATAATGAATGGAATTTGATAATTTTTTTTGTTTAGTAGGGCATACTTCAGAGGTGGTTCCCATATAAATTTTTTTTGATATAATGTTAGATGTTACTCCATAACTACGTCAAATCTGAACCGATTTCAATTTTTTTTGAAAGAAAGCATAATAAGGTTGGGCCTATTTAAAAGGTGAAGAGAAGATGATTCATATCTTCGGTGATGGAGGAAGGAACTCAATGATTAAGAGCAAATTGCTCGCGATCAGAGATATACACAAAAAAGCTTAAAATAATAATGTAAAAAAAATATCTTTAAAAAACCGACTTCATACGCCGATCGGGCAAAGTTGGGCTAGCGTCGCGCATTAGTTTCATCATTTATATTTAGGCCCGCCCGACTTCAACATACATGTACAAATTAAAATTGTTTTATACTTTGTAGTGGCGTTTAAAGTCGGTTTTATAGAAAGAATTTTTTATCATTATTTGATAATCCCACAGACGATCAAAGTTCGTATTTATATATCTAGTCATATTTTACTTAAAGCTTATAAATTAGTCGTTCACCCCTTCCTATTCTATCGTGATTTTAATTCTAAGGGATCAATTTATAATGCAGTTCAAGATAAAGGTCTCTAAACGAATAGTAAGTAGGAAGATTAATTTTCAATATTTTCCCCAAATTATTTCATGTACGATTAAGTAGCAACATTTTCAGATCGACAGTTTTCTTAAGTTTTCTGCATAAGTATTGCATTATTTGGATAAAATAATACATCAGAAGTAAATAAATGTTATCCTTTAGTAAACTGGATGTTTTAAATATTTTTTTAGAAGAAAATACTCTCATATTCGGCATTTATAGCGGAGCTCATTCCCCGCTAACCATACGTAGTTGACAGGCGCGTGACTCGAGTCAAACAGTTTTATATAACGAGTAGGACCACTGCTCATACCCAAATTACAGAGGGGTACGCGCGTCAATTCTTCTCCTGTGTTGGTTTATTACTCAAAGGTATGGGTACAGAGTAAGCATAGTTTATCTCCTCCTTATACTGTGGTATGGGTGACTTTTACCGCAAACACAAAGTTAGTCGTGCCGTAAAAATTAGTAGGTAATATTTGTAAAAAATATTATTTTTTTGTGTAGATATGTAACTTTTTACAAGTGCTAGTGATTGTGGCTTGGCGATTACCGCTAACTTCACTAACAAAATGTAACACTGTGTCTAAGATAACGAACGTGTGATTGAAGTCGCTGTAGATAACTAGAAATCTGATAAAACTAGACGTAATTGGAAGGTTTATTAAAATTATAATGAAATCTCTTGTTTCAGGTACGTTACTGAACATGGCATCTGTCAAGATAAATACATAGGTAATAGGTATGGACTTATTTCCTTAGGCCCGCTTGCAGAGACGCCGGGTTAGGCTTAACCCAGGAATAAAGTAATTTTGACAGAAGCTGTATACGAAATCTGTTAAAGCAGCAGCTAACTCTGGGCTAAAAGGAGAACCCGGAGTTTTTGCAAGCGGGCCTAAGTCGAGATGTATGCGGAAGAATCTGGGAGTCCACCGAATACTACTATCCCAAGTAAACTCCGATTTATTATTATGAATGGAATGAGGTCACGAAAATCGCCAACGAAGAATACTAGAGAGACTGCAATTGAAATTAAAAAAAAATCGGCCAAGTGCGAGTCGGGCCTCGCTCTTTTAGGGTTCCGTTAAAAAAATTAAATAAAAATATTTCCATGTACCTACCCTTGGAAATATTTTAATTAAATTTTTTTAATTTAATTTAATTTTTATTATTTGTTGTTATAGCGGCAATAGAAATACATAATATGTGAAAATATCATCTGTCTATCTATTACGGTTTACGAGATACAGCCCGCTGACAGACGGACGGACGGACGGACGGACGGACGGACGGACAGCGTAGGCTTAGTAATAGGGTCCCGTTGGTGGTCACAATTGTGACAGTGATTAAAAAGTGGGCTGAATTGTATTGTATTGTGGGCTAATTGCTAATCACAATTAAAATTTAAAAACTAGAAGAGATTTCTTTTATTTTGTTTTTTATCATAAAACAAGACGAATCTAACGATGTATCATTTATCAAAATCAGTTAAGTAACTGGTTTAGCAGATATGATGTAACAAAGAAACGAACATACACATATACTTACTTGCATACGCGGCAAAACATAACCCTGCCTTGTGGTCAATTGTAACAGTGGACAATAGTAACACCATACAAAATGATAAAAGTTGTTTTTAAGGAGTTTTACTGATGTTTAAGAGCTCATTACAAAACTAAAATTAAATTTCGATATAGAGATATCATATAACCAAAAGTGTCTTGCCTGTGTTTGTTGAGTAAAAGGTTATGTGGTTAAATATTTTTAAGTTTGTAAGTCACGTTTTATTTTTGTTATAAAACGGTATATCTTCTTATTTTGATTAAAGAGTGATTGTTATAATATAAATTGATAGTTCAAGATGAATTTCTGGTCGTTATTTCTACGCATTTGTATTTTATTCCGTTCTTAAATTTGTGTTACAACTATTACCAGTCGGGGATAGTTGTAACACAATGTCTCCATTCGTTCAAAGTTGATTTTACCTATGTTTCTGATGGAAAAGGTAAATTTTTTTAAAAGAATCTGTAAGATAAGGGATGTAAATTTCTATATCAATTTGTTAAAACAGTAAAAACCTGTTAGATTTCGTACCATATAACTTTAAAAAAAAGTGTTACTTTGACCCCCAGTCTGCCCTACATAATTATGTGAAAATTTCATCTGTCTACCTATTACCGTTTACGAGATACAGCCCGCTGACAGACGGACGGACGGACGGACGGATGGACGGACAGCGTAGGCTTAGTAATAGGGTCCCGTTGGTACCCTTTGGGTACGGAACCCTAAAAAATGGTTGTCTGTAAAGTCGGCTTACGGACGCTAGTTTCACATGATTACGTCATAAAGAAACATTGACGATGACTGCACATGCACAAGCCAACGCTTGGGCCGATCGTGCCTCTCTATCGCTTGTTCCGCGCTCTCGCTTGCACCCTCAGGCTCAGGCGGAACGTGACAATTTTTCGTGCGTGCAGCCGGTGTTCATCGATTTATAAGACGTTATCACGTCAAAAAAATTAACTGTTCTCTTCTTACACACTACCTATTCTTCTTGTAGACTTACATAATATGATGTCGCACGTTCAATGGTAGAGTAGGAGGAGCTTTAGCATTAAATCCGCCTTTTTTACTATGTTGTGCAATGAAGTGAAAAAATTGGCCAAGTGCGAGTCGGGCCTCGTTCTTTTAGGTTCCGTATATATGACCAAATCACTTTTTTTTAAACTACAAGATTTAGATATCTCAGTTCTTAGATAGTACTTAAAAATTAGCTTATGGGGAAAAAATGCTCGTTTCTTTTGGTCAAAACTTATAAACCGCATTATAAATCGGTGTTTTCAGTATTTCGCGTTTAAATCCTACTAATACTAGTGGTTCGCCCCGAACTGAGACCTCGCGGTAACGGTATCCCATGATTATTCATTCAATCGATACATGATAACCAAAACTGACATTATTATTATGCCCGTTTTCACCAAACATACCTAAATCATCCCCTAAGTAGGAGTCTCTTAACGTAGGTAGCTCCTAAATACAATCCTAAGTCCTAACATCCGTCCCAATATCCTTTTAGGTGTCCCGTACAGGATCGTGATAAATAAGTTGACAGAAAACATCAATCACCTAACTTATAGGTAGCCCGTAAAGGTTAGGGAACGTTAGTGAAAACATTGAATTATTATGTAGGTACTAACGAGTGAAACCGGGTTACGGGCATCTGTACAAATCGTCATCTATCGACGCGAATAGAAAATATACAATATTTAACTAAAATTTAACTAAAAAATAATTTTAATTGAATAATATGGTACAAAAAAAATTACAATACAATTATTGTATTATAATAAGTAACTAAATAATAATGGTCGACGCAAAACTGTTTTTGGGATAGGTCGTTAGTCGTAACTCGTAGTTCCATGGGAATAGTTACTGACTGCGCCATCTATTAGCATTATTGTGAAGCTATGTTGATGCTATATGAATTACTGATGGTCAATCACGTGGTGAGTCAGGCTAAGGCGGCACTGTCGATGCTTCACCAAGTCTTCACCTCAAGCTTATCGCCGAAGACCAAGCTCCTCATCTATGGAGCCTATGTCCGCTCTAGACTGACGTACGCGGCCCCAGCCTGGTATGCGTTCTGCTCAGCATACCAGAAGCGCCGCCTACAGGTCCAACAAAACAAGTGCCTCCGTCTGATCGTTGGAGCTCCGAGGTACGTGAGGAACGACGTCATCCATCGCGACCTCAAGACGCCCACCGTGGAGGAGTACGTCCGTACACTGGCGCGGCGCATGTTCGCCAGCGCCGACAACGGACCGTACGAGCACCTCCACGGAATCGCACCGCTAGCCAGCCGACCAGCGACCGGGCGTCCCTTACCTCGAGAGCTCCTGCGATCGCCATCACCGAGGAGGCACGCAGGCGACCACAGCGACGACGACGGTGACGACGACGACGCGAGACCCACCGGACCAGACACCTGCTCCGCGCACGACGGCGACTCCCTCGCCCGTAGCGCGGAGCCTACCATCGGACTTGACATCGCCCCGCTCGCGGCGGCTATCTGCCCGCCAGCGACGCGGGGCCCCTGGCGATACACTGGCCCCGCGCTCGATGACGACCCTTTCGTCAGTAGCGCGGGGCCCCACACCGAACACGACACCGCTCCGCTCGCGGCGGCGACTTGCCCGCCTGCGACGCGGGGCCCCCGGACCGACACCGGTCCCGCGCACGGCAGCGACTCTATCGCCCGTAGCGCGGGCCCACCCTCTGGACCCGACACCGCTCCGCTCGCGGCGGCGACTTGCCCGCCTGCGACGCGGGGCCCCCGGACCGACACCGGTCCCGCGCACGGCAGCGACTCTATCGCCCGTAGCGCGGGCCCACCCTCTGGACCCGACACCGCTCCGCTCGCGGCGGCGACTTGCTCGCCTGCGACGCGGGGCCCCCAGACCGACACCGGTCCCGCGCACGGCAGCGACTCGCGGCGGCAATCCTGCCCGCCAGCGAGCGGTACCCCCTGAACTGATGTCGGCCCATCGCACGGTGGCGACACCATCGCCCGTAGCGTGGGCCAACACATTGGACACCGCCCCGCTCGCGGCGGCAATCCTGCCCGCCAGCTAGCGGAGCCCTTGAAGCCCCTCCGCAAGGCCCCTGCTCCCCACGGACCAGGAGCCTCAGCCGCCATGGACCTAATTGCCAAGACGGCTGAAAATCCATCACCGGGGAAGTGCTCTTCCCCGCGCCCCGCCCGGGTAATGAGGCCCTGCCTCGAAGCCCGTACCCTCCGCTGGCCACGGCCAGCGAAGACGACCCGTGCTGCTGAATTACTGATGTACATTAAAAATTAAATAATCTCGTTTCTTTATAATATTCATATAATTTTAGTATTTGTTGTTCAAGTACAGGATATAAGTGACCTAAAAACATAAAATCAGTTTGAAAATCCATAGCGGATTTTCCTAGAGAGCGTCTTCAAGCGAGCGTATAAAATCGCCACTTTGAAAGCCCCCCATTTCGTCAATTTTAAGGGAAAAATTAAAAAAAAAATATTTTTGTACTCAGTTCAAAATTATCTTTAAAATGATACGTAACAATTTTATGTAACGCGATATTTTTTTTTTTACTTCGCATTCGCTTCTATGAGAGCCCCCCCTGAAATAAAGATTTTTATAACTTTTTAAGCCATTTTCGGCTGGAGGCCATCGGTTTACATATTATATCTAAATTTGAAGTAATTACGTTCAGTAATTGAAAAGTTATAAGGCTCTGACAGACGGACGGACGGACGGACGGACAAGTGCAAATCGCTCTAGTTAACTCAAAGACGACGATAACGAGGTCGATTATAAATGCGAAAGTTTGTGAGGATAGATGTATGGATGTTTGGATGGATGGATGGATGGATGGATGGATGGATGGATGGATGTTTGTTACTCTTTAACGCGACAACGAATGAACCGATTTTGCTGAAATTTGGCACAGACATAGATTATAGTCTGGAATAGCACATAGGCTACTTTTTATCCCGGAAAAGCAAACAGTTCCTGCGGGATAGCATCGCTATTTTTTACGCATTTGTCCTTCAAAATACGCGCAATGGAGTTTTAGATTTACGTGATTTTTTTGCCCAGGTGAAGTTAAGGGCCTGAAAAATGACAAAGGCTACTTTTTATCCCGGGAAAACAAACGGTTCCTGTGGGATATTAGTATGCTACTTTTCACATATTTATCTTTTAATTACGCGGCATTTATGTATGTATGTATGTATGTATGTATGTATGTATGTATGTATGTATGTATGTATGTATGTATGTATGTATGTATGTATGTATGTATGTATGTATGTATGTATGTATGTATGTATGTATGTATGTATGTATGTATGTATGTATGTATGTATGTATGTTCCTACTACCTATCCTACTATCCTACTTCCTCCTACTTATATTATAAATGCGAAAGTTTGTGAGGATGGATATATGGATGGATGGATGTTTGTTACTCTTTAACGCGACAACGAATGAACCGATTTGGCTGAAATTTGGCACAGACTTAGATTATAGTCTGGAATAGCATATAGGCTACTTTTATCCCGGAAAAATGCGAAAGTTTGTGAGGATGGATGTATGTATGGATGGATGGATGTTTGTTACTCTTTAACGCGACAAAGAATGAACCAATTTTGCTGAAATTTGGCACAGACATAGAATATACTACACTATACATTAAACTATACTTTATATACTTTATACTATATATATACTTTATATTATTTATATTATTAAACTATACTTATAATAAAACTGTAACTGGACGAATTCTGCTGGTGCTGGGTCCTGCTCAGCTAAATGGGTAATGGTTACCAAGTATGAACTACGCAGTGGCAAGCTGCCGTAAAAAAAATTCGAGCTTCTGTTTTGCTTTTACAAAAACTTCGTACAGTAGCTTTGTATTCTTAGATGACATCAATCTATTCACCTAATTTCACAATCGTTCGATTTGGTTTAGGAATCACCCTCCCCCCCACTGTTACACCACTGGGCTACATCATTGAACTCCAAGTACCAATTCCTCATTCTTTATGCTGCTGGGTACCGGCTGAAGAAAATGTCGATTGTGGGTTGCTATTGTTGCTCTATACCACGTAGTACGGACTCGATACTGGCGTAGTGCAACGAAAAAGCAATTTTTAAAAACTTTTTCCACGCAGACGAAGTCGCGGGCATCAGCTAGTACTCTTATATATTACAAAAAAAATGACAGAAATTTCAAATTCCTAACTAGTTGAGAAAGACCCCGTAACAAAAGTGGTCTAAAACCGACAACTTTAAAAAATAAAATCTTATTTCGACTCCTTTTATAACTATGGGATCCCCTTTATTTTTAAATTTAATTTGAGTTTTATTATTTCTTGTTATAGCGGCAATAGAATTACATACTCTGTGAAAAGTTCAATTTTCTACTTATTACGGTGTACGAGATACATACCACTGACAGACGGACGGACGGACAGACGGGCAGGGGAGGATTGGTAATAGGGTCCCGTTTGGCACCCTTTGGTTACGGAACCCTAAAATAGCAGTTCATACGCGTGGATAAAGTCGCAGCTAACTGCTTGTCTGTGAATAAATGACACGTCGAAATACTCGTTCACTCTAACGAGGTCCCTAGTAATTACCGACGCTTCGGGTCTTGATTGCTAAACGATATTTCAGTAATAGGTAGGTGTGCCTACTCTTACATAAGGGTGTCTATCTATAATATAATAAAACTGTAACAGGTCCAATTCTGTACATTGAAGATATTTTGAAAATTTTTGTTTGAGGGCACTCTATAATCGATACTGAAGCCAAAACAATTTTTTTTTGATTTTTTGTCTGTCTGTCTGTCTGTCTGTCTGTCTGTCTGTCTGTCTGTCTGTCTGTCTGTCTGTATCTTGGCCGCGCATCACGCCGAAACTACTGGACGGATTTTAATGAACCTTGGCATAATTTAAGTTCATACTACGAGGTATAATATAGGATACTTTTTATCCCGAAACTCAGCACGGTTCCCTTGGGAGAGGGGATGAAAGTCAAAATGAGTATTTAGCTGTAATTCATTAAGGCGTATTCCGATTTCGTTCATTCTTTTTTTGTTAGAAAGGAAGTACTTTAAAGGTTGTCCTGTAATTATTTCAACGTCGTCGGTTTAGTAGTTCAGAAATTATAGTCATCACAATCCTCAGTATAAAGCCAAGTAACTTGAACCCCGGAATGCATAGGAAACTTTGAATGTACGGGTCATCTTAAGCTGGCATGCACACCTTATCGTATAGCGCATCATGGATAGGTCTATTTTGTCAAAATTAAACTACTCCAAAGTAGTCCAAAGGCGTCAGTAGCCAAACGATCATTATACATAGTAGGTATGGATGTAAATTGTAATCATCGTATGGACGTACCTAATACCTACAGTATTTTCGTATGAAATTTAATACTAAATCATACTATAATATTATAAATGCGAAAATGTGTTTGTTTGCTGGTTTGTCCTTCAATCACGCCGCAACAGATCCACGGATCGTTGTGATTTTTTGGATGGGTATAGTTGAGGACCTGGAGAGTGACATAGGGTACTTTTTATCCCGGAAAATCAGGGTTCCTGAGGTATTTTAAAAACTAAATCCACGCGGACGAAGTTGCGGGCATCAGCTAGTAATCTATAGGGGTTGAATATTGAAATCACGTTTCTCGGGTGCAATCGATCCTTCCGTCAATCTTCTCGTGCAATCATTTTAGGATATATCTTAAAATGCTAGTAGCTGAAACCCGCAACTTCGTCCGTATGGATTTAAGTTTCAAAAAATACTGAGGTTACCTATTGATTTGTCAGGATAACAATTATCCTACGAGTATGTCCGTCATCAGGATGCAAGCTATCTCTACTAAATTATGTTAGATCGATCAATTAATTTGCATCCCTAAACACTATTTTTAACCGACTTCCAAAAGGAGGAGGTTCTCAATTCGGCCGGTATCTTTTTTTTTTTTTTTCTCTCTCTATGTATGGCCACCGATTTCTCCGGGGTTACTGGACCGATTCGCGATTTTTTTTTAATCGACAGAGGATATTAGCGAAATGATCCCATAAAAATGTTAACCTTCAACTCCTCAAGCCTGATGCTTCAGGGACATTGCTCACCTAAACTAAATATTGCCACTACAAAGTATAAAAATAATTTTAGTTTGTCCACGTTTGTGGAAGTCGGGCGGGCCTAAAATACAAATTATGAAACCGACTCGCGATGCTCGCTCGACTTCTACAAACGAGTCTCTCTTATTGTGTAGCGTCTCTCTCTCTCTCTCTCTCTCTCTCTCTCTCTCTCTCTCTCTCTCTCTCTCTCTCTCTTTCACTCTGTGTGTGTGTGTCTGCCTGTGGCGTCGTAGCTTTTTTTTTTAAGAATAAGAATAAGAATAATTTATTTTATAAAAACATAAAAAACATAATATTAAACGTTACTTACCCCATGAATATAATGTTTAATTATACATAAATTGCGTCTGAAGCTAAACTAGGAGGCCCTGTGCTTCAGTTTCAGTGCCTACTCCCCTGGACGTTATAAGTATGTATAATAACTATGTATTAATATATAAATGTAAACTACAGTTTGAATTTAATGAAAAAAATTAATACTTATAAAATTGTAAAAATTGTTCCTCTCTGGGGAAGTATAATTATATGGGTGCCTGTCTGTGAAGTGTGTGTGTGTTATGCAGGATGTAGGAGAGGTTGTGTAATTGTGGTGTGAAAGTGTAAATGATAAAATGTTTATTTATGGTACCTAATTAAAAAAGTGCGTTGAATGAATACTAAATAAATTATATTTATTAGTTACTAGCTGACCCAGCGAACTTCGTACCGCCAACTTATCTATACAAATAAAACAAATAAACTAAGTATCCAAATCCAATAAACTATCCTATCTTTTAAGTTGGACCAAATTACAGATAGTTACGAAGTTTGATAAAAATCGGTTCAGTAGTTTAGGAGTCCATCGCGGACAAACAACGTGACACGTAATTTATATATATTAAGATTTAAAGGTTGTAATTAAACTTTCAGTATCTTCATAAGATAACTTATGCAAATATGAAGTAACAGCTTTTTTACAGTTTGCCCTGTTTAATGGATAGATTTGTAATTTCGCGTTAATTTTATTATATATGTGAGGTCCTTGGAAACAGCAAAATTTTTTCTTAAATGATGTCTTTGTTGGTGGTAGAGTTGCAACTTTGTGTATCCTGCGTCTATTTGAATTAGTGGTGTCATATGTGAGTTCTTTGTGTTGTTTTAGTATGGCACTCAAAATAAATAGTTTCCTTACCGACAAAACTTCACAATTTTGATAAAGCGCAGTGGTCGAGTACAGAAATGGTCGAAAAGTCGAGACCTTTAGTAAAGCGCGTTGAGCAACTTCGACTTTCATTAAAATGGTTTTACAAGCTCCTCCCCATGATGATATGCAGTATGTTATTATAGATTGGCATAGGGACAAGTATATACTTTTTAAAATTTTAGGTTCAACGACATGCCTAAGGTTTTTGAAAATGTAGATCATTTTATACAATCTATTTCTTAAATTAGCAATGTGTTTTTTGAAATTTAGATTAGTGTCTATTGTCACACCCAAATATTTTATATCTTCAACTTTTTCCAAGATTGGACACGTGCAAGAGGTAGCAATGGAGTGTGTGCCAGAATGAGCAACTAATTGTAGTTCATCGGGTAATTTAATAATGTTTCGCATCGAAAATGGTTTTATTGATGTTCAATGACAATCTATTGTCATGTAGCCATTTGGTACCTTTATTAAAACCTATTTGCGCTGCCTCAAATACTTCGTTCCACGTATCTGCAGCAAATACTAACGCCGTATCGTCTGCATATGATATAATTTGACCGTTTCTCAATTGCAAACGAGTAAGGAAATCAATATAAATGAGGAAGAGAGTGGGACCCAAAATGCTACCTTGCGGTACACCGTGAGTCACAAGGAGATCGCTACTAGTATAAGAATCCACTCTAACGCATTGAAGTCTATCTGATAGGTAATTTTTAAATAGTTCCAGCTGAAGGCCTCTAACACCAATGTACTCTAGCTTATCGAGTAGAAGGGGGATAGATACGGTATCAAACGCTTTAGCTCAATCCAGAAAGATACATGTACATTTTTTGCCCTGATCAAGATTGGAAGCTATATAATTGGTTAGGGTATAAACTGCATCATCCGTGGATTTACCAAGTCTGAAGCCGTATTGATTATTACTTAAGAGATTATTGCTTTCTAAATATTTCACTAGTCTATCATTGATATTTTTTTCTAAAACTTTTGATAAAGAAGGCAGGATAGAGATTGGCCTATAGTTGCTTATGCTAGATTTATCGCCATTTTTGAAAATAGGCCGTACCTCAGTCTTCTTAAGGGCTTTTGGAAAGATACCCTTACGTAGGCAACAGTTATAGATATAAGTAATCGCAGGAATTAAATGAGTCTTACAATGCTTGAGAAGCTTGTTCGTGATACCATCCCAGCCTGTAGTACATTCATTTTTTAGATTCATTATGATATTATTTATTTCCTCTTCATCTGTATCCAACAGCACAAAAGATTTTAATTGATTTCGCGCGTCCCGATCTGAATTCGACAAGTTACCATCAATGCTATCAAAAGTTTCGGCCAAGTTTTTACCAACGGAGCTCTCAAACGGATGGACCGATTTAGATGCGGTTTTTATCATTTGAAGGCCAGTTTCCTTGCGGTGGTTCTTAGCTATGTTTAGTTAATATCGGTCGGAAGGTATAATTTTTGGCGTATGGATAACTCGATTAAGTGCTTCACGCGTGCCAGTATAATCGATATATGACAATTAATTGATAACTTCGACAGCCATAGATTCTCATGTCGGGGGTGTTTTTTAATAAAAGGTAATAATGTATTGCGTTTTGCTATATTGTGTAACAGAATCAGTAAATTGATTGCTATCTCACACAGTTCTGACGTGCAAACAGGCCAGCATCTCATTTTTCATTCCCTCAGTGCGATATGGCCATGTTGTACTCGTATTTCGCTCTTCGAGAACGCACCGAAAGCCTTGTTCAATATAACTGATTGCTCCTGAGGCCTGACTACTGAAGTGAAGAACGTGTATGTAAAATTGTAAATATGTATAATATGACCTGTAAATGTAAAGAATAGATAAGAATAGAATAGTTTTTATTCAAAAACACTTTGACGAAGTTTTTTGAATCGGCAAGTGAATCTACGAATGGTTTGGAATGCCGTTCTAACCCATTTGTACTTATATGTTTCGTGTATTGTCGTTGGTGTGACCGAGTAGAGTTACTAATGCCTAAAACAAATTTTTTTGAAACTCTGAACTTTGATTTTCCGGGATGAAAAGTAGCCTGTGTCACTCCCCAATCGATCTGGTCAATCCGTTACTCCGATATTGAACTATAAACCACCAAGCAAAATCAGTTTCGTATTTATAATATTAGTAGATATGTGCGAATCGTGCCACAAGGACATCGTCCCAAAACGACTATTCGCCCTTATTATGGACCTCATATATTATTTATAGAGGCAATCCCGTCAAGCATCTAGTTACGCAGCAAGGGCTCATTACAGCCATCTCTTGCAAGAATAACAAAGTAAGACCTCTGAGCTCTCCCAATCCCGAGACGCACTTTAATATTCATAAGGCAAATAAATCCACAACGAGATGGTCCCAAAACTGTAAGCGCGCTTGCACATACGATGATGAAACGACAATTTTAAATGAGCCGGATGACACAGGTATTCGCCGCCGCTGTAGATTCCACTGCTTGGCTCTAACCGAGCAGACATGATGCTTTTAAGTTTTAACAGCGGCGATCGGAGTTCTTGCGTTCGGTCGCAGAAACGAGCTTCCGAAAACGCCGATTGCCGCTGCTAAAAGTATCGTATGTGCTCTGGCCTTTAACGAAAAGGGCTAATTACGCCTCACTCTTATGCTGAACAAAATAGCTGCGCATGGGGTACTGTCACGCAACCAATGACGACGGACGGAATGCGACTGGAGAGCCAATCAGCGCCATGATACCTTATTTTCGACTTCTGCGCAATAACTGTCACCGCTAGACTTTCGTGCCGCTACCTATAATAGTGTTCGAGTGTTGGTTTGTCGTTCTGGTGGTAGAGGCGATGGAGTGAAGAGGCCAAAAGTTTTGTGCGCGACATAGGAGCGGTGATCCACGATCTGTGAAGCTGGGAAAAAGGCTTTTCTTCGCCGTACAGCGCCGCAATGCTGCCCGATGGGCAATTTTAGCATTGCAGCAACCAAGACAGGTAGTTTTGTTTACGATATCTCCACTGAAAAAAAAATTAACGTCAAATTCAAAACAATTTTCCTCCGAATTTGTGTGGGACGGGTGAAATGTTTTAGCTAGCGTTATTTTAAATCGTGTAAAAGCCACTTAAGACGAGGGCTGCCATTTCTAATTTTCCACATTTCGCGAACTCGTAGATGCCTGTGTAAATTTCAAATTTTAACGTGACGAACCTTCGGAAATTCGGAATTAAGTATTGATGCGGAACCGTTTCTTTCAACGAATATTTGATTTGCGCTGTTTGATTTATATTATTATTATTTTGTAGGTGAGGAGAGCTTTTATTGTAATTCTGGTATTTAAGAATTAGTTTTGAAGTACCTTAAAAGGGTACCATACCCACCTTGCGTACCGTTGCGGTATCTTGCGTTGCATACTCGTACATATACCCACGCAAACTAAAGTAGCATGCATGAACAAAATCATTTTGTGCAAACCTGCCTGTATGATGCTGTATGATATTGCATATGCATATGCTACTGCCGTTACCTGTTGACGCGCTCAGGCGCGATGCTGAAAATATGCCTAATATTCTTCCTGTACTAGAAGCAAATATCTACGACAGTAGTGTTTGAACTATTGGGCTCTATTGAGGCTTATAAACCAACCGGCACGAAACACGCTATAGCAATGATGAAGAATGAAGGAAAAGCGAGAATATTTGGAGCGCAAAACACACGAAAAAAGTAATGTTCTTGGTGCTAATCAGGTCATGAAACACGTACTTAATCCATAATCTGATACTATTAACTAAGCTCATATAAAAAAATTGTTACAATAGCGTTAACTTTAGTCAAGCGAGCTGAGCTTTGGCCGCTAAAGCTCGTCTAAAGTAGAACACAATCAGGCTAAACGCTAAATGATAACAACGCATCTAAGCCTTGCATAAGCTCATGATAACTGGCACCACGCCAGCGTCAGAACATAAAAAGTGAACTAAATCGCCGGCACGCCTTTAAGACTAGGCAACTTTGTCTAAAACGTGTTGACTGAGGTCTGAAACAAAATCAATATAATCTTTTTCTTTGTTAACCGATAGACGTCCACTGCTGGACAAAGGACTCTTGCATGGACTTCTACAGTTATTTTATGCAGCGGCTCCCTGCGTCTGATGTTATCGGTTCACTTAGTGGGGGGTCTGCCAACAATACACTTTCCGGGGTGAGGTCACCCACTCCAACAACATAAACCCCAACGCCATCAATATTATAATTAAGTGAAATTTAATTGAGAACCTCCTCCTTTTTTGAAGTCGGTTGAAAATTTCAATCCGTTGACCGTCCAATTGTTTTTGTGTAGCATATAACTACTACTATTATAAATGCGGAAGTTTGTGAGGATGGATGGATGGATGTACCAAAAAGGCTAAATTAAAGGTGTGAATTTCCTACTAGTTTATTTTTTTAATTTTCATGCTACAAAAATTTTAGGTGTATTTTGTCTGCGTATTTCAGGTATACCTTCACATAAAGGATAAAAGTTGCTCACTCATATCCAACAGTTCCAAATGGAAATGGAAAAATCTCTGAAAAAGTGAAAATTTTACTGTTCGACGGATTGTGAAACAAACTGGGTCGATGTGTACCTTTGGTGTGTACTGATGAACTATTAAATTGTACTTGTTATGCCACTTTTACTAGCCGGTCCTTTTATATAAAAAAGCCCATGGGTGTCTGTCAATCATTTTTAACCAACTTCAAAAAAAGGAGGAGGGTATTAATTCGTCGGAATCTATTTTTAGTATGTTCACCGATTACTCGAAGACGCCTGAACCGATTTGGAAAATAGTCTACCTATTTTTAGATAATATTGCCCTAAAAGAAGGATCACTGATCACAGCGATCTATCAAAGATGTTACGTTAGAAACTCAATATAGCAAGAAGCTTATACCTTGCAATATTTTAAGCAGCACATGTCTCACATGATATACGAGCGCTGACCGTTAACCATGCTATCTCCTATGGTCTAAATAAATATAATTACTACTACTACTACTAGGTACTTTAACTACTTTAAAAACTGCTAGCAATACATAAAAGTATCTTGATGAAAGGACTGTGCAAAAAATTGTATGGGCACTGTCCCCACCCCCGAACAGACGTGGCACTATTTTTAACCCCCGACGCAAAAAGAGAGGGGTGTTATAAGTTTAACGTGTCTGTCTGTGTATCTGTGTATCTGTGTATCTCTCTGTGGTAGCGTAGCTGCCAAACGGATGAACCGATTTTAGTTTAGTTTTTTAATAATAATGCTGGAATGACATCCCTCCACCTTTTCGCAATGCAAGCTCTAAATTTGTTTTCAAAAAACTTTTCAGAGAACAGTTATTAATAACACAAAAAAACGAATAATCATATTAAAATCCATAGTAAGATAGCCGTGGTAGTACTTTTACAAATAATAAATTTAAACAAAAAAAAGGAAAGGACATTATCGATTCAATTTTATAATACAATTTTTATTTTACCTAATAAGTTATTTTCATATGTATAATATTTATTTATTTTAAATGACTACCCTCTTATTCGGGCCCTAGCAGAATATCAGCGCTGTGGTTACATATGTATCCACAGCATTTAGCTGAGCTAGAACCCTTTCATTGGCATGACATATAGTAGACACTAGTTAAGTTAGATTGTAATTACTTTCTGTTTTTCCATTTTCATGTGTATTTCCATTTTGTTTATTATATTTTGTTTTCATGTATAAATAATAAATAATATTCTATTCTATTCTATTCTAATATTATTGTAACGTCCCATAAAAAGACTTATAACCAATTCGCAAGCGACAGGCGTCGCAAGGGTCCACCCGGAGGTGGTCAGAGGGAGCGCGAGCAGCGTACGGCGCGGTTTTTTCTCTGCGTCTCAGAAACGCATCTACATCTTACAATAGCTTTTTTCTGGTTGGTTAATGCTCCTGTGTGTTTTTATAGTTGTAATTTACTAAACTGGTATCCAAAACACTTCACTGAAAAATTAATAAATATATAATTGTAACTCGATTTGCATGAAAACCCCAATCCTACCGGCGTATGTCGTCATAATAAAAAATCATCAGGCTACCGTGATGTATTGACTGATATACGTTTGAAATCTGTTGGTGGGTGGGGACGATTTTTTGCATGGTCATTTCATACAGAGTAGTTTCCTTCCTGAAGACTTCCTGAAGACGGTCATAGGTCACCGCAAAATCAATAAGTTCCCACGGAATTTTTAAAGCTCTTACCCCAGGCGTACTGCGAAGTTGTAGGTGTGCTATAGAATATCGAAAATAGAAAGTTTTCGTAAGGTGTTGAGCTCCTTGCCCAAGAATAAACTTTTCTCAATGATAAAAGTTCGAAAGGGTCTACGCTATGCTACGCCTAAGTTTTAAACTACGAGTGCGAGTGCTACGACTTGTGACGTAATTGAGCTACGCAGTTAGATCTACTATGGTCGCTCTACACCAAAGCTACGGTCAAACATCTCTGCTATCTCAATCGGATCCCAACTATTTCTCTGGTATATATCTGTACGTATCGGACTGGCTGTCCTTATAAAATGACAGCTCAAAGTATGGATCAAATTGAAGCGCCACATTTGACATACAATTGTCTCTGGAGCTAATAATGCTCATGCTAATGAGGGATGCAGGAAATGCCAAAGAGTATCACCTATCAGTTGTCAACAGCCAGTATCCCATGGAACTAGGAATGTACGTTGTACCCTCACTAATTTTAGTTCCTTGGACACTCGTAAGCGCCAAAATGGCGTCAATCAAGTTGGTCAAAAAATATGACAGCAGGCTGTCCAGTGTTAATCATAGATTTATAGAGGTCAGAGGTGGATCAAAAGCACTTGTAAAAAGTTTATTTGAATAAAAAATATTAATATTCTATTCTATTCTGTTCTATTCTATTCTATTCTATTCTATTCTATTCTATTCTATTCTATTCTATTCTATTCTATTCTATTCTATTCTATTCTATTCTATTATATTGCTTGATTCGTACGCGTCATGGTGACCTGCTCACTAATGAAACACAATCACTATATCGTATTACATTGGCTTACAATCGTTTTCAAATAGCGCTAAGTAGATAACTTCTTTCTGCGCAAACGGATATTGTCTTGATATTTTTGTATTGTCTAATATATAAAATTCTCGTGTCACAATGTTAGTTACCTTACTCCTCCGAAACGGGTGGACCGATTTTTATGAAATTTTGTGTGCATGTCGGGTAGGTCTGAGAATCGGCCAACATCTATTTATCATACCCCTAAATGATAAGAGTGACCAACCACTAAATATTTTTGTTGACGGTACGAAGTTCGCTGGGTCAGCTAGTAACTTATAAAAGTGGTAGTACTGTATAACTACTGTTACTGTACATGGTACTCTGGAGCTATTTATTATGTCAGTCGCGTGCAATACAATTAACGCTCGCATTCAGCTTTTAGGGTCCATATAAAGTAGTTTTATGTTGCCATAAGGCTGGGTGTAATTAATTAAGTAGCTGATAACGTACGGATGGTTATCTTTATATCCTCGTTCGCCTGGATTTGATGATACAAATAGATACTTTTTCTCGTATAATTTCGACATCCCAAAAAAAATATGCTTGAGGACCTGGAGAGCGGCATAGGTTACTTTTATCCCGTAAAATCAAAGAGTTCCCGCGAGATTTTAAAAACTAAATCTACGCGGACGAAGACTTGGACGTAAGCATCAATAAAAAGTATAGCTCTTAACAGTAGATACTATAGTCACTGTAAACTGTAACGTATTCGTCTGTGGCCAGGGTGTACTATGTCACTCTCAGTACACTAGATAAATTTTACTTGTGCGTTGCTGGCCAAGGAGAACGTTAACAGTAGGTTCTTTATGTCTGTGTGTAGGCACCTAGACTCTCCAGATATATATTACTTTACTCTATGACCTAGACTGTGGAAATTAAATAAGTAACAATCCAAACATTTGGATCTTTGTTTATTTGGAAATAAAATTATTAAAGGTAAGGCATGACAGACAATAGGTATCAACTAGATAAGGTTTACACAAATTAAATACAAAATAAGATGTCAGCCTACTTAATTTCTATGATGTAACACCATATAAAGGTCGACCCAGCATACCTGTCAGTCTACGGTTAGGCTAGCTTCGGGTTGCGGCATGAGATTTCCCTGAGCGGGTTCGGAATACAACGCACTAACAAGTAGACTGACAGTCACGCCAAGCAGACAGACCTATACAGTTAGGTACACTCAATTAATAGGTACAAGGTCATTCGGATGACCTGTAATTAAGAAAAGTAAAGACCCTTCTGTCCACCAGCGGTATGTAAGGCTCCTCTCACACCTCCGCTGCGAAACCATAACAGCGGAACCGCATTAATTTCGCTGTGTTTTGTCCGTATGTAGGAGAAGCGGAACTGCCACGGAACTGCCTGTTCTAACGCATAGATTTAACTATATTCTATCTCTTTCACCGCGCGGTTTCGTCGATAATACTCCGACGCCAGCCACACTACCGCGCTCCGGCCGCCATTTTGTTGCGGTGCCGCGTTGTTTTCGCACGTGTTTGTGGAAATCGACAAAAATTAAAAGCGAAACTACATTTATTTCATAAAATGGACGTCGATTTCACAGAAAAATTAATTCAAAAGGTCAGAAATAGACCTATTCTTTATTTATTAAATCATCCGGATTATAAAAATAATATGAAAAAACTGCAGGCATGGAGAGAAATCCAGAGGGAATTAAATGAGGAAGGTATGTAGTCTTTTTATAATAATAATAGACTGTATTTGTAATGTATTTGTTTATTTTGCTTATAAGATAATATTATGTATTATATGTATAATTATTTATTTGTACTTATTATAGATAATATTATGATAACGTTAAGTTCTCTGCGTTTGTGTAAAATATTGAACGAATTTATCTCTGACCTCAAACGCTGCCGACGATGCTCTCTGTCGGTTGCCAGGTCTATTTTGTGGTAGAAAGGCACCTAGCTGTTCTATTTCAAAGCTGGAACTGGTATGTACGGCTGACTCTTTCGTCTGTATAAAGTTGTGCAAACAACAAGCTGCTTTTACAATTTTTATTGTGTTTGTCAAATCTGTTTCGAAAGGTCTTAGGAAAATCCTAAACTTCTGTGCCATTATTCCAAAAGCACATTCCACAACTACACGTGCTCGACTGAGCGCCTGATTAAATCTCTTTTTATCTCTATCTTGCATAGCCGCTTCTCTTACAAAAGGTCTCATCAAAAACGTTTCCAGCTTAAAGGCACCATCCCCTATTAAAACATAAGGCAAAGGATCTGTGCCTTGTTGTAATGGTTGGGCATTTGGTACATTAAGTTGACCAGTTCGCAATAGTTGTAAAAAAGGTGTTTTTTCAAATATAGTACTATCAGAATCTTTTCCAAACGATCCAATGTCAACATATATGAATTTGTAATTAGCGTCTACAACAGCCAATAACACAATAGAAAATTTACTTTTGTAACAGTAAAACATTGAGCCGCTATCTGGAGGGCATTTAATGGTAATATGCTTTCCATCCACGCTACCCAGGCAATGAGGAAATCCCCATTTCCCAAAAAAGTCTTCTGCGATATTGAGCCACATTTCTTGTGTAGGTTGTGGAATGGCTAATGGTTGTAAAACATTCCATATTTCCTGACATACTTCGGTCACTATTTTTGAAACTGTTGAATTTCCTATACGATATGAAAACGATAATGTCTTATAGCAATCTCCAGTAGTTAGGAATCTGCAATGAAAATAATATTAATTTTGAAATAATATTAATTTTGTCTTATTTTGTTATTTTTCAGTCGTAACTTTGAAAGCGAAGTGGAAGAGTTTAAAAGACTCCTACAAAAAGTACAAATTATCTAAAAAGAGTACAAGTGGCCAAGCTGCAAAAAAGCTTCAAAATTGGACTTGGGCAGATCAAATGAATTTCATTGATCCAGCAATTACATTGAATGAGACTCAAGGTAGTATGGCATCTCTGAATGTTGAAAAAGTTAATTCTACTGACTCTCAATCTACGGGAGACGTAACTACACAAGACGTTGCACAAGATACCCGCCCGCAAGAAACTCAAAACGCCCAACAAATTTATAGAAGGCATAGGAGAAGTAATCCGGATCCGGATCCAACAGATAGAATGATCCAGTACTTACAAAATAGAAGAGATCGCAACAGAAGTGAAGATAAAGTTGATGTAAAATGTGATGGAGTAGATTTATTATTTTTGGGATACGCTGATACTTTCAAAAAACTATCAAAGCGAACACAAATAAAAGCAAAATTTGATATCGCCCGAATTTTGATGGAGGCTGAATTAAGTGATATGGAGGCTGTAACTTCTAACAGCAACTCTACTGCAACGGGTAGTTTCAACTACTCTGTTCTAAGTGATACCACGCATTCTCCGGCTACTCCAGGAAATTACTCCATGATCAGTGACGCAACAGTTACTGACAATGCTAATTATTATATTCTTCCACAAGAGGGCAATACGGCTATACCTACTGATTTAACAACCTCAAATCAAAATGATCATGAACAAATCAACATGTTTCACTTATCGTAGAGTTAGTAACATGCCGAATATTTTTTTTTGTATTAATGATTAATAAATAAATAAATAATTTACTTACCTCAAAGTTAAGGCTAATCTTTCTCTGCTAGAAATAGCTTCCCTAAACCTTGTATTTTGTTTAGTAATATGTGGCTTCAAAAGATTATGTAGATCTTCAAAACTCCCTGGGCTCATTCTAAAATATGTATAAAAACGATCTTCATGTGACTCTAGTTCTTTACATAATAGGTTTTCTCCTAATTTCTTCCTTTTTTCATTAATCTCGTGCACCCAAATTCTACGAGATTTACGCCTTTTCAAAGTTAAAGTCCACAATAATATTTCCTCCTCCTCTGACTCTGATAACGACGACATTTCGCTCCGATGGCTGACTGATGACTAGCAGGTTCCGACGCCCGTTCCGCAACTACACAACTACACTTTATCGCAGCGGAATTCCTACAGCGGTTTCGCAACTGAAGTTTCGCAGCGGAGGTGTGAGAGGTGCATAATGCAAACTGTTACTACATGAAAATTTTAAAGGCAACTATTAATCAAAAGTTGAGTCATATGTTTGTTCATCTAGGCACATTAGAAGGAATACTACGAAAATAAAAGTATGGAAGGAGTGCACCTGATTTCCGAAGAATCCTCGTGAAGAAGACGGCGTGCCTCCTCACAAAAATACCCCAAAGGGTGAGCATGCCGTCGCCTCGCCGAACATCACAAGACCATGCTTTTGATCCATCCTCCGAGATGGCATGGATAGTGCTCGATGCAGCTCTTGACGTCACCACGGCAGATCCCCTCGAAGTCACATGGCACTATTCGAGTACCATATTAGTTCTTCAAGTATCCACGAGTTAATTTTAACTTTATAAATCTATATTTCTCATTTTATAAGCATAAGTCACTTTATAAATTTAAAAAAACAAAGAACAAAAGAAAAAAAACCCACGCGCGCTGGAAAGAAAAAAAAACCCACGTTAACACATTTCCACGACACGTGTAACAAATTTGGAATGAAGTAGTCAAACTTACATTGCATCGCAATCGGCGTAACCCTGCCCACTTCCTACACGGTTTACAGGTTAATCTGGAGCGAAATTCGAGGATGAACATGGAGGAATGCAACCTACAGCATTGTCAAAATTTATTTTTCAACACTACACTCCCCACTTACCATATCAGGTACAAAATTTGCCACACATAACTAAATGGCCTCCGCCATTTTGTGAAAACAAAACTGCTCGAATCACATCCTCTAGTCTCAATCGATGTCCGCAGGAAAAAAGATCGCTCCGCCAAAAGCCAAAGCTTATATAGGTGTACCAACAAAGGCGAGCTCCACAAAATAACCCTGCTTTTGCAATCTAACCTTTAACAGCCAAACTTTCATATTGGAGCTGTCAAAACCGAGTTAATCCAGAATTAACCGACAAAACAATAATTGTAGCGACGGTCCGTGTGACAGATAATAAAACCGTCCTTTGTTGGTGAAATTATTTGTCCCAGCGCCCTCTCTCGGCGTCACGACAAATCACCAACAAAACCCAATATGTCACTCCACTTAGTTCACGAGTATCCACTAGGTCCTAATTTTAAATTTTTTAATGTTTAAAGAATTTGCAATTGTAACTCAAAATACCATGTTACAAAACGGAATCAATAATGATATTCTTTATTCCTAAGCCATCCCAATAAAACAGCCAAAAAGCCCTTCCTCCCATAAATCGCTATTTACTGACCGAGAGCCCGCGATAAAATTATTTACTTTGCCCATCCGCTATCCCACGCGGAATCCCCAAAGGCCTTAGATAACGCCTTATCTATTAGAAAATCTATCACCCTTATAAATTTACAGAGCATAAAAGATACCATCCCTGTAGGTTTATAAGTTTAGTATTTGTGAAGTTACAGATCACCTAAAGGAATGAAGACCTTGAAAAATTATAATAAGATAAGGCCATTGTTGCTAGATGCAGCCTTGAACTTTGATGCGCTTTTTAGGGTTCCGTAGTAAACAAGGAACCCTTATAGTTTCGCCATGTCCGTCCGTCTGTCTGTCTGTCTGTCTGTCTGTCTGTCTGTCCGCGGTTTAGCTCAGAGACTATTGGTACTAGAAATCTGTAATTTGACAAGGGTATAAATATCAATCACGCCGACAAAGTCGTGAAATAAAATTGTGAAAAATATTTTTTTTAGGGTACCTCCCCTACATCTAAAGTGGGGATGAATTTTTTTTCTCATCTATCCCATAGTGTGGGGTGTCGTTGAATAGGTCTTTTAAAAACGTTGTGGGTGTGGGAACACCATTTTTCAATTCAGGGATCCGTTTGTGAAATATGATATTTTAAAGTAATAAATTTTATTAGAGTCAAGTGTCCCCCCCCTCTGCCAGCTAAATGGTTGTATATAGGATACAAGAAAAAATTCACAGCAGTAGTATATATAATGAATTTTAAAGGAAAACTATCACGGCTAAGTAGGGTTCATTAGTGAAGGAGTTATATCGGTTTTTCTAAGTTAGATATTACACGTAGTGTAAGTTGCATATTTTGTAGTATATTATAGTATTTAAGCCATGGAACTCAAAATGTATGTTGAGACTTTCAACTACGGAACCCTACACTGCGCGTGGCCCGACACGCACTTGGCCGGTTTTATTATTTATTCGCATATATATTAAAATCCACCGCAAGCTTTCGTGTGTAACAAGTGAAAAGGTTTAAAATCTGTATCCCGATGCGGAAAATTTGATGTGCCATCCGTCATATTGAGTTCTATTACAAAAATAAGCTATTCATTTTTAGATAGAGATTCCGTCGTAACTAGTAGTGTCGTGAGAGACACGCCGGAGTATAAATTTATTCAGCAGGATAGCGCATGTGTAAACGGAGCTTGTAAAACAAAAGGAAATAGGAAAAGTTATTTCATGCTTCGCCTGCATGAATAAACACAGGGCACGCGCAGAGGGCCCGAGAGCTGTGAAAACATAACTTAAAAGGACGATCTTCGAATTCCTTTGCTTTTTCAGGAAGTGCCTCAGTTATATAATTAAAGTTATTTTATACAGAGTGTAAGAGACACACCAGCGAAAACTGAAACCAGGGCCTCAGTTCGAGTGAGTCGTTTAGCGTTGAACTTTTCATCGGTCTTTTCGTGATTTTGAAAAAAAAAAATTTTAATTTTTTTATTTAATTACAACATAGAACCGTGTATGGAACCTATTTCAACTTAATTTAAATTGAAAAAAACAAGAAATGACAATATTTAACACAACACCGTTGTAATATGCGCGCGATCAGCTGTTTATCAAAAGTTCAAAACACTCGGCTTAATTACTTGCAAAGCGTGCGTCGGTGCCGTCGCGTCGCTTGCGACGCGTCGTACGTAATGCGGGTGTAGGTATCGGCGTTCGTTGTTCGCGATACATTGCGTGCTCGAATTGCAATATTGGTAACCCATTATTTCCGAGATGAGTGGCATTAATTGTAATTTCATTATAAGCATTAAGTGTAACTATTCACAAAGTTTTCGTTAGGGTGTCCTTAGGGTTCCGTTAGGGTGTCGTTAGGGTGTTAAACCTTTTCAATTTTCAAAAACACCCTTCAATTTTCAAATACGGTGAAATTTAAGTACGGGATGAATTTGAAAATTGAAAGGTTTAATCTGAAAAAAGAAAAAACACGCGTTGAATTGAAAATATCTACTTTAGTATAGAGTCGGTTAAGGGGACATATTCAGGATCTACACGATTTGTAGAAAGCCAAATCTTAGAAAAAAGACTATTAACAATTTTAAATATACAGTTTGGGTCTTCAATATTAACATTAATCTTAATAGCTATGGAGATGAAAAAGAGGACAAAAAAAATTCTCTATCTCTATCTAATAATAAAAAAGTCGTGTGGTGTCGTGGGACACCAGATAGGAACGAAGTTCTTTATTATAAAAATATTAATTTCAAGTCCTATTCTAGGTATAAAGAAAATAATTATTCGGGTATACATTTTTTATCATGATTTTTTATCGATAAAAATCAAAATGACCCCAGGGAAGCCTAAATATCGATTTTATAAAATATTAAAATT
The DNA here is from genome assembly GCA_029955525.1 of Oeneis ivallda. Taxonomy (NCBI): domain Eukaryota; kingdom Metazoa; phylum Arthropoda; class Insecta; order Lepidoptera; family Nymphalidae; genus Oeneis; species Oeneis ivallda. Next base: position 25,674,108 of record JARPMR010000003.1, read on the forward strand.
AAAATAATTTTATAAAATAAAAAATGAAAATAAAATTGCGAGCCCCCGGGTGGGCTCGAACCACCAACCTTTCGGTTAACAGCCGCACGCAAGCCGATTGCGCCACGGACGCCATTCACAACTTATTGAAATTAAGATTCTTAGGCCAAATCTTACGCATTTTTCATAACGTTACGGACGTTTTTTGCCGGCTAGGGTCCCTCCGCAACGCGCCATAGGGAACTTCGTTCCAAAACGTAGCTGCTCCAAAATCTATTTTTCATTACTCATACACGGAAAGTAGGTCTGAAGTTGCCTGAGAAGCGGGTTGAAAGTAATACTTTTCAGCCCTAGGGAGAATCGTTTTCAACTGACAGCTGTCAAATAATTAAAAAAAACTAGTTGTCACATTTTTATTGGAGTTCAAATGAAACACGACATACCCGAGTGCATCCATAGACAAGAAGAAAGATAGACTTTATTCATAAAGTAAAGACAACTGATTCATAGACATTCATAGACAATCATAGACAATACTTGACTATTAAAAAGCTAAATGCATAGCCCGCCGGCTAGGCCAAAGAAAAAAAAAGGCGGGAAAGTGGCAAGCGGCAATCCGGAGGCTTATTATGTAAAATTAAGCGATCAGCGATAATCGCGCAGTCATTGCGCAGTAGACGCGCGATCGATCGCTCGATGTGAAAAATAATCGTATTACCTAAGCGATCGCTTGCTAATCGCTCGAAATGCACTTTTCGCGATGAAACTAGCGCCACTAGCAATTTGGTAGCAATAATTGGAACTAAATAAATATTACTTTGTAAACAGATCACAGCTGATCACATAGGTACCTTACGTTATGTTTTCAGTTTTGTTTTTATCATAAAGTAAAGTGAAACTACAGGAATTTCATTTTAAATGTGTTTCTATTTAAATCTTGTGGTCATACTGCAAAGAATGAAAAAGAAACTCTCGTTTACAAGCCTCTAGAGTGGTTTTACTTGTTAGTTGTTATAGTGTTAAAAATTATCAATTCAATCCAAAACAAAAAGGTTTTGATACGCTAGTAATATAATAAGTCTATGTTTTGAATGGCCCTTCAAATTATATCATCGTTTTGTTCACTTTTCGAGACAAGCTCTCAGCTTAGTGTTCATTCGTATCCCAAACGTGAAACGATTTTCGTGTACCTATAAGAAAATATGGTCAATAGAGTGTCAAACGACCAACTGGAGGAACTGTTAGACTTCCTTGCTGAGCATCCCCGCTAAAGAAACTGTCGATAAGCAAATAGCAAAGAGACAGTCATGCTACAAAGCTATGGTTCTGGATCATCCAAATCTGGTGAACGATGGAAAAAGGTGAGCTCTATTATTGTGTAAAAATGCATCCGTAACTTTTGCTCCTTTATAACCAGGAGGTAAATCAAAATCCTGCATATCAATCACATTTAATGAGGTACCTAGTGGAGTTGTTTTAGTCAAGTATGTACTACTTTTCTTGTTATAGTACTGGGCTGACATAAAATAAAACATAAGAGGAGAATAAGATTATCAAAGAGACGAAGGGATGCTTGGGGTACTGGTGTTGGTCCAAGTAGCCAAGAGATTGAGATTCAGAAATTGAAAAGAAAATCTTGGCTATCATCAGGGAGCAAGCTGTGGTTGGTGGCAGTGAGCACAGAATTCCATTTGTAAGAATTTTTAAATAGGTAGCTTTTTTCATATTTTTATTATTTGTAAATATCACTCATTATAAATTGTTTTTTTTTAGATGAGTAAAGAGTTTCCAGGTCAAAGGATTTTCCAGGAAGTAAGATATTCTGTATGTGTGATGTAAATAATAAATATGTTTAAAAGTAACTTTTATTTACTACAAATTAAGACAAATTGGTACATTAAATTTACTAACAACTAAAAACTTTATACTTAATTAGTAAAATTATTAAAAATAATCCAATTAATTGGATGAACAGTGATTGGATTTGTACATCATTTATGATTAAGTAGATAAGATAGATTTTATTATGCATTTAACACAACTTTCATTTTAGGTAATATAGCAGAGAATATGATTATTTATTAAATATGTTTCACAACTAATTACCATTTATATTTTATATCTTAACTAGCTGATGCCCGCGACTTCGTGCGCGTGGATTTAGTTTTTAAAATCCGTCGGGAACTCTTTGATTTTCCAGGATAAAAAGTAGCCTATGTCACTCTCCAGGTCCTTAACTATACTCATGCAAAAAATCACGTCGCTCTCTAGCCCTGTTGCGGCGTGATTGAAGGACAAACCAACAAATAAACACACTTTCACATTTATAATATTAGTAAGGATGTCTCAAACCTCTGATGAATAATAATATCTGTCTGTTAGTAGGTACCTATCTTTTTTAAATTATTTGTAGAATATTCACATTAATAACATGTACCTACTACCTCTCAGTTTTAAAGTTGATTGTTCTAACAATAAACTTTGGTTATTCACAGACACTTCAGAAATTCCAGATATTGGTTCTCCATCAACAAAAAAGGTCTCAGAAACAAGTATACCTGAGCCGGAGCCACTTGAGATAACACTTGTGGACCTTATTCATGTGCAGAACCAAGATGTATGGGCATTGATGGAGCTGACATGAGAGCAAGCTAGCATATCCAGTCAAAATCGGAATCTAATCCTAATCTTGTATTTATGTAATAGTTTATATAACTAGTATGATAGATCTACCTTAGGCTCTGTACAAAGTATAAAATAAATGTATTTTTCAATATTTTGTTTTTTGCTTAGTCAATCTATAAGTTTAACAATCATACTCAATATTATAAATACGAAAGTGTTTGTTGGTTTGTTCTTCAATCATGCCGCAACAGATCTAAGTATCGACGTGTTTTTTGCATGGGTATAGCTGAGGACCTGGAGTGACATAGGCTACTTTTTATCTCGGAAAATCAAAGAGTTCCCGAGGAACTTTAAAAATTAAATCCACGCAGACGAAGTCGTGGGCATCAGCTAGTTTGAAATATTGCTTAATTTTTTAATAATATTCAATTAAGAGGTAAAAAGACAAATTATAACTAAATTAAAATCTATATAAAAATAAAATAAGTATATAAAAATAAAATATTTTTAATTCGACCAACTGGGATCATATTGGGTTAGTAACAATAAGCTTAAAACCTACATGTTAGTACGACTAAAATCTAAAACTTAACCTAGGACGACGGCACCGATTTGTCAGCACATGAATAACAAACAGTGGTTCAAGTACTGACAATCGATCCTGTCAGCAAATGCCCTCAGGACGCTATTAGAGCTGGTATATGCACAATGAAAAATATTTTATTTATAATTTTATACAATATAACATAATTTATTCAAGTTATTAATAAAATTGTTAATTTAAAAATATTTACAAAATATTTTAATTACTTTCCAATTAACAGGCAAAAGGACAAATAAATAATATGTACGAGACTAAATAAGTTACAATCCTACATAATATTTAATATAGGTACCTAATGAAAAACACATTTAATTTACACAATGTCTACTACACCAAAATTTACTCGAGTTATTACATTTTATATACTTACCTACTTATATATTTTACATTTTTTTATTAATATTCAATTACTATCAGTATAATATGATTTAATAGAATTCTTACATAATTATTAATTACCTACTGAAAAACTAATATAACTAATATATAATAAATTTTGGTTACACAATACACCAAGTACTACATAAGTAATTCAAATTATTAAATAACTATTATCTTTAAAATATTAAAACTTAATAAATTTATTCTTTTTATATTACTGTCATAATATTAGTTAATCTACATTCCAAGCAACCAGACATTTTCACCACTACTATGAAGCTCTTGGAGGTAATTCTGTATTTCTCCATTTCTCCAAATGAGTGCATTTCTCCATGAGTAGCACCGCCAAATGATGCATCAATGTTGAGGATATTTAAATCACTGTCACATATCTGGAAAAAATACATTCTATGTAAATAGATTCGGACAATTGGAATGGACAAGAAGCAGTGATAGCCTGGTGGTTAGGACTGTGGTCTCCTATTCGGGGGGTCGCAGGTTCGATCCCAGGTACGCACCTCTGACTTTTCGGAGTCAAGTGCGTTTAAGCAATTAACTATCACTTACTTCAACAGTGAAGGAAACATCTGAGAGTTCTTCATAATGTTCTCGAAGGTGTGTGAAGTCCACCAATTCGCATTGGGCCAGCGTGGTGGACTATGGCCAATAACCCTTCTCTGAGAGGAGACCTGCGCTCAGTAGTGAGCCGTTGATGGGTTGCTAATTATGATGATGAAATGGATTTTAATTATTATCATATAAATTAAATTAATTATATTTATAACTTAGGTACTATTTTGAACATTTCTTGTATGGTTGTGTTTCCTATTAAAAATCTCTCCTCATGATCTGTTGGTTTAACCAGGGCTGCATGGGTACCATATATACAACCCAAGCAACCAGGAAAACCAAAATTGTTTGAAAAGCTAAATAAAATGAAATGAAATAAAATAAAAGTAAAATAAAATGAATTAAGAGTCAAGAGCTTATAAAGTATATAATAACTATAATTTTTCTTTCTCTCTAGTTCTTACCCATTAATAATGGCCTGTCTATCTTGCTGAGAAATGGGAAGGAGGGAAATGCAATACTTTGCAAGTATACTGTGTTTATTTAATGCCCTAGTCACTTCTTTTACAGCATTAGACACACTAGCTTGACTGATGCCATGCAAGTAGCTCATGCCAACAGGTTTCTGATAAGAACCTGTGGCATAGAATGAGAGTGCTGTGAGCACATGTAACATTATTATTAATTTATAAAATTAGTACAGCCACAGGCCAAATTTTACACTACATAAGAATACACTACTAATCTTATAACCTCTACAGAGTTAATAAAGGACAACACCGAACACATAAAGATAGTATAGGTTTACTTACTTTACATTCTATAGAGATTTTTGTTCTCCTTCTAGACCGAGCCATGAATGGCTTTACTTCTGAGCACAAATCCTTATTACTTGTCGGAAAGTACCAAAGCTTTCAACAATAGAAATGCACGAGCCATGTCGAATGCAAATGTCTTGATAAAAACAATTCTGAGTATATAAAAAGTAACCTAACTACACACACTAATTAATATCTATCTTATATTTATACAATTCTTAATTAAACTTCACTTTTTATAGAAAATACGCAATAAATGAGAAAACTGCACCAAACTATCGGTAAGCAATAGATAAACAATCACATATATGCTAATCGCAATCTGACAGATTAAATTGTTACTTGATTGCTAACGCGTCGCTCTTAAAAGTCTTACGTAATACGAAAACTTTACAAGTCCATAGACGCAAGATGCACATTTAGTTCACCGATTGCTCTACAGAGGCAGCACTGTCGCTTGTTTGCTATGGCTTTGCAATCGTCGATACATAATACGAATTTGCAATTAAACAGCAAATATTGTACAATATTTGCGAATCGCTAATCGTTTGCTTTTAGATAATAAGCCTGGAGGCTTATTATGTAAAATTAAGCGATCAGCGATAATCGCGCAGTCATTGCGCAGTAGACGCGCGATCGATCGCTCGATGTGAAAAATAATCGTATTACCTAAGCGATCGCTTGCTAATCGCTCGAAATGCACTTTTCGCGATGAAACTAGCGCCACTAGCAATTTGGTAGCAATAATTGGAACTAAATAAATATTACTTTGTAAACAGATCACAGCTGATCACATAGGTACCTTACGTTATGTTTTCAGTTTTGTTTTTATCATAAAGTAAAGTGAAACTACAGGAATTTCATTTTAAATGTGTTTCTATTTAAATCTTGTGGTCATACTGCAAAGAATGAAAAAGAAACTCTCGTTTACAAGCCTCTAGAGTGGTTTTACTTGTTAGTTGTTATAGTGTTAAAAATTATCAATTCAATCCAAAACAAAAAGGTTTTGATACGCTAGTAATATAATAAGTCTATGTTTTGAATGGCCCTTCAAATTATATCATCGTTTTGTTCACTTTTCGAGACAAGCTCTCAGCTTAGTGTTCATTCGTATCCCAAACGTGAAACGATTTTCGTGTACCTATAAGAAAATATGGTCAATAGAGTGTCAAACGACCAACTGGAGGAACTGTTAGACTTCCTTGCTGAGCATCCCCGCTAAAGAAACTGTCGATAAGCAAATAGCAAAGAGACAGTCATGCTACAAAGCTATGGTTCTGGATCATCCAAATCTGGTGAACGATGGAAAAAGGTGAGCTCTATTATTGTGTAAAAATGCATCCGTAACTTTTGCTCCTTTATAACCAGGAGGTAAATCAAAATCCTGCATATCAATCACATTTAATGAGGTACCTAGTGGAGTTGTTTTAGTCAAGTATGTACTACTTTTCTTGTTATAGTACTGGGCTGACATAAAATAAAACATAAGAGGAGAATAAGATTATCAAAGAGACGAAGGGATGCTTGGGGTACTGGTGTTGGTCCAAGTAGCCAAGAGATTGAGATTCAGAAATTGAAAAGAAAATCTTGGCTATCATCAGGGAGCAAGCTGTGGTTGGTGGCAGTGAGCACAGAATTCCATTTGTAAGAATTTTTAAATAGGTAGCTTTTTTCATATTTTTATTATTTGTAAATATCACTCATTATAAATTGTTTTTTTTTAGATGAGTAAAGAGTTTCCAGGTCAAAGGATTTTCCAGGAAGTAAGATATTCTGTATGTGTGATGTAAATAATAAATATGTTTAAAAGTAACTTTTATTTACTACAAATTAAGACAAATTGGTACATTAAATTTACTAACAACTAAAAACTTTATACTTAATTAGTAAAATTATTAAAAATAATCCAATTAATTGGATGAACAGTGATTGGATTTGTACATCATTTATGATTAAGTAGATAAGATAGATTTTATTATGCATTTAACACAACTTTCATTTTAGGTAATATAGCAGAGAATATGATTATTTATTAAATATGTTTCACAACTAATTACCATTTATATTTTATATCTTAACTAGCTGATGCCCGCGACTTCGTGCGCGTGGATTTAGTTTTTAAAATCCGTCGGGAACTCTTTGATTTTCCAGGATAAAAAGTAGCCTATGTCACTCTCCAGGTCCTTAACTATACTCATGCAAAAAATCACGTCGCTCTCTAGCCCTGTTGCGGCGTGATTGAAGGACAAACCAACAAATAAACACACTTTCACATTTATAATATTAGTAAGGATGTCTCAAACCTCTGATGAATAATAATATCTGTCTGTTAGTAGGTACCTATCTTTTTTAAATTATTTGTAGAATATTCACATTAATAACATGTACCTACTACCTCTCAGTTTTAAAGTTGATTGTTCTAACAATAAACTTTGGTTATTCACAGACACTTCAGAAATTCCAGATATTGGTTCTCCATCAACAAAAAAGGTCTCAGAAACAAGTATACCTGAGCCGGAGCCACTTGAGATAACACTTGTGGACCTTATTCATGTGCAGAACCAAGATGTATGGGCATTGATGGAGCTGACATGAGAGCAAGCTAGCATATCCAGTCAAAATCGGAATCTAATCCTAATCTTGTATTTATGTAATAGTTTATATAACTAGTATGATAGATCTACCTTAGGCTCTGTACAAAGTATAAAATAAATGTATTTTTCAATATTTTGTTTTTTGCTTAGTCAATCTATAAGTTTAACAATCATACTCAATATTATAAATACGAAAGTGTTTGTTGGTTTGTTCTTCAATCATGCCGCAACAGATCTAAGTATCGACGTGTTTTTTGCATGGGTATAGCTGAGGACCTGGAGTGACATAGGCTACTTTTTATCTCGGAAAATCAAAGAGTTCCCGAGGAACTTTAAAAATTAAATCCACGCAGACGAAGTCGTGGGCATCAGCTAGTTTGAAATATTGCTTAATTTTTTAATAATATTCAATTAAGAGGTAAAAAGACAAATTATAACTAAATTAAAATCTATATAAAAATAAAATAAGTATATAAAAATAAAATATTTTTAATTCGACCAACTGGGATCATATTGGGTTAGTAACAATAAGCTTAAAACCTACATGTTAGTACGACTAAAATCTAAAACTTAACCTAGGACGACGGCACCGATTTGTCAGCACATGAATAACAAACAGTGGTTCAAGTACTGACAATCGATCCTGTCAGCAAATGCCCTCAGGACGCTATTAGAGCTGGTATATGCACAATGAAAAATATTTTATTTATAATTTTATACAATATAACATAATTTATTCAAGTTATTAATAAAATTGTTAATTTAAAAATATTTACAAAATATTTTAATTACTTTCCAATTAACAGGCAAAAGGACAAATAAATAATATGTACGAGACTAAATAAGTTACAATCCTACATAATATTTAATATAGGTACCTAATGAAAAACACATTTAATTTACACAATGTCTACTACACCAAAATTTACTCGAGTTATTACATTTTATATACTTACCTACTTATATATTTTACATTTTTTTATTAATATTCAATTACTATCAGTATAATATGATTTAATAGAATTCTTACATAATTATTAATTACCTACTGAAAAACTAATATAACTAATATATAATAAATTTTGGTTACACAATACACCAAGTACTACATAAGTAATTCAAATTATTAAATAACTATTATCTTTAAAATATTAAAACTTAATAAATTTATTCTTTTTATATTACTGTCATAATATTAGTTAATCTACATTCCAAGCAACCAGACATTTTCACCACTACTATGAAGCTCTTGGAGGTAATTCTGTATTTCTCCATTTCTCCAAATGAGTGCATTTCTCCATGAGTAGCACCGCCAAATGATGCATCAATGTTGAGGATATTTAAATCACTGTCACATATCTGGAAAAAATACATTCTATGTAAATAGATTCGGACAATTGGAATGGACAAGAAGCAGTGATAGCCTGGTGGTTAGGACTGTGGTCTCCTATTCGGGGGGTCGCAGGTTCGATCCCAGGTACGCACCTCTGACTTTTCGGAGTCAAGTGCGTTTAAGCAATTAACTATCACTTACTTCAACAGTGAAGGAAACATCTGAGAGTTCTTCATAATGTTCTCGAAGGTGTGTGAAGTCCACCAATTCGCATTGGGCCAGCGTGGTGGACTATGGCCAATAACCCTTCTCTGAGAGGAGACCTGCGCTCAGTAGTGAGCCGTTGATGGGTTGCTAATTATGATGATGAAATGGATTTTAATTATTATCATATAAATTAAATTAATTATATTTATAACTTAGGTACTATTTTGAACATTTCTTGTATGGTTGTGTTTCCTATTAAAAATCTCTCCTCATGATCTGTTGGTTTAACCAGGGCTGCATGGGTACCATATATACAACCCAAGCAACCAGGAAAACCAAAATTGTTTGAAAAGCTAAATAAAATGAAATGAAATAAAATAAAAGTAAAATAAAATGAATTAAGAGTCAAGAGCTTATAAAGTATATAATAACTATAATTTTTCTTTCTCTCTAGTTCTTACCCATTAATAATGGCCTGTCTATCTTGCTGAGAAATGGGAAGGAGGGAAATGCAATACTTTGCAAGTATACTGTGTTTATTTAATGCCCTAGTCACTTCTTTTACAGCATTAGACACACTAGCTTGACTGATGCCATGCAAGTAGCTCATGCCAACAGGTTTCTGATAAGAACCTGTGGCATAGAATGAGAGTGCTGTGAGCACATGTAACATTATTATTAATTTATAAAATTAGTACAGCCACAGGCCAAATTTTACACTACATAAGAATACACTACTAATCTTATAACCTCTACAGAGTTAATAAAGGACAACACCGAACACATAAAGATAGTATAGGTTTACTTACTTTACATTCTATAGAGATTTTTGTTCTCCTTCTAGACCGAGCCATGAATGGCTTTACTTCTGAGCACAAATCCTTATTACTTGTCGGAAAGTACCAAAGCTTTCAACAATAGAAATGCACGAGCCATGTCGAATGCAAATGTCTTGATAAAAACAATTCTGAGTATATAAAAAGTAACCTAACTACACACACTAATTAATATCTATCTTATATTTATACAATTCTTAATTAAACTTCACTTTTTATAGAAAATACGCAATAAATGAGAAAACTGCACCAAACTATCGGTAAGCAATAGATAAACAATCACATATATGCTAATCGCAATCTGACAGATTAAATTGTTACTTGATTGCTAACGCGTCGCTCTTAAAAGTCTTACGTAATACGAAAACTTTACAAGTCCATAGACGCAAGATGCACATTTAGTTCACCGATTGCTCTACAGAGGCAGCACTGTCGCTTGTTTGCTATGGCTTTGCAATCGTCGATACATAATACGAATTTGCAATTAAACAGCAAATATTGTACAATATTTGCGAATCGCTAATCGTTTGCTTTTAGATAATAAGCCTGGAGGCTTATTATGTAAAATTAAGCGATCAGCGATAATCGCGCAGTCATTGCGCAGTAGACGCGCGATCGATCGCTCGATGTGAAAAATAATCGTATTACCTAAGCGATCGCTTGCTAATCGCTCGAAATGCACTTTTCGCGATGAAACTAGCGCCACTAGCAATTTGGTAGCAATAATTGGAACTAAATAAATATTACTTTGTAAACAGATCACAGCTGATCACATAGGTACCTTACGTTATGTTTTCAGTTTTGTTTTTATCATAAAGTAAAGTGAAACTACAGGAATTTCATTTTAAATGTGTTTCTATTTAAATCTTGTGGTCATACTGCAAAGAATGAAAAAGAAACTCTCGTTTACAAGCCTCTAGAGTGGTTTTACTTGTTAGTTGTTATAGTGTTAAAAATTATCAATTCAATCCAAAACAAAAAGGTTTTGATACGCTAGTAATATAATAAGTCTATGTTTTGAATGGCCCTTCAAATTATATCATCGTTTTGTTCACTTTTCGAGACAAGCTCTCAGCTTAGTGTTCATTCGTATCCCAAACGTGAAACGATTTTCGTGTACCTATAAGAAAATATGGTCAATAGAGTGTCAAACGACCAACTGGAGGAACTGTTAGACTTCCTTGCTGAGCATCCCCGCTAAAGAAACTGTCGATAAGCAAATAGCAAAGAGACAGTCATGCTACAAAGCTATGGTTCTGGATCATCCAAATCTGGTGAACGATGGAAAAAGGTGAGCTCTATTATTGTGTAAAAATGCATCCGTAACTTTTGCTCCTTTATAACCAGGAGGTAAATCAAAATCCTGCATATCAATCACATTTAATGAGGTACCTAGTGGAGTTGTTTTAGTCAAGTATGTACTACTTTTCTTGTTATAGTACTGGGCTGACATAAAATAAAACATAAGAGGAGAATAAGATTATCAAAGAGACGAAGGGATGCTTGGGGTACTGGTGTTGGTCCAAGTAGCCAAGAGATTGAGATTCAGAAATTGAAAAGAAAATCTTGGCTATCATCAGGGAGCAAGCTGTGGTTGGTGGCAGTGAGCACAGAATTCCATTTGTAAGAATTTTTAAATAGGTAGCTTTTTTCATATTTTTATTATTTGTAAATATCACTCATTATAAATTGTTTTTTTTTAGATGAGTAAAGAGTTTCCAGGTCAAAGGATTTTCCAGGAAGTAAGATATTCTGTATGTGTGATGTAAATAATAAATATGTTTAAAAGTAACTTTTATTTACTACAAATTAAGACAAATTGGTACATTAAATTTACTAACAACTAAAAACTTTATACTTAATTAGTAAAATTATTAAAAATAATCCAATTAATTGGATGAACAGTGATTGGATTTGTACATCATTTATGATTAAGTAGATAAGATAGATTTTATTATGCATTTAACACAACTTTCATTTTAGGTAATATAGCAGAGAATATGATTATTTATTAAATATGTTTCACAACTAATTACCATTTATATTTTATATCTTAACTAGCTGATGCCCGCGACTTCGTGCGCGTGGATTTAGTTTTTAAAATCCGTCGGGAACTCTTTGATTTTCCAGGATAAAAAGTAGCCTATGTCACTCTCCAGGTCCTTAACTATACTCATGCAAAAAATCACGTCGCTCTCTAGCCCTGTTGCGGCGTGATTGAAGGACAAACCAACAAATAAACACACTTTCACATTTATAATATTAGTAAGGATGTCTCAAACCTCTGATGAATAATAATATCTGTCTGTTAGTAGGTACCTATCTTTTTTAAATTATTTGTAGAATATTCACATTAATAACATGTACCTACTACCTCTCAGTTTTAAAGTTGATTGTTCTAACAATAAACTTTGGTTATTCACAGACACTTCAGAAATTCCAGATATTGGTTCTCCATCAACAAAAAAGGTCTCAGAAACAAGTATACCTGAGCCGGAGCCACTTGAGATAACACTTGTGGACCTTATTCATGTGCAGAACCAAGATGTATGGGCATTGATGGAGCTGACATGAGAGCAAGCTAGCATATCCAGTCAAAATCGGAATCTAATCCTAATCTTGTATTTATGTAATAGTTTATATAACTAGTATGATAGATCTACCTTAGGCTCTGTACAAAGTATAAAATAAATGTATTTTTCAATATTTTGTTTTTTGCTTAGTCAATCTATAAGTTTAACAATCATACTCAATATTATAAATACGAAAGTGTTTGTTGGTTTGTTCTTCAATCATGCCGCAACAGATCTAAGTATCGACGTGTTTTTTGCATGGGTATAGCTGAGGACCTGGAGTGACATAGGCTACTTTTTATCTCGGAAAATCAAAGAGTTCCCGAGGAACTTTAAAAATTAAATCCACGCAGACGAAGTCGTGGGCATCAGCTAGTTTGAAATATTGCTTAATTTTTTAATAATATTCAATTAAGAGGTAAAAAGACAAATTATAACTAAATTAAAATCTATATAAAAATAAAATAAGTATATAAAAATAAAATATTTTTAATTCGACCAACTGGGATCATATTGGGTTAGTAACAATAAGCTTAAAACCTACATGTTAGTACGACTAAAATCTAAAACTTAACCTAGGACGACGGCACCGATTTGTCAGCACATGAATAACAAACAGTGGTTCAAGTACTGACAATCGATCCTGTCAGCAAATGCCCTCAGGACGCTATTAGAGCTGGTATATGCACAATGAAAAATATTTTATTTATAATTTTATACAATATAACATAATTTATTCAAGTTATTAATAAAATTGTTAATTTAAAAATATTTACAAAATATTTTAATTACTTTCCAATTAACAGGCAAAAGGACAAATAAATAATATGTACGAGACTAAATAAGTTACAATCCTACATAATATTTAATATAGGTACCTAATGAAAAACACATTTAATTTACACAATGTCTACTACACCAAAATTTACTCGAGTTATTACATTTTATATACTTACCTACTTATATATTTTACATTTTTTTATTAATATTCAATTACTATCAGTATAATATGATTTAATAGAATTCTTACATAATTATTAATTACCTACTGAAAAACTAATATAACTAATATATAATAAATTTTGGTTACACAATACACCAAGTACTACATAAGTAATTCAAATTATTAAATAACTATTATCTTTAAAATATTAAAACTTAATAAATTTATTCTTTTTATATTACTGTCATAATATTAGTTAATCTACATTCCAAGCAACCAGACATTTTCACCACTACTATGAAGCTCTTGGAGGTAATTCTGTATTTCTCCATTTCTCCAAATGAGTGCATTTCTCCATGAGTAGCACCGCCAAATGATGCATCAATGTTGAGGATATTTAAATCACTGTCACATATCTGGAAAAAATACATTCTATGTAAATAGATTCGGACAATTGGAATGGACAAGAAGCAGTGATAGCCTGGTGGTTAGGACTGTGGTCTCCTATTCGGGGGGTCGCAGGTTCGATCCCAGGTACGCACCTCTGACTTTTCGGAGTCAAGTGCGTTTAAGCAATTAACTATCACTTACTTCAACAGTGAAGGAAACATCTGAGAGTTCTTCATAATGTTCTCGAAGGTGTGTGAAGTCCACCAATTCGCATTGGGCCAGCGTGGTGGACTATGGCCAATAACCCTTCTCTGAGAGGAGACCTGCGCTCAGTAGTGAGCCGTTGATGGGTTGCTAATTATGATGATGAAATGGATTTTAATTATTATCATATAAATTAAATTAATTATATTTATAACTTAGGTACTATTTTGAACATTTCTTGTATGGTTGTGTTTCCTATTAAAAATCTCTCCTCATGATCTGTTGGTTTAACCAGGGCTGCATGGGTACCATATATACAACCCAAGCAACCAGGAAAACCAAAATTGTTTGAAAAGCTAAATAAAATGAAATGAAATAAAATAAAAGTAAAATAAAATGAATTAAGAGTCAAGAGCTTATAAAGTATATAATAACTATAATTTTTCTTTCTCTCTAGTTCTTACCCATTAATAATGGCCTGTCTATCTTGCTGAGAAATGGGAAGGAGGGAAATGCAATACTTTGCAAGTATACTGTGTTTATTTAATGCCCTAGTCACTTCTTTTACAGCATTAGACACACTAGCTTGACTGATGCCATGCAAGTAGCTCATGCCAACAGGTTTCTGATAAGAACCTGTGGCATAGAATGAGAGTGCTGTGAGCACATGTAACATTATTATTAATTTATAAAATTAGTACAGCCACAGGCCAAATTTTACACTACATAAGAATACACTACTAATCTTATAACCTCTACAGAGTTAATAAAGGACAACACCGAACACATAAAGATAGTATAGGTTTACTTACTTTACATTCTATAGAGATTTTTGTTCTCCTTCTAGACCGAGCCATGAATGGCTTTACTTCTGAGCACAAATCCTTATTACTTGTCGGAAAGTACCAAAGCTTTCAACAATAGAAATGCACGAGCCATGTCGAATGCAAATGTCTTGATAAAAACAATTCTGAGTATATAAAAAGTAACCTAACTACACACACTAATTAATATCTATCTTATATTTATACAATTCTTAATTAAACTTCACTTTTTATAGAAAATACGCAATAAATGAGAAAACTGCACCAAACTATCGGTAAGCAATAGATAAACAATCACATATATGCTAATCGCAATCTGACAGATTAAATTGTTACTTGATTGCTAACGCGTCGCTCTTAAAAGTCTTACGTAATACGAAAACTTTACAAGTCCATAGACGCAAGATGCACATTTAGTTCACCGATTGCTCTACAGAGGCAGCACTGTCGCTTGTTTGCTATGGCTTTGCAATCGTCGATACATAATACGAATTTGCAATTAAACAGCAAATATTGTACAATATTTGCGAATCGCTAATCGTTTGCTTTTAGATAATAAGCCTGCCGGAAGTTGCCGTCAGTGTGTCCGGAATTGCCAGTATATCTGGGATTTTCAAGTCGCAACTGGACCCGCTGCGCTGTCGCAAAAATACTTGCTTCAACTTGCCGGATATGTTATGCAAGTTATGCTCCGTTTAGAAACTGTTTATTTGTGAACAGACATTTGAAACGCATAATTCGTACAATTTTTCTCGGCTTGGATTTAGCTTGTATTAACATGCAATAGCCGTCTTAACATGTATTGAATTATAATTAGGTATGCTCTTGTGGAACCTACCCTCATTGTGGAAACACTGATACATAGCATAGTATCTACTTATTGTATTGTAAACTTGTTTTGAAAAGAGCAACCGCCGAGTTTGTTGCTGGTTCTTCTCGGCAGGACATTCCGAACCAAGGATAGACTCATCGGCGATTCAAAAGCACTTGTAAAAAAGTTCATTTGAATAAAAAGCATTTCTATTCTATTCTATTCTAATCTTGGCTTTGGAGAGTAACATAGGCTATAGTAACATCTTTTATCCCGGTAAAACAGGTTCCCGCGTTTTAAAAACCTAACCTAAAAGCTAATATTATAAATTAATGTCAAGTGGTTTGTTGGTTTGTCCTTTAATCAACGGAGCAACGGATCGACGTGATTTTTTGCATGGCTATAGTTGAGAACTTGGCGAGTGACATAGGCTACATTTTATCTCGGAAAACCAAAAGGTTCCCGAGTGATTTTAAAAACCTAACTCTACGCGGACAAATTCACGCACAAATGCTAGTTTTAAATTTAAAATAAATCCTTACTAATATTATAAATGCGAACGTGTGGTTGTTTGTTGGTTTGTCCTTCAATCACGCAGCAACGGAGCTACGGATTGACATGATTTTTTGTACTACTACTATTTATCCCGGAAAATTAGAGTTTTCGAAGGATTTTAAAAACTAAATCCACGCGGATGAAGGCTATTACTGTTTAATTCAAAATTGCATGCAAGAAAGAAACTTTGTTGCACAGATGTTCACAGTTCAGTCACAACTGTTCAATATTTAGTTTCAGCCGAAAGCTTCTGCACTTAGAGCGAAATAAACTTTGTTGAAGCTGCAATTAATCTCGCGCGAATCTTGTATGTTAATTATTTTGCTGATTAAAGAATAAATCCTACTAATCCTACTAATATTATAAATGCGAAAATTCGTGATGGATGTTACGTCTACTATTTCACGCAAAATCTACTGGACGGATTTTGGTGAATCTTCACTAGCTTATAGGTAGGTGCATCAGAATAGCACATAGGTAATGTTTTATCCGGAAAATGAAATGATTCCCGCGGGTATCAAAACCCTTAAACCGCGCGGACGAAGTCGCGGGCATCAGCTCCTAATTATTATGATCAACGGAATAACTTTAGACAATCGCACCTCGTCACCACCTCGACAATGTTGCAGCGTAGTAGTACAGGAAAAACCAATAAACACTTTCGTATTTTTATAATCTTAGTAAGATTTAAAACAAAGATTCTACTTTCTCAAGAAAATGTAGATCCACATTAAAAAGTATTCTAATGATCGGCAGCTTTCCATAAAAGTCTAAAGAACCGAATGATGGTGATCCTTTAAAGTCTGTAAAAAGTGGTGCAGCATAATGTCATTTATTTTATTCTCTCTTTTTTATGAAATCCTTAAAAAGACTTATCTTTAATGTACATTTGAAATACCATTAGGCTCATTACACATGAAGCGTTCTGTAAACATAAATATTCGTTTTTTACACGTCTGCGCGAGCGACGGACGGTCGTCAGTATCAGTCTATGTTTGTTTGTTCCTTTTGGCACTCTAGAGACCAAACGCGTGGGCCGATTTTAAGTGGCACGTCGTTAAATTCGCCATGCCAGCGCGAGTGTCAAAGAAAACATAAAAATTTGAAAAATTCAAAATGGCGGATTTTGGACGCCATAATGTGGGGTTCAACAAATTGTTTTTCTTCAAATCTTATCGCGTGGGGTATCAAATTAAAGGGTTTGAAAAGGTTAATACGAAAATATATTTTTGATTTTTAGGTTCCGTACCCAAAGGGTACCAACGGAACCCTATTACTAAGCCTACGCTGTCCGTCCGTCCGTCCGTCCGTCCGTCCGTCCGTCCGTCTGTCAGCGGGCTGTATCTCGTAAACCGTAATAGATAGACAGATGAAATTTTCACATATTATGTATTTCTATTGCCGCTATAACAACAAATAATAAAAATTTAATTTTTTTAACGGAACCCTAAAAGAGCGAGGCCCGACTCGCACTTGGCCGATTTTTTTTCATAAATTTGATAGTTGATATTTTCATTGATATTCTTTAAAGCAGTCGGGTTTTTCATTTCTTTTTAATATTTTGCTTGTTTGTTTTGTCAACGCGCTTATTTATGCAAAACAGTTGGGTTTAGTCATAGAATAGGAACGATAGACTACGAAAATAAAATCTCAAATTATTATGAATGCTATGTTAATTGTTACCACATAAAATGCGCTTCAATAGCCCAACGGTTAAAGGTTGACACAGGCTAACACAAGCTTTTCGTTCATTTGGAGGGGAGAGGGGAATATTAGTCAAGTTCAGCATGGCAAAAAAAGATAGACATCTCATTAAAAAAGTTGTACTTACCTATTCGAAGAAACTTATGAGCAGTGCACACAAATGGAAAATTAATCTTTTTATTATTTCTTACACCTGACATATTATGGATTCGTGATCACGCTTTTTCGAGCGTGAAAAAACACGCTGATAAATCGCTCCATGTGCAAACACTCCTATTGAAATTTACATTAAGAAACGAGCATTACTTAAAACGAACCTTTGTTTTACACCGCTTATATTTCAAAACGAACAACTAAGGCCGGGCTATAAGCTGAATTTATTTGTATGGATCTACCTAAGCTATTTGTGCTAAGTACTCCATTTATTAATTTTATTACGCTTGCTTTTAGCACTAGCGTTAACTGGCCTAATTGTAATTTAATATCTGCTTTCACTGTTTCAACCTGAATTGTGAATACGTAATTCAGTGTATATTTATTCAGATATAATATTATGTCATAACCTATTTATATAAGTGCGATTGTGTAAGAATTGCCGATCAAATCGTCAAAGTTCGGCGTCAAAGTAAAATAAACCATAACAATTGAATTAGAGCTCAATTTCGTGTATCCATTCTCAACCGCTTAGGGTATCGTACATACTTAAACTCATGAGAATGGATACACGAAATTGAGCTCCACCTCAGTGATTTTATGGTATATTTTACTTTGACGCTAACTTTGACGATTTGATCGGCAACTTTTAGACAGTCGGGGGGCTGGCTTATCCTTTATCTTAAACTCAATTCATTACTTGCACGTGTCGACGGAGACGTAGTTTCATTACTTTGGAACTGAAACAAAATCAAAACTGATGGCAAATAATAATAATTAAGGTAAGTAATAAACTAATAAGTGCCGATTACACTTACATTAATTAAGTCTTATACGAGCGTAAATTTGATATTTGGCAGATTTTCAATACAAAAACTGTCAGAACGGCCAATTTATGCCTCAGTTAAATCACTCGACGTTGGTGCAATCTGCACTTTGTATTTTAAAATGAGTATACCGCCACTGTAGTGGTAAGAAGTTTATAACAATGCCAAAGAAACTTATAATTTTCTGAAATCTGAATTAAGATTGAATTCAAATTCAAATTCAAAATTATTTATTTCACGTATGCCAATTTGTGGCTCTTATACAATTCATGACTCTACCACCGGTTCGGAAAGCGGATTCTGCTGAGAAGAGCCGCCAAGAAACTCAGCAGTTGCTCTTTTCAAAATATTCATTTTACAATATTATTATGAAGCTATTACATTGTAATAAGTTTTTTATACTATCTTGTGGGCAGCTGGATGCCAAGCCGATTTAACCTATGCAACTTTGTTAGAATAATATTTCCACAATGAGGGGAAGTTCAAAAAAAAAAGTAGTACAATTCAATTCATGTTGGGTTGCATAATTACTAATTTATTTCATTAACTAAACAGGTTCCTTATTTTAAAATGGAAATAGTATAAGGGACGGGGCACAACCTTATTCAAATGGCTTTCAAGGTATTTTCTAGTGCATTAAATAATAATTCCATTGAAGCAGGGTTGCGGGCGAGAAAACTACTTAATTTCGCGTTAAAGACGAGCCCAGGTGCAGACGAGTGAGCAGTAAGTAATGCATGATTAATGGCAGCCGGCTGGCGTGAGCTGTTAACTCTCACTACCTTTCTACTCTTAACTTTTAACTACTTAGTTAGTGATATCGCGGAAAATTTCCAAGATTAAGCTTCTTATTTGAAGACAGACACTACAGTTTTCAATTTAATTTATTTGTATAGAGAATTAATGAATAAGTATACTTTCATTGTACACATCATTCACTTATTTCAGAATAAAAAAAATTAAGTGGCACTCGGGGACTGCCGCGGTAAAGCTATTGCATAGCATTTTTTATCAACTTATGCAATTATAATATTTATGCAATATTTTTTTTTGCATAATAAAACTTATGCAAAAAAAAAAACAAGCAAACAAGAAAAGCGCACTGTCATTACTTCGCGAGTGAGATTCGAACCTGCGACATCATACACCATACGGTATAGAAAACGGCCGCTCGCCCACTGCGCCAAACAGAGCTACTTGTGAACCTCTAAAATGTTGAACGCTTACTGAACGACGGTTTTTCGTTACGGAATTTCTTGATTCGTTCGCCGCGCTCAAACTGTTTGTCCTAGTTCAAAGCCCGCGGTAAAAGCTATGCAATAGCTTAAAAAATCACTCGTACATCCTTTTAATATACCCTGATCCTTATCGTAAAATTAATGTATTAACTCTAATCACTGATATAATTAATGTAGTACCTACTAGATTTCGTGTTCCGAACACTTACCATGTTCAACTGAGATGTACCTAATGCCGAACAATTCAGTTATTGTGGTCGACGGCACTCGCGAAGTACGGACGCGGGCGCTATTTATGCGATAAAAGTTTCTAGGTACTTGATTGTGAATTGAAAGGCCAACAATGCCTTTATTCAAGTAAGTAACAAAAAAGTGTAGTTATTATAGTGAATAATTAGATAACAACATCGTAATTCGTAACAGTAGATACGAAATAAAAATTATTTCTTGAAATACTTTTTTATCACGAACGACCAAGCGGGGAGCGGGGTGCGGAACGCCTCAGCGACCGCAGTCGCGCACGATTTTCAACCTTAATCTCCATGCCGGCTCCCCTCTCTACCTCAGCCCACGCAATCAAAATTGTGACACAGTTCTTATTCCGAATTGCCGCTCTATATATAGAACACTTTGACTCTAATAGTTACATAATATAGCTGTTGTGGTTCGGGCAAAATTGAGCATTATTATTCTATCGGCGTAAAAGCATTGACGTTCACACATTTGATGTTTCGTTTTTACGTGCCGCGTTTTATTTCACGCCTACGTGTGCCAATGAATTTTATGTGCCATGAACATAAGACAAATGTGACGACACATTACAATGGTAATGGTAATTTGGAAATAAATAGTCTAAGGGTGTATTCATATTAAACATTCTTACAGAAAATCAATGAATGTGACGTAATTTTTTGCAAAACTTTTTTATCCTGGAAAAACAAAGTTCCCGCGAGATTTCTAAAATCTACACGGTGGCAGTCGCGTGCAATAGTTAGTGTTATAAATGTGTATTATAAGTGTGTCTGTTTGTCTGTCAGATACATTTTTATTTTCACAAACACAAACTTTTTATCAAATATTCACAAATACAAATCTACGAAAACGAAGTTACGAACATCAGCTAATAATTAAATAAATCAGCTAAATGATGCTCCCGACTTCGTCCGCGTTTTCCGGGATAAAATGTAGCCTATGTGTTAATCCTCGGTATGAGCTATCTCCATTCCAAATTTCAGCCAAGTCGGTTCATTCCTTGTAGCGTGAGAGAGTAACAAACATCCATCCATCCATACATCCATCCTCACAAACTTTCGCATTTATAATATTAAGTAGGAAGTAGGATTTTTTTCGACAAAAGCAACCCTTTTTGTAAAAACTCAAATAGGACATTCACATACCGGCCCAACTTTAATACAGACTCCTAACTTTTGATGAACCCGCAAACTAAAACCCATTTCAAAGTTGTTACATTTCTAATTACTATATTATGTATTTGGCAACTTCTAACATGTATGTATAAGGCGCGCTTGGAGAAACGCCGAGTTATCCTTTTAACCCAGAGTTAGCTGCTTACTGACACGCTTAACTGACACACTAACGGCGATTTGACAGATTTCGTATAAAGCTTCTGTCAAAATTACAAAAGGTGTTAACTTATGATAGTGTGGTTTTATTTACCTGTACCATGAACTAGGAATTAAGACTACGTCTTGTACGACTGTGTACTGTTACCAACGGTGGACTGATAACCAACAAAGACAATTAATAGAGTTGATTTAGTTACTTTAGTTACTTGTCCTATTATCGTTAATCGCACGTATTTAAGAACTATATTATATTGAAACGGTTCGTTTGTTTGGCTTGATAAGCAACAATAGCTAAACGGCTAAAGGCCTGACTAAAACTCGAAAGCTTTACACAAAATTAAGAGGGAAAAGAGAATATTAGTCTATGCTTAACATGACTAATAAAAAATATAGGTACGTATGAGCAACTTTGTACTATACAAAGGCTTTGCATTTTGGGGGCTGGCATCGTGAAAATTCAAGCTAAACGAAGTTATTTAGTATTTTATTGACAAAGATCAAATTCAAAACATACTCGTATAAACATTTACAGTCGACCGTAAAAAGTCTTCGCTTCCGACGTGTTTTCCAGCATTCAACAAGTAAATACGTGAGATTATAGTCTTATACCGGCGTATACTACGGCTCTACCTGAAATCTGTATCGTTAGGGCGGAATATCCGAGCTATGATTTTTCCTCGAGGAAAACTGAAAAGCGGTCACGTGCGTGACACCGGTGCCTTTCTTGGAAGAGAAAATAAAATATTTCTTTATTTTTACGGCATAAATTTTATCTGCAACTAGCATTTTTATTATTTTGATCGATTTGCGCTCGACTCCATGAACTCACGTGATGATAAAGGAGATGAAGCAGTCTTAAATAAACCGTATATAAAAATCTTGGCCACTTTTACGATGAAAAGTAAAACCAAGGTTAAGCTTTCTGTTCCACAGTCTTCATATTAATCCATATCATTATCCCAGAGTCTTTATGAGGGATAAAAGTCTTTCGATGCACTTTAAATGCATATTATCTAGTTGGATATCTGCTTAGCCAAAATTGGAGACAATCATGGTGCATTATACAACTTCGTACCACGATAAATTTTTCATTTGGAACTGCCATGCCAACCTGGATCGAAATATCAACGGTTCCATCTAAAACATTACCGTACGTTTACCGTGGTACGAACTCGTATAATCCACCATAATTTTAATATTCCATCATAGCACAAAATAAGACTAAAATCAAAATACAGATTCCACAGACCAAAATTATTAATTATATTTTAACAAACGTGGCAAAAGTTTAACGCGCAATTTTACATTAGAATATTACAAAATTTACTCTACAAAATTTGCAAATTAATTTTATTAAAATGAAGATATGAATGAGGATATGAAATGAAACTCGTAAGTACATAGCATTGTCAAAGGAATAAGTCCTGGTTGTGATTTTTTGCCTCGAAAGGGGTCACGTTCGTAACACCGTCTCATCTCGTTACGTGTTCTAGTAAAGAAAAAAGGGGGAGAAATGTAAGTGAAATGCATTTTCTGGTACCTACCCTGTTTGCATAACAGGATTTCTCGTGGTTTTGAGTTTGATATCCTTAATAAGTAGATTACGTGTCGAAATTTTCAAATTAAATTATTAATTATTATTTTATCTAGATTCTAGAACGTGCAAGAGTTAAAATATAACCTAAAAGCAGTGTTGGCCTAATGGTTAGAACTATGGTCTCTTTTACGGGGGGTCGCAAGTGCGATCCCGGGCACGTCTGACTTTTCGTAGTTACCTCTGACTTTTCGTACGTGTGTTCAAGCAGTTAAAATTCACCAGCTTCAACGGTGAAGCAAAACATCGTGAGGAAACCTGCACACCTGAGAGTTCTATAAGGTTCTCAAAGGTGTGTGAAGTCTGCCAATTTGCATTGGGCCAGCATGGTGGACTATGGCCTATAACTCTTTTCTGAAAGGAGACCAGCGCTCAGTAGTGAGCCGTTGATGGGTTGCTGATGATGATGACAATAATAGTGCAACGGGTGAGGATCGGATCTATGACCTAAGCCCTTCCTAATCTAGAACTCTTGCCCAGAAGTGGACTGGCAATGAGCGGGCTGGCAACGTTGACGTATTCGGTACTAATCTAAACTATATGTCTATGTACTATTTATAGTAAGAATCAGTGAAGATCTAATCTAAACTACGTCTGTGTACTATTTTTAGTAAGAATCAGCGTAGTCCAGTGTTTTGAAGCAGGCGGCCTCACGCTATCTGAGGCATTAGTCCCAATTCCGGATAACCCTCCGGAATACATAATTTCATTCAGCGTTTCAACTGCTCCGAGTGCATGAATAGATTACTTTGAACCTCGTCTACGAATAAATAAGTTTTCCTTTTCTCCGGGCTACGAAGAATTTACTGTGTTTATTTTCTTTATTTATTTATTTATTGGAACGTAGTTCCTTATCGCGCGGTGCGGAACTCGGAAGGGGGCTAGACGGATCAACACTTTTGAAACCGACACTTTTTTGAAGGCATTGTGTTCGGTATTTTCGCGGTACAATATTGGGTCTCCGTAGCCTTGTGGCTTCTGCAGTCGCCTAACAGTTAAAAGTCGATGGTTCGAATCCCAGCTCGACAGACAGAATTTTGTATTTTCTATTTTATTTTAAATAATTTCTACAGGTGGAATTTTGCCCTAATTTTTTATAACATGTAGAAATTGTTTAAAATAAAATTGAAAATGGAAAATTCGGTCGGTTTGGGCTGTTAGGCGACTGCAGAAGCCACAAGGCTACGGATACCCATTACTGTACCGCGAAAATACCGAACACAATCTATACATATAATAAAACTGTAACTGGAAGATTTCTGTACATTTAATATATTTTGAAAATTTTAATTGGGGGATGCTTTACTATCGATACTGAGCCCAAAACAGATTTTTATTTAATTTTTGTCTGTTTGTTTGTCCTTCTTTCACGTAAAAACTACCGCACAGATTTCTACAAAATTTTATACCGTGGTAGCTTATTACTCGGGTCAACATCTACGCTACTTTTTATCCCGGAAAATCAAGGAGTTCCCGAGGGACTTTAAAAACTAAATCCACGAGGACAAAGTCGCGGGCATCAGCTAGTGCCAAATAAATTAATCGAAAGGAACTACGTTCCATCCGGGTGTCCCTTGACACCTCTCAAGTTTTTTTTCTTTCTATTTCAGCTTTGTCATTGCTAGTGTATCATGATCACGTGAAACCTTGTGAAACACGCCGCATCATGTAAATTCTGGACGTATCACGTATCTGGACGTATCACAGCGTATTGCGAGTATATTTCGTGGTGCAGTTTGGATACACCGAAAAATCAAAGACCCGTCTTTAGCTGTATGTTGTATTGCTAAGCTCAACAGCATCTCAACCCATCGTCGGCCACCATGTTCTGTGACTCGGTCACAATTATACTTCAAACACCTTAGAGAACATTGTGGAGAACTCTCAGGGTACGTTTATGCACACGCGGGGCGTTGCGCGGCGCGTAGTTCGTCGCGTCGCGTCGCGCAACGCCCCGCGTATGCTTAAACGTACCCTTACGCATGCAGTTTGTTGGTTTGCCCTTCAATCACGCCGCAACAGGGCTACGGATCGACGTAATATTTTGCATGGGTATAGTTGAGGAGCGGGAGAGTGACAGACTACTTTTTATCCCGGAAAATCAAAGAGTTCCCAAGGGATTTTAATAACTAAATCCACGCGGACAAAGTCGCGGGCATCAGCTAGTTAACTATTGATTACATAATTACGATTCGATTTTCAGTACTGAAAACACTTGTATAATTATTCTATTATATTATATTAGGCCAGTATAATGGGATTATGCAATTAATAAGAACGCCCTCACGTAGTGGAAGTTTGTATGGCCGCGCTACTGAAGTGGTAAACGGAAAAGTTAGTTAGCGTCGAGGTTCTACATGTATAAGTTATGCATGCAGTTGAAGTACGGACTACAAAATTACTTATTCGGGACTACTATCTGGAATCTGGATTAACGAGCCAGTTAACGCTTAGTTTGCTCTGTACGTTGAAAACGTAAAATAAATTGCAAGCTACAAAAGTTGGAAGTTAATATTTATTGCTGTAGCGGTATTCTGGTAGCAATAACGATGACTTTTGTTTTGTAATATTAACTGAGCCTCCCGCGTTTGTTTAAAGCTGACTTATTGGTTTGATAGTGTTTACTGAACTGAAGGAGGACCACTCTTTAAGTTTTTGAGTAAATACAAGTAAATAGAGCCTTCAAATGTCAAATGAGAAACATTTTCTAATTATGAGATCCCGTCGCAGCCCACATTATCCAAAGTCGCAATTCTTCCCAAAATCTCTCTTTAAATGTTTAGAACTGAATATACTAGCTGATACCCGATGCTTCGTCCGCGTGGATTTAGGATTGTCAAAAGTTCTTAAGATTAAAAGAGAATTAATTAAACGGGATAAAAATCCCATATTCGTTTCCAGGATGAAAGCTGTGCACAAATTTCGTCAAGACCAGTTCAACCTTTAAATCGTAAAAATATGAAAGTTACTTTCGCATTTCTAATACAAGAATGGATTTTCAGGCAATACTTACTTTATTAAGCTGGCTTTAAAAAGCTACCTATTTTTGAACCCTAGACAATCCTAAATGTATCTACCTAGACATTGCTAAATCGGAAGGCGAAGAGATTCCAGACGGCTTTGTAAAAGGCTGGTAATCCTGGAATCCGTATTTATTCACTGTAGAAATTATGTAGACACAAGACTGAGACAGACGCCGCGACGGGCAAAATTTGTTACACTGAGAGCAAGCGGATGATTTTTCGTAGTTTATATTTTTACTAAATACATATCAAAAATTCTTAGGTTCGAAACCCACATCTCTCGGGCATTACACTATCACAGTCGAACTACTCGTTTGCGTCGAAATTATATTAATAATTATTATATTATGCGATGTGTCGCTGCAATATGTTACTAACAGTTCCTTAAATTGATTGAAAGTAAGTCATAAAACTTATCACTAATTTCTGCGCTAACGGGAATATTGTATTAATCATGGATGAGTTAAATGACCTTTTTATTAGCTAAATTCTATTGAGAGATAAAGCTAATGAATTATAAAGTAAAGTAAAGCAACAATAAAAGGTATCACCTGACAAGTCATATCCTTTTACGAGCTTCAGCCGGGTGAAGTGCTTTTTCATGACCCACAGGAGCATTCCAAAGGTCTGAAAGTGTGGAAGAGAGAGACACATTTGGGACTCTTGAAAGTTACATAACGAGATCGTAATTCTTACTTTCTTTCTTCAAGTATCTATGTCTTGTAGTAGTAGTTTTAATTTCAGCAAAACAGATTGTTTATGATATTTTTATTGTTGAATTGTGACTATGTCTACTTATTGTACTTTATTTTTGTTTACTATTTGTGTTATGTATGTTCTTTTTATTCTTCTTTGGTGTACATTGAAGAATATTTCATTTCTTTTTCATTTAAGCGCTGATAAACTGGTGGTTAAGACTTAGGGCTCCTTTTAAGGGAGTCCTGGGTTTGAATCCCATATATTTCGGAGTTATGGGCCTTCGACAATTTAATGCAGGACGTGCTTTAGTACTAAACTAGCTGATGCCCGCGACTTCGTCCGCGTGGATTTAGTTTTTAAAATCCCTCGGGAACACTTTGATTATCCGGGATAAAAGTAGCCTATGTCACTCTCCAGGTCCTCAATTATACCCATGCAAAAAATCACGTAGATCCGTGGCTCTGTTGCAGCGTGATTGAAGGATAAACCAACAAACAAACACACTTTCGCATTTATAATATTAGTAAGTATGATTAGAATATTAAATTACATAGGAAAACACTGTAATATTACGTCCATACGATGTATTACATCCATACCTACTATGTAGTATGTCGGTATAATGATCGTTTGGCAAAATCTGATGCCTTTGGAGTAGTTTGACTTTGACAAAATAGTATCCACGATGGTTATATACGATAAATTACGGTTGCCAGCTTAAGATGAGCCGTTCATTCAAAGTATCCTGTAGATTCCGGGGTTCAAGTTATTTGGACCTATACTGAAGATTGTGATGTCTATAATTTCTGAACTACGAAATTGACGACCTTGAAATAATTACAGGACAATCTCTAAAGAACCTGCTTTCTAACAAAAAAAGAATGGATTAAATCGGAATACGCCTTAATGAATTACAGCGAAATACACATTTTGACTTTCATCCCCTCTCCCAAGGGAACCGTGCTGAATTTCGGGATAAAAAGTATCCTATATTATACCTCGTAGTATTACCTTAAATCGTGCCAAGTTTCATTTAAATCCGTCCAGTAGTTTCGGCGTGATGCGCGGCCAAGATACAGACAGACAGACAGACAGACAGACAGACAGACAGACAGACAGACAGACAAAAAATTAAAAAAAAATTGTTTTGGCTTCAGTATCGATTATAGAGTGCCCTCAAACAAAAATTTTCAAAATATCTTCAATGTACAGAATTGGACCTGTTACAGTTTTATTATATTATAGAAGATAAATACTGCCACTTTCCGCGGGAGGTGAGGTAAACACGTACAGCACACATTTACTCACTCACTACGTCTCCATGAGCGCACACTAACTCAAAAGCTGCCACACTTACAGAAAATGAGCACACAAGCAATTACACGTACGTCGTTCATGTACTTCGGCAGAAGGGAATGCGTGCGCTTGGCAAGTCCTTCTCTTTCACGTCCAAGTTATGGGCGTTTAAAGCAGTTTAATAACACTTGCTTTAACGGTGAAGGAAAATATATAGGTGAGAAACCCCACTGGTATACCTGATAGTATCCAAAATGTTCTCAAAAGTGCTTGAAGTCTGCCAATTCGCTCTTAACCAAGTTGGTGGATTTTGCCCTAAACCCTACTTATTACGAAACTCGTCCCAATAATGGCTGTTAATTAAATAAGTTCTTAATAAATTACAAAGAAACTTACTTATTTCGAATAACTTCGAATATTTCATTCGATAAATCTTGAAAATGATTACAAAAGTTACCTAATTGCTATGACGCGACGGTTTTTAAATGCGTTTAGTATAGTATATATAAATATATAAATATGCTTTATACAACATATTTTATAAACTCCGACGACGGATGCTTGTAAGTTTACTTTTTAAATAAACTGAACCGCTTCCTTTGCCGTTTAGTAGTCCATTAAAAAGTCAGGACCACAAACTTTCAATGAGGCAAAAAATGTCAAAGCTAACTTTTACGATGCATCGCAGCGTACGAGCTAGTTTAATAATATCAACTTGGAAGGAAACTCAGGATCCGGGAAAACAAGCGAAGATTTTCTGTAACGTAACTTCCGTTAATTGAAACAGGGGAACTAAGACTTGTGGTTTTAAGCTATTGCATAGCTTTTATCGCGGGCTTTGAACTAGGACAAACAATTTGAGCGCGGCGACCGAATCAAGAAATTCCGTAACGAAAAAACCTAACACCGTCGTTCAGTAAGCGTTCAACATTTTAGAGGTTCTCAAGTAGCTCTATTTGGCGCAGTGGGCGAGCGACCACTTTCTTTACCGTATGGTGTATGATGTCGCAGGTTCGAATCTCACTCGCGAAGTAGTGACAGTTCGCTTTTCTTGTTTGTTTGTTTTGAATTTTTTTTTGCATAATTTTTATTAAGCAAAAGAAAATATTGCAGAAATATTATAATTGCATAAGTTGATAAAAATGCTATGCAATAGCTTTACCGCGGCAGTCCCCGAGTGCCACTTAATTTTTTTTTGTTATATGGAGATATTTATTTAAGACTACAAGGCATTGATCTAGCTTTTGCCAGCGACTTTGTCCGCATGAAGTAAGGTTTTTGAATCTCGCAGGACCCCTTGTTTTTCCGGAATCAAAAGAAAAGTCACTGCAGGTCCTATTAAAAAATTAATCTGTATAATTAAGATTACACTACTCGTGTGATTCCTTCTGTTTGAAATCTTTTTTTCGGTCACGTGGTATTAAAGAGAAATTACTTTGATTAGCAAAAAGTTATTCTTACTAATTTTAGTTTTTTTTTTCAGGTAAGTACCGAAACGATGAGGCTTATATTTACTAATGGAAGGTAAGTTAAGATACATATACGACTGAAGACTCTTGAGAATTGTAGGTACAAGTTGAGCTTTGAAAATATTTGATTCATTGAATTTACCGTTCTGTTGGGAGTGAACACTATTTTGCTACGTAAAAGTACTGTATTGTGTGAATTATAGCTACTCTACCTTTTATTCCTACTGTTGTATCTAATAGACGTTTTAAAAGGCTTCGCCAGGAGTTAGGTGTTAAAAATCCCGTGGAAATCCTTTTTTTTTTCGGGATAAAAACTAGCCTATCCTCCGGATCCTTAACTATATCCATGCAAAATCACGTCGATCTGTTGCTCCGTTGCTGCATGATTGAAGGATAAGTTTAGATGTAAATAATATAGTAAGTAGGTGCTTCCTTTCTTCCATAGTTCATCACACAATACTAAAGCGATACCAAAGTTACTTTCCTAAGCGCCGAAGTGAGCTATTATTCAAGTAAACAAAAGCAATCTCACCGCAACTTTAAAGATACAACCGACATCTCGTAAATCAATCCATGTGACGGCGCGGTATTAGAGTTTTACGTTCACTTTGCGATACTGTCTGCGTCTACGAGACCTTCGTAGCTGTAGCTACATCGTAGAACCCTTTGTAGACTATTGACACAATAGCAGGCATTTTAATGTTTCTGACTTCAATCGGATTTGCAGTTTCTGCTGAAAATTGCGCTACATGTTGATTGAGGTTCCTGCAGTATTGCAGCAATGTACAAGCTTATGCGGACATATTTGTATACTTGCCGTTTGTGTTGACGTGGAGAGAGCTGCGGGGAATAGTATTAATTATGTAATCTATGTGCAACTATATGTATAGGTAATAAGGTAACTAAAAACTTCTATGTATACTACTAGACTGGTTCTGGGGCCTTAAGAAATTGTCATTTGAGTTACGGTGGAAACACTGAAACTCGTTTACTGTTTAGTCCACTGCGAGCAAGCGAGTAGATCAGTGCTTTGTTTTGTAAGCCTTGGACGTTGTTTTTGACAAACTATTATTATTCAAAGACTTCTAATGTATTTTGTTATTAATCATTATTTATGTGCGTAGTTCTTCAACGTTACACTTTATACTTGAATATAATTTATCTCTCGTTGGGGTCCAAAGGTTCTGGAGTGGCGACCCCGCACCGGAAATTGCAGTGTTAGCAGACCCCCCAGTAGGTGAACCGACGACAAAAAACGAGTCGCAGGGAGCAGCTGGATTCAGACGGCGCAAGACCGAAGGCCGTGTGGAAGTCCATGCAAGAGACCCTTGTCCAGTAGTGGACGTCTGTCGGTTGACAAAGAAGAAAGAAGAAGATAATTTATCTTATATTCCAAACTATAACATTTTTTCAAGGATATAATATGCCTCCCGCATCCCACACACCGTTCACGACCCGCGGCCGCGTAATTCAATAACGATTTGCAAGCCCACTACCGGGCTTGGTCCATGGAAGAAATAGCCCACCACGCTAGTCTTGTGCGGATCTGCAGACTTCACGCATCTTTGCGAACAACGTGGAGAACACTCCAGCATTCAGGTTTCGTCGCGATGTTTTCCTTCACCGTTAAAGCAAGTGATACTTACTTTCTTATAACGCACATAACTACAAACGAAGGCGGCCTCTTCCACTATTTCCTACCAACATATCCACCGGGAGTGGTGGGAGTTGAATGTACGTGGGATTCGAACCTCACACACCTGAAAAGAAGGCCGAAGCCCTAATCAATAGGGTAACTATTTAGTAATTATAACTAATTAATCCGGTGAAATTGAACCTCCCACACTTGTACACACAATACATTTAGGTCGATGAAATAACTTGAAACGCGACGTACGAGTTCGTAGAAACATCAATTTAATAACTCCCACTATCCGAACTCGATATAAAAGAAAAACAATATCGGCAATAAGTCGAGCCCGAACTGTTACAATGAAAATATTACGTTTCCATCAGGGTAAGTAACAACAGAAAGTAATAACGTACACTTCAAATATTTGTACTTGTATGTATTTAAGGCCGACATCTTATAGATGGCATTCTCGCTCTGCTGGAGTTGATACGAGTCTAAAATATATCAGAACATACTTGTGTTTCATAAAAACTAGCTGTCTGCATCCGCGTGGATTTAGTTTTTAAAATCCTGCGCGAACTCTTTGATTTTCCGGGATAAAAAGTAGCCTATGTCACTCTCCAGCTACTCAACTATACCTATGCAAAAAATCACGTGGATCCGTATCTCTGTTGAAGGGTGATTGAAGGACAAATCAACAAACTACCACACTTTCGCATTTACATAACATAATATCAATAAAGATGTAAAGATGATGATGTCCTCCATCATCCATGACGTGTCCGTCAACGGCGGTCCAGAGCCGATTATGGGAGCGAATATGGCTCGAGAAATCAAAAGACATGTCCCAGTTTAGTATGGAGGGTGGTTTTTTATTCTGAGTGTCCATTAACCAGAACCAAACTGTCATTACGTGAAAGAGAAAAAAAAAATTAAACGCCATAAAAATAATAATTTTAGAGTCCTCGGTTTTTTTTAAATTAATTATGAAAAATACCGTTTGTAGAAAATATTTTTCAATGGATGGTAACACTAAAAACTTTTATAATCTACACTAGCGGCACGCTATGATGGCCGGTTTGACACATTACAATAGTGATGTGGAATGTCAATTTATTCTCGAACAAAAAACAATTAAGTTTTGTTTTTGTACCTGATTAAATAGGTTTAATAAAACAAAAATGTATATGTTTATTTAATTTATTTGAACGAACTGAATATTTGAATGAAAATGAATATACATACTTTATATGCACACAAGAAACATATGAATACAAAAGATACCAAAAAAGGTGCCACAAAAGGCCATAATTAATCAGATTCGTCCATACTACTATTTTCACTGTCGTCACTGCTATCATCACCTACATTAATAATTATATGTTCGTTTTCTATAATATTATCTATTTTCACATCTCTTTCATAATCTTCCCTTATTAATTTAACAGTTCTATTCACAACCTTTTCCCAGTCTCCTTTAGTCACATGTTCACAAGCTTCTTCTAATAATTTTAGCATTTTTTTTGTGGTAAATGGGGGTTCTGTATTGTGTCTTGCAGCATATCCCTTAATTTGAGCCCACACCAACTCAATCGCATTATACTCACAATGGTAAGGCGGTAACCGTATAACTCTGTGCCCATGTTCTAATGCTATTTCGTCAATGACGTATCGGATCTTGGTTGGTTTGTTTTCTTTTAAAAGACGTACTAATTCCGCTTTTAACATATTCATGTTTGCATCTACGCCATTTTTACGAAGCCATGCGACGATATCAGCTTTCTTTTGGGATTGGGCAGGTGGCTTGTCAATTTGCATCGAGTGGTATGGGGCGTTGTCCATAATTATAATAGATGGTTCAGGGAGGCTACACAACATTGAGGTAAACCATTCAGTAAACTTTTCTCCATTCATGTCTTCATGATAGTCTCCAGTGGTTTTTGACGCAAAAGCCATGAGAGAACCTTCGACAAACCCGTTGATGGTTCCGGCGTGACAAATTATAAGTCGCGATCCTTTTCCTACAGGAACTTTGGAAGTAGATGCTGCTGTGTCATCGTTCCAAGAACGGCCTACAGTATGGTTAGCATTAAGCCATGTTTCATCCAAGAACACAACATTTTGCCAATTTTTGATTTCTTTCACTTGCCGTAAAAAAGTATACCTTGCCATCGCTATATCAAATCTTTCCATCAATATTTTGCGTTTGTTACATTTTTTGTATCGAAATCCAATGGTCTTCAAAATCTTCGTTAAAGAACTTTCCCCACCGAAGAATAATCCAGCTTCCTTCAGTGAATGCACCAACTTTTTTCTTGTTGGATACTCCTTCTGTAAATAGTAGCCGTAAACATGTCTTCGGATAGCATCGGCATCAAAGCTATCGATGCCTACGACTGGTTTTGCTCGTTTTCTCTTTTTTGGTGTGTGAAGTTTATTTTCTTCTGTGCCAGTCTCGCCATATTTTTTTTTAGTTATCCGTCTAACAGTTCGTTGTCCAATATTAAGCGCATCAGCTACGCGTTCAACCACTGACGTTATAGGTAAAATTGGCCCTCCATTTTGAGCTTCACGATCGAAATAGTTACGAAGGCGTATTACGAACTCACGTGTCTGACTATTTAGAACAGTTCTCTGCGTACGTTCGGTCATATCGACGAAATCCACAACAAAGGGCTTGAACAGAGTCCAAATTAACGAGCAAGGGTCAACAGTAATGCAGTATCAATATTTGAAATCCAAAGCCAGGTCAAAACTATATCACAATCGCATTGCACTGACAGTTTATACTTTTCGAAGCAACGTCAATTCGAAACTGCTTTGTTTTGCATTGAGCATTGACGCGAGTTTGCCGGAGGTAGTAGTTGTGCTAGCCAGCGATCCTATGTGACGATCGTATTAGATTCCATTTTTAAAAATTTTCAATTTAGAAAACCAAATGCCGAGTTGTGGTATATATCATATAAAAATAAAAATTTTACCTTTTGTATGAAACAGCTGATATTTTTTTGCGATTTCAGAGGTTTGTCCACATAGTGAAAATTGTTCATATTCACAAGTACATTCACCCCTTAAATGGTGCAAACTGATTTTTCTACACTTGTATACATTTTAGAAATCAATTTAATAAATAAATTTTGAGTCCTAAACCTAAAACTACATTCGATAAAATTTATGAATCTCTGCACATCACTATCGTCAATAAAGTAATACAATTATTTCCTTCAAAGTCGTTATCAATTAATACGGAACTTCATGAGCGGACAAACGTCAAACCGGCCATCATAGCGTGCCGCTAGTGTATAGACTATCAAATCTGGCACCGGTTAATGTCACGTAAATGTCATTTTGAACCAAATACATGTCATTTTGAACCATGGAACTAGGAATCACAGACCAGGAACTAGGAATTACGACTAGGTACTTTTGAACTGCCTATTCGAAAATGAAATAATATTTGTTCCTGACAATCATCTGACATTGACAACTTACATAGATTATTATTTTCAGTTTTTTAACGGTGTATAAATCACATGGAACAAGGAATTACGACAAATCACAAGCAAAAAAATGAGTCAAAACAAAAAAATTTTTTTTTATTATCGGAGGCTTTAAAAAATCTGTAAATTATTTTGATAGAAGCCTTTTGGGATCTTTATCCAACTACATTAAAATCATCCTTGTTAATTAAATTCAAATTTAAAAACCAATTTTGGACAACTCCTTTTGTCTGAAAAATCCTATTGCACAGCGCACAGTGTAATTGGCCCGATGGCTGGGTCTTTTTGTTATGGCGTTTGGCGTCAAGGTCCTTTATTCAACGCTCCTCAAAGGACGCCACAGCCTTATCTACTGACTTGCGCCACTCTTGCCGCCACGCAAATTCCTCGCACCTCTTACTACATATATGACAAGAAATGAGATGGCGCTTCAAGACGTCTTTGTACCATGGGAATTAACCGCCAGACTTGCGTTTTCCCTCCTTTAACTCCGAGTAAAAAACGGTCTGGAGTCATCCATACGAACGACATGTCCACACCACCTCAGCTGACAAACGAGTTAGCGGGTCACTTGATGTTAAGTGATTACCGCCGCCTATGAACATTTAGAGCACCAGTGGCGCCGCCAATCCAAACAGAGCCACTGCAGTCCGTATATATGTCGACCTTGCAGTCAGAGTTTTGAAGAAGACAAGTTTCCGTAGACAATTTTAATCTAGTGAGAGGTTCCGGGCTTGGCTGGTCTAAGCAGATACCAAACCGATTAGTGCTCTGGGTTAGTAAATTAAACAAGTCTATTTATCGAAACAAACGCAAAAGTTCATTGACAGTCTAACCTTTTGAAGGTCACGCTCCAAACCTTCCAAAGTTATAATAAAAAATAACTGGCGAAAATTCCCCAAAAAAAATTTCGCTCTACATTAATCATACGTCCGATCGCCGTGACACCTGACGAATTTTGACTGTGATTCAATGTGGCGTTGGATGAACTTTGCCTGCCCTCTTATTCAAAAATATGTGCTTATTAAGATTCATACTTACGCTTAAGGAGTTAGGACTTAGGAGTATAAAGAACTTTATCGACTAATGCCTTACAAGATAAAAGTCACTCGAGTGGTAACTCATTATACGTACTTTGTACGTACGTACGTACGTACGACATTGACCTCTGTAATTAATTTATGATTAACACTGGACTTGCTGCTGTCATCCTTTTTTTTGGTCCTACTTGATTGACGCCATTTTGGCGCTGTAAACAGTAACGAGTGTCCAAGGAACTAAAATTAGTCAGGGAACTCGTTGATAACTCGTTGATGATTGTAGAATTTTTTTGGCACTTCTTGCTTCCCTATATTTATTATTAGTTTCAGAGACACTCGTATTTCAAATGTAATGCTTCAAATTGATCCATAATTTAAGCTGTCATTTGAATAGGGGACAGCCAGTTCAGTATTAATCATAGATTAATTATAGCGGTCAGTGAAAACCGAGAAAAAGACTTTCGTTTCTTTCTCGGTTTTCAATGAGAAAAAGTTCGTGGTCCGTGGAACATTATCCATCTAAAATCTAAATACAGAGGTTATTTGCTTTGGACTTTCAATAAAGCGCGGGTGCATCCGCTGGAGTTTCCGCATAACATCAATCATGGCCGCGTCTGCTCGTCGCGACAGCTGACGGCAATTTGAACGATATTCAACGTTTTAGACTGTGGACTCCCTCCGCAATTTATGATACGAATTTTGAAATTTTCTTCAGCTATTGCATAGCTTTTATCGCGGGCTTTGAACAAGGACAAACAGTTTGAGCGCGGCGACCGAATCAAGAAATTCCGTAACGAAAAAAACCTAACACCGTGGTTCAGTAAGCGTTCAACATTTTAGAGGTTCTCAAGTAGCTCTATTTGGTGCAGTGGGCGAGCGACCGCTTTCTTTGATGATGTCGCAGGTTCGAATCTCACTCGCGAAGTAGCGACAGTTCGCTTTCTTGTTTGTTTGTTATTTAATTTTTTTTGCATAATTTTTATTATATGCAAAAAAAAATTGCATAAATATTATCGACCGAGCGAAGCGAAGGTCTTTGAGTTAACTAGGGCGATTTGCACTTGTCCGTCCGTCCGTCCGTCCGTCCGTCCGTCTGTCAGAGCCTTATAACTTTTGAATTACTGAACGTAATTACTTCAAATTTAGATATAATATGTAAACCGATGGCCTCCAGCCGAAAATGGCTTAAAAAGTTATAAAAATCTTTATTACAGGGGGGCTCTCATAGAAGCGAATGCGAAGTAAAAAAAAAAAATCGCGTTACATAAAATTGTTACGTATCATTTTAAAGATAATTTTGAACTGAGTACAAAAATATTTTTTTTTTAATTTTTCCCTTAAAATTGACGAAATGGGGGGCTTTCAAAGTGGCGATTTTATACGCTCGCTTGAAGACGCTCTCTAGAAAAATCCGCTATGGATTTTCAAACTGATTTTATGTTTTTAGGTCACTTATATCCTGTACTTGAACAACAAATACTAAAATTATATGAATATTATAAAGAAACGAGATTATTTAATTTTTAATGGGCGTCAGTAATTCATATAGCATCAACATAGCTTCACAATAATGCTAATAGATGGCGCAGTCAGTAACTATTCCCATGGAACTACGAGTTAAATTCAATGTTTGATAAATAATTCAATGTTTTCACTAACGTTCCCTAACCTTTACGGGCTACCTATAAGTTAGGTGATTGATGTTTTCTGTCAACTTATTTATCACGATCCTGTACGGGACACCTAAAAGGATATTGGGACGGATGTTAGGACTTAGGATTGTATTTAGGAGCTACCTACGTTAAGAGACTCCTACTTAGGGGATGATTTAGGTATGTTTGGTGAAAACGGGCATAATAATAATGTCAGTTTTGGTTATCATGTATCGATTGAATGAATAATCATGGGATACCGTTACCGCGAGGTCTCAGTTCGGGGCGAACCACTAGTAATTGCATAAGTTGATAAAAAATGCTATGCAATAGCTTTACCGCGGCAGTACCCGAGTGCCACTTAAGTTTTGTACTTAATATAAAAAGTACTTAGTAAATATGGATTATAGAAGCAGTGATAGCCTAGTGGTTAGGGCTGTGGTCTCCTATTCGGGGGGTCGCAGGTTCGATCCCGGGTACGCACCTCTGACTTTTCGGAGTTATGTGCGTTTAAGTAATTAAATATCACTTGCTTCAGCGGTGAAGGAAAACATCGTGAGGAAACCTGCACATCTGAGAGTGCTCTATAATGTTCTCGAAGGTGTGTGAAGTCCGCCAATTCGCATTGGGCCAGCGTGGTGGACTATGGCCTATAACCCTTCTCTGAGAGGAGACCTGCGCTCAGTAGTGAGCCGTTGATGGGTTGCTAATGATGATGAAATATGGATTGTACTTTAAAACGAGATTGATATACATATTCTAGGCAATCCATCCATCTTAGACTGACTCACCATCAGATGTGATCGCAATCAAGCGCTTTTAAAAATAGATTTAAAAAACTTACTCTACATGTATTATACCAATAGTCTATGCTCTACAGTACTCTACACTATTACCACTTCATTGCCTTAAAAGCCGTAATGGCATATTTTTTTTCCAGTTTTTTTTATCGACTCAAAAAAACATCATTGGAGTCACATCTATTTCTGAAGTCAGCTAAAATCACTTTCTCAATTCGATGTTTTACGTTTAAATTTCTAAAGCGCAACGCCCACCTCATGATACGTGATTTGGTCAAGGCTTGTAACATGACTGACGACGGTCTGACATGATCTGCACCGACCTTCGTATCATGGCATGACACAAAATTAAGTTTGAGACTTGATTTTGAGACCCTTTAACCACAGATCACGTATTAGTTGCTACTTTGAAACGCAAGTGTTGTTACAAGTTACATGTTACGTGCCACTTCAATGTGTCCCTAGTAGCATATTGAGTGACAGAATGTCTTGTCACGCCACGTCACACCACTCGAATGGGCGTTGAGTTGTACAGTGCCACAAGTATAAGTTGGCGGTGGCGTTTTGAGGAACTAATTCGGTCATCCAATTTTTATACTCCATGGCCGTCTTGAAAATTCACTATTGGATCTCGTTGTGTGCTGTTGCGTTTATTGTGTAAATCAAAAATGTTTTTTCCCAAATTTAGTCTCATGTGCCATAAAATGGCAACAGTAATTTTGAGCACAGTGGCGCACAGCCGCGCCAAGTTATACTTGTCGCACTGTATCTACTTTTGCTTTGAATGTTGTGATGAGTGGAAAGTTACGTGCTAGATCACTTGTCAGATCACATGTCATAGCTACTTGAATATTTTGAATAGAATAGAATAGAATAATTTTTTATTCAAATAAACTTTTACCAAGTGCTTTTAAATCGTAAAGTGAATTCACCACTGGCTCGGGATGCCATTCCAACCGAGAAGAACCAGCAAGAAACTCGGCGGTTGACATGTTTACCTACCAGAATTTTGGGATTTAGATACGACGGAAAAAAAGGGAAATTTTGTTGAAGGGGAATTCCCGCCACACTAAATTTCGCTCAGATGCTCAAATGCTCGTCAACTGTCGTGACGATCGGACGTCTATGATTGATGTCATGCGGAAAGTTCGGTGCACGGCCGTAAATTATTATTCCCAGTTCAATAGAATTGTTTTGGCTGAGAACAGTGCACTGTCTAGCTTAGGTATTTTTGGTTTTAATATCCTATCCTACTATCCTACTAATATAAATGCGAAAGTTTGTGAGGATGGATGGATGGATGGATGTTTTTTACACCTTCATCTCACAAGGAATGAACCGATTTGGCTAGGAATGGAGATACATAGCTCACACCCAGGATTAAGACATGCGCTAGATTTTATCCCGGATAATTAATGATGAGGGGAAAATGAAAAAATATTCTTGCAAATAAAATATTCTATTCTATTCTTAGTCCATGCGGACGAAGTCGCGGGTATCATCTAGTAAGTAATAAAAGCTATAGTATAAGCTTTTTTTAAATAATGCTCTTTCCTAAAAAAACGTACTAAAGAAATTAAAAAGTTTTCATCTTAAAAAGTTACCTATGTCTTGAAACAAAGCATAAAATTGTCTTAATATGATTTTCATAAAACTTTTTCCTTCGCTGTGGAAGAGTTATCCTCTCTATTCAAAGAGTATGAAAGCGTATGTAAAACAGCGGTGGAGCGGAAAAGCGGGAAAGCGGCTGCAAATTAAACGTTTTTTTCTTTTTAAGAAAAAGGACACAGCGCTTTCCGCTGGGCTGCGCGCACCTTGAACAATATTTACTGCAGTTAATGGCCTTTTACTAACCGAGACGGACTGTAGTGTGAACACCTTGTGAACACAGATGTTTTAAAATTTATAAAGCGCTTGTGGTCGTTTATTAAGAAGATTCTTATCTTATGAATCATATTTAATTTGGTTTTTGTTAATTCTAAAAGAATATCAGCCATAATTATGATAATATATTATTATTACATTTACCTATACGACTATGTACCACGATAAATGTTTATTTGGAACTGTCAATATTTCGATCCAGTTGCATAGACGGTGGATTGCGGTGTTGCGAAACGTCAAGTTGAAGCTGTCATGGGTAGAATCTATCTACCCGCCTTCTTTGGTCTTTTTGAAGGAACGTCATAGTTCGTACCCACTCCTAACATAAGCTTTACATTTATTTGGAGGGGAGAAGAGAATATAAGTTCAGTTCAGCTTGGCAATGGCTTGGCTTCATATTTGTAGGATATTGGTGAGGTGCCATCTGTTGACGTAGTCGTAATTCCTAGTTCCATGTAACGTGTTATCGACATGTCGATTGGTCTGTGGACGTTTGTATCATGTCACATTCCCTGATGTTTGTAATCTATGGTCAGATATTCTAGTGTCTGTGTTCATGGTCGATGATTCGAAATTCGGTCATGAAAGGTCGCAAGCGTTGTTTTAGTAGTTTTGTCATTAATTTGTCGGATTTAGGAATAAAGGGTTTACGATTAGTGATTGCGATAGTGTAGAGTAATTATGCGATTATTGTTGAAGTGTTACTGGCTATGCAGTGGTTGCTAGGTTCGATGACATGTTCGTAGGTTTTTATGGTCATGGCGTTGGTGCGGTGCCATTTTATTGTGGTTGCAGTGCATTTGGAATCTAGAGTGATTGATTGTGTAATTGGTGATGCTGCGGAAAGATTGATCAGTCGTTGTGGAGTGAGTGAGTGATGAATTCTCTTTGCCTTGAGATGGGCCATGAGCGAGTTAGAAAGGAGATTTTGCTTAGGGTCTTCTGAGGTGGAGTCTGGGAAGCTATGGGGGTGGTGGAGGCTGCGCCTAGGCTAGAATAGTTAGCCCGGTTTGTCTAGTTAGACATGGAAATGTTGGGATCCATACTTGTTATGTAAAGATTACAATGTACCTCCTTTGTGGATAGTTATTATCATTGAGAGAAGGTGATTGCTGAGAATGATGTTCTGTTCTGAGATAGTGTGTGATTGCCTTTATTAGACGCTCGGCGAGAGGACCAGTGCCGTTATATTCTTTATAAAAAAATAAACAAACAAAATAAATATCATAATTATGTAATTAAACAACGAAATTAGTCTAAAATCTTTGATATTTGATTTGACATGCTGAACATGACTAATTTTCCTCTTTCACCTCCAACTAAGCGTTAATCTTGTTATAGGAGTAAGTAGATAGAAACTCGCAGCACGCGGGTAAAACCAGTTTTATTCTTGTAAGAGCAGATAAACAAAAATTTGAGTCAGTGAGTTGGTTATCAGTATTAACTGTATCACAATAATTTTAAAGGAAAACTTGTGCAAATAGTACCTATCAATAACATTCTTATCAGAGCACAATATTTTGTCTATTTAACTTTGAACTTTGGTCTTACTGACGCTGTCCCCAAGATTACTCTTAAT
Source organism: Oeneis ivallda (assembly GCA_029955525.1). Classification (NCBI taxonomy): domain Eukaryota; kingdom Metazoa; phylum Arthropoda; class Insecta; order Lepidoptera; family Nymphalidae; genus Oeneis; species Oeneis ivallda. Next base: position 25,716,032 of record JARPMR010000003.1, read on the forward strand.
TTCTTGAATAATACGAATTCCGAGATTTTACTTGTTGTTTAAGCAGTGATAGCCTAGTGGTTAGGACTGCGGTCTCTTGCTCGGGGGGTCGCAGGTTTGATCCCGGGCATGCACCTCTGTGACTTTTCGGAGTTATGTGCTTTTAAGTAATGTAATATCACATGCTTGCATGCGGTGAAGAATATACATCGACGTCGAGGTTCTCATTCCAGCTTTTTGGGGCCCTAAGGCTCATCGTTTCTTATAGATATGCTAGTCTAAACACAGAAAAATCGGCTAAAACATGATCCTTCTAAATCTATATCTACTAGATGATGCCCATGTCTTCATCCGCGTGGATTAAGGTTTTTCATTCCAGCGGGAACTCTTTAATTTTCCGGGATAAACCCTATGTATTGATCCATGGATATATGAGCTATCTTCATTCCAAATTTCAGCCATATCGGTTCGTTCGTTGTGGCGTGAAGGAGCAACGAACATCCATCCATCTATCCTCACAAACATTTTTTTATTTATTACAAGCTTTTATTTAGCTTGACCAGTTTATTTATTTATTTGTTTGTTTGGGTCAAATCTTGCAAGATGAATTAGACCCACTTCCCGGTTTCTGATCGAGCTGAAATTTTGCATTTATGTGTAAATCGGATGACAATGCAATATTATTGTGACATGGAGGTGATCTGATGCTGGAGACGGAAGATGGCTATCGGAACTCTGTAATAAAACGACGTAACCCCATCTAGTTTGGGCTCGTTTGATTCGTCATAGCAAGTACTCTGATCCTAGATGATATCCAGAGTCTAATGATGTAGCTACTAAAAGCTTGCATTTAAAAATAAAAATTTTAATTTACACTTGTAATAATATTAGTTGGATGAGAACATTTTATGTATTCCTTTGGTTGTGATATTTTATTGCTTTATTCATTGATACCGACATCACGCAAACAGAAGTCGTAATTAAATTCAATATCGCATCAATAAATAACGCTTAACTGTCGGCAGTTAAAGTTGTTTTCAATCTCGACCCACTGATCCCTCAGTTTATCTCCTGCCCGTCTTATGTAAATACATAGCTCATCAATAAGCGTTCATTCTTATGCATAAATCAGCGTATTAATGAATAGTTTATTTATCTTTGCATAATGATTTAATTGATAACTACAGGCGTTATTTCATAACAAGCTTAGAAGCAAAATCTTAGCAACGTCGGAAAAATACTTTTCCTCATCCTTTACTATTTAATATTATAAATGCGAAAGTGTGTTTGTTTGTTGATTTGTCCTTCAATCACGTAGCAAAGGAGCAATGGATTGACGTGATTGTATGACTATAGTTCCAAGTTCTAACTTGGAAAGTGACATCTACATAGACTTATTATGACATCTAGCTTTAAATTAGGAAAAGTTAAACCTACTTCAATATAAATAAAGAATAACTGAAAAGAGAAAAGTGATTTTTATGAAATCTTTACTTGTTCCCAAGCTGAAGTAAATGTAAGCAAATAAAAAAAGAACCTATAAAATTTTGTGAATTTGTTTGGAAGCCCGATATTCATGTCTGAATACGAATGGTATTCTGCAGTTCCAATAATATTACATACTTACATACCTACGTGTCGAATTGATAACCTCCTTTTTTGAAGTTGGTTAAAAAATAGCATTTCTCGCGAGTGGCCACTTCCCGTGGACGAAGTCGCAGGCATAGCTATGTTTTCTATCATAAACTTCTCTATTGGACTGTTGTCCAATAAGTAAGTGGCAAGCAAATTGTTCTTTAGCGAAAGTCCCGGAAGCAATACAACAGTGTGTCAGATGTGTTTCCAACTCATTAGCCAAGTTGCGGCGAGCGCTGAGCTCTGACCTCGACACAATACTTGTGGAAGCCGACGTGAATATCGTGTATGATGTATGTTATTGGAACGAAGTTCCTTATGGGGAGTTGCGGAGGGGTTTTGATTTTTATCGATAAAAAAGTCATGATAAAAAATGTATACCCGAATAGTTATTTTCTTTGAATAGAACTTGAAATTCATATTTTTATGATAAGGAACTTCGTTCCTATCCGGTGTCCCACGACACCACACGACTTTTTTTATTAATAATATTTTTATCATGCTAGTTTTTGCCTGTGGTATTAAGGGGGTTACGTTAAAAACGTAACCCCTGTTTGTTGCTTGATTTAAGGAAAATCACGTAGCCTGCAATCTTTACTAATACTATAAATGCGAAAATGTGTTTGTCCTTCACTCGCGCAGCATCGGATCGACTTGATTTTATGCTTTTATCCCGGAAAGCAGACGAAGTCCAGGGCAAAAGCTAGTAATATCAATATCAGAAATGCGAGTGTTTTTCCTTCAATCACGCACCAACGGAGCAACGGATCGACGTGATTGTGTGGGTATAGTTGAGGACCTGGAGAGTGACACAGATTTTTATCCCAAGAAAACAAGAGTCCCATGGGAAAAAGTTCCACACGGATAAAATCGCGGGCTAAATATTAGCAAGAAATTTGGGATTGCCATACTTACATTGTAAGTCCTATCCTGATTCCTCATCATCATTCATCATCATTAGCAACCCATCAACGGCTCACTACTGAGCGCAGGTCTCCTCTCAGAGAAGGGTTATTAGGCCATAGTCCACCACGCTGGCCCAATGCGAATTAGCGGACTTCACACACCTTCAAGAACATTATGAAGAACTCTCAGGAGTCAAGTGTGCAGGTTTCCTCACGATGTTTTCCTTCACCGTTAAAGCAAGTGATATTTAATTGCTTAAACGCACTTGACTCCGAAAAGTCAGAGGTGCGTACCCGGGATCGAACCTTGTGACCCCCCGAATAGGAGACCACAGTCCTAACCACTAGGCTATCACTGCTTCCTAATTCCTATTTCCTACTAATCCTACTATCCTACTTAATATTATAAATGCGAAAGTTTGTGAGGATGCATAGATCTTTCTTACTCTTTCACGCCACAACGAATGAACCGATTCAGCTGAAATTTAGAATGGAGGTAGCACATACCCAGGATTAACACATAAGCTACATTTAAAAAAAACGTTAATCCACGCGGACGAAGTCGCGGGTATCATCTAGTAATATAAAATACGCAAGTCAGTGAATTGGATCGCAGTAATGAAAAGCAACTTATTACAAGTTCCGTATACAATACTGAGCGGCGTGACAGATGTGTTTCCAACTCATTAGCCAAGTTTTGCTGAGCACTGAACTCTACCGTGGGACCCTACCTATGAATGTAAGGCAAATTTATGTACAATCGAATGAGTGCAGGAACGTACGTTTTGTTACGATAACGGCCTCTTTGAATCGTATATTTAACCGACTAAAAAAAAGGAGGAGGTTATCAGTTCAACGCGTATTTTTTTATATTTTGTTTGTCGATGTTACTCCAAAACTCCGTCAAACCTGAACCGGTTTCAATATTTTATAACAAGAAATAATACAAAAATTATAAAGTTATAAAAAATTAAAGTGGGTGGTCTCCATACAACAAACTTTGGTTTTTGCTCGATCTTATTATTGCTAGGTGTGAAATCTTGTACGATGATACGGAACCCTTTGTGTGCGGTCTCGACTCACACTTGGCCGGTTTTATACGAATCCGTCAAAATGCCTACGAATATTTTATTTAATACTCAAAATTACGAATCGAATGAACTTTCACAAACGCTAGTAAGTGATGTCCTCCCGACCATATCCGACCACAATTTTGAGTATTTAATACTCAAAGGATCTCAATCTCCAAAGAGACTAACCATCTGCGCTGCAGTATAGTACTATAATATAGTATAGAAGTGTGTGCGTGCAATCTCTATTCCCTCACTCTCATAAACGTATATCCGACACCACCGGAGAGAGATCAGGCACACCGAGGCTCGAGGGTGACACGCCGCCGCCTACTTCCTAACTCCGAGCTACACTAGCGGCACGCTATGATGGCCGGTTTGACGTTTGTCCGCTCATGAAGTTCCGTATTAATTGATAACGACTTTGAAGGAAATAATTGTATTACTTTATTGACGATAGTGATGTGCAGAGATTCATAAATTTTATCGAATGTAGTTTTAGGTTTAGGACTCAAAATTTATTTATTAAATTGATTTCTAAAATGTATACAAGTGTAGAAAAATCAGTTTGCACCATTTAAGGGGTGAATGTACTTGTGAATATGAACAATTTTCACTATGTGGACAAACCTCTGAAATCGCAAAAAAATATCAGCTGTTTCATACAAAAGGTAAAATTTTTATTTTTATATGATATATACCACAACTCGGCATTTGGTTTTCTAAATTGAAAATTTGTAAAAATGGAATCTAATACGATCGTCACATAGGATCGCTGGCTAGCACAACTACTACCTCCGGCAAACTCGCGTCAATGCTCAATGCAAAACAAACCAACCAAGATCCGATACGTCATTGACGAAATAGCATTAGAACATGGGCACAGAGTTATACGGTTACCGCCTTACCATTGTGAGTATAATGCGATTGAGTTGGTGTGGGCTCAAATTAAGGGATATGCTGCAAGACACAATACAGAACCCCCCCATTTACCACAAAAAAAATGCTAAAATTATTAGAAGAAGCTTGTGAACATGTGACTAAAGGAGACTGGGAAAAGGTTGTGAATAGAACTGTTAAATTAATAAGGGAAGATTATGAAAGAGATGTGAAAATAGATAATATTATAGAAAACGAACATATAATTATTAATGTAGGTGATGATAGCAGTGACGACAGTGAAAATAGTAGTATGGACGAATCTGATTAATTATGGCCTTTTGTGGCACCTTTTTTGGTATCTTTTGTATTCATATGTTTCTTGTGTGCATATAAAGTATGTATATTCATTTTCATTCAAATATTCAGTTCGTTCAAATAAATTAAATAAACATATACATTTTTGTTTTATTAAACCTATTTAATCAGGTACAAAAACAACTCTTAATTGTTTTTTGTTCGAGAATAAATTGACATTCCACATCACTATTGTAATGTGTCAAACCGGCCATCATAGCGTGCCGCTAGTTTAGTACAGAGAATTTACACGCGCACGTTCACCACTCTGCTAGATACTTTGAATCGTATTTCATCGGAATTCGTCGGAATCTTTTTTTTTAATGTATGTCCACCGATTACTCGAAGACACCTGAACTGATTTGGAAAATTCTTTTTTTGTTTGAAAGGGTATACTTCCCAGGTGGTCCCATATAAATTTCATCGAAATCGGTCGAGCGGTTTTTAAAATATCAAAAGTAAATTATATATTTTGTATTGTGTGTGTGTGTACCTAATGTAGAAGAGCGAGAGTTTGAAGTCGGTTGTTTAAAAAGAATCTTCAATTATTACGAATACGAATGAGTGCACACACGTCTTTACCTTGATTAATTTAAAACATTCCTTCAAATAAATTTCGGTAAGCCATTGAAAAAAGATGTTTAAAAAAACGGGTCATTCATTACAGAATAAAGAACGGGTCTCGCGGGAACAAAAGCTATTAAAGGAGACAGACAAGCCACAAATAAAAGAAAAACAAATTAAAGTGAGACTCCCAAAGAAACTTGTCAAACAATAAAGGTAGGGTAACAAAGGCCTGGAAGCGCGCGCCGCGGGTTACTAATGTTGAGTAGGGCTACCATTTCTTACTACCTTACTGGCCTGAACAAAATATTTGCCTCTGCCACTAAAACAGAGGTCTCCACCTTCCTAAAGTTAGCTGGCAAAAAATGCTCTACTAGACGATGTCTGCGACTTCGTCCGCGTGGATTAAGGTTTTTAATTCCAGCAGGAACTCTACTTTTTCGGGATAAATTGTAACCTCTGTGTTAATCCGGGTGTGACCTACCTCTATTCCAAATTTCAGCCAAATCCGTCCAGTAATTATTATTATTATTACCCGGTAGTTATTGCGTGAAAGAGTAAGGCGACGTTTTCGCATAGGCGAATCGCCGCGCGGCGCACGGTTCGGCGTGTCGCGCGAGCGGTCGCGCGATATGGCCAAGGTACGAGGGCGAGAGAGAGCGAGCGAGCGACGCACCGTGCGTCAAGCGGCGAATCGCCTATGCGAAAACGTCGACTAACAAACATACACACACACAAACTTTCGCCTTTATAATATTAGTGTGATGTGATACGTCTTATGTACTTACCTAGCTTTTGCAGCCGCGACTCCATCCGCGTGGAGTTAGTTTTTTTTGAACATCCTGCGGAAATGTCCGCTCAAAAGAAAATAACTTGAAAAATAATGGATTTTCATACAAACATTTCAGGATTTTTACTCCAGTGGTTTAGGCTGTGCGTCACAAGTATTTTTTTTTGTTTATGTATACTGTTCGATGACTTACAGGGCTATAAACGCTTCTTTAAGCCAGCTATACCAAAGGCATCCATCGCTTTCTTATTAACCGACTTCAAAAAAGGAGGAGGTTATCAATTCGTTGGTTTTTTTTTTGTATGTTCACCGATTACTCGAAGACGCCTGAACCGATTTGGAAAATTATTTTTTGTTTGAAAGGATATACTCCCCAGGTTTCTAAATTTTATCGAAATCGGTCGAGCGGTTTTTAAAATAACAGCAATGAATTATATACTTTGTATAGTGGCGCGGGAGTTTAAAGTCGGTTTTTTAAAAAGATTTTTTTATATTAAATTATTTGACCACATAAGTATGCTTTTCTCACAGCACAACCCTCCTGAATCCTTTCTAGTGAAAGTTCAAGTCATGCCATTTTAATCTTTTTTGGGTAGTTTTTTTTGATCGTTTGGATTGACCTGATATTTAATTACTTTTATCAGGTCGAAGGAGGTATTCGGAAAAAACAGATAGTAATAAAAAATGTTAAAAAGTACCAAAAACATCTGGAAAGTACTTGTCACCCTACTTAAAGCATATTAGCCGCAAGATTTCTAAGTTGCGTGTCAGAAGTAGAACTAAATCTTTTTCTTTCCTCTGTCCCCGAAAAAAGAGAATGCTAGGTTAGACATTGATTCTGTGGAAAACTACGTAATGAAAAGTCCAACAAAGGGCTCAAAGTTGTTTACGTTTATGAAACTGCATACGTTAGATCAGGCGCATTTTGATGAAAGTTAACCATCCATACTAATCCTTACTAATACTATAAATGCGAACGTGTGTTTGTTTGTTGGTTTGTCCTTCAATCACACCGCAACCACGCGCAACGGAATAACGGATCGGCGTGATTTTTTGCATGGGTATACATGCGTTTGTACTTGAGGCTGTCTGTAGTTGAGGACCTGCGTAGGCTATATTTTATTCCGGAAAGTCAGTTCCCACGGGATTTTTAAAACACCATAAATCATGTAATTCCGCTAAGTAACGCTTGTATCCAATAAGTAAATATATTTTTTTATTTACAAGCTTTTATTTAACTTGCAATGTTTGTTTGGGTCAAATCTTGCAAGATGAATTAGACCCACTTCCCGGTTTCTGATCGCGTTGAAATTTTGCATGTATGTGTAAATCGGATGACAATGCAATATTATTGTGACATGGAGCTGATCTGATGATGGAGACGGAAGATGGCTATCGGAACTCTGTAATAAAACGACGTAACGCCATCGAGTTTGGGCTCGTTTGATTCGTCATAACAAGTGCTCTGATCCTAGATGATATCCAGAGTCTAATGATGTAGCTACTAAAAGCTTGCATTTAAAAATAAAATTTTTAATTTACACTTGTTCATACATGTTTCAGCCTTTCTATTAATAAAATATAGGTAGTTTACAACATGGTCTCGTCGAGTTAGTCGAAGAAAAACACACATTTGTTTCAAAGCCAACATTTACTTGTTACTAAGTTCCAGCACGCCGGTAAAGTAGTGCAATTAAGTAAAGAATGCTCGCGTCTGTCAGCGCAAACACTTTGTTCGCTAATGAGACTGTTTGAGCGGCATGCCGCACTTGTGAACTCCTTGGAGAGAACACAATAGTGTGCTTTTACACATGACGACCTCCCTGGCTCAGCGGTGTGCGCTGTTGTCTTATAACTGGGAGGTCTCGGGTTCGATTCCCGGCGGGGTCAATTTGGAAATTTATAATTTCTGAATTGTCTCTGGTCTGGTCTGGTGGGAGGCTTTGGTCGTGGCTAGTTACCACGTCAAAGACGTGCCGCCAAGCGATTTAGCGTTCCGGCACGATGGCGTGTAGAAACCAGTTAGGGGTATGGGTTGAATGTTCACTGTCATACCCCTTCCAAATTAGCCCGCTACCATCTTAGACTGCATCGTCACTTATCATCAGGTGAGATCGCAGTCAAGGACTAGCTTGTCATCGAATAAAAAAAAATGACTATAGTTCTTGCAATTCACGAGCGCGCGTGAGCTTTACTTGTGCTACGTCATGTACATTGTACATGCCCATTGCGTAAGTGTGTGTGTCTGTCGGAGCCTAGGTGGGAGCGGTTAGGCACGAGCATTGCTCTCGCTCACATTCATACAGATATGACACATACAACCATGAGACTCGCGCGCTCGTGAATTGCAAGAACTTGACAACGTCGCACTTGTGAACTCCTTGGAGAGAACACAATAATGTACTTTTACACATGACTATCAGTTCTTGCAATTCACGAGCGCGCGTGAGCTTTACTTATGCTACGTCATGTACATTGTACATGCCCATTGCATAAGTGTGTGTGCCTGTCGGAGCATAGGTGGGAGCGGTCAGGCACTAACATTGCTCTCGCTCACACTCATACAGATATGACACATACAACCATGAGCCACGAGCGCTCGTGAATTGCAAGAACTTGACAACGCCGCACTTGTGTACTCTTGGAGAAAACACAATAATGTGCTTTTACACATGACTATTAGTTCTTGCAATTCACGAGCGCGGGTGAGCTTTACTCGTGCTATGTTTGTACATGCCCACTGCGTAAGTGTTTGTGCTTGCCGGAGCCTAGGTGGAAGCGGTCAGGCACGAGCATTGCTCTCGCTCACACTCATACAGATATGACACATACAACCATGAGCCACGCGCGCTCGTGAATAGCAAGAACTTGACAAGAAAATAGTTTAAAAACTGTGACTTATTTGATATTATTGTATTCGTTTGTTGTTATTATATGTGGTTATTTGATAAACATCACTCTTTTATTGGTGCCTAGCGTTATAGAATAAACACAATCATTCCTCAATTTAATCATCAAATATTTTATTCTAATAACATTCAATTCACGCATCACCGGGCTAGTGTTAATCAGCAATTATTTGTTATTAATGCGAACGTAGCAATTGTTATTAAAGCAAAGCAAATTAGTTATGATAAAATGATTATAAATTTGATGGTTTTATTATCTCTATTGACTGATTGGAAGTGGTAATAGTTTTGCTAATAATAGGAGTTGAGGTAATCATTTGAACAGTGAAATTAAACTAGAATTTTTTTAAAGGTTGACAAAATCAAACTACATCAAAAGTTTTACTTGCAGAAGAATTTATCTGAATAAAAGAAAAATATGGCTGACTGACTGATCTATTAACGCACAGCTTAAATCGTTGTACCTACGCATCGGACTGAAAAACATACAGATAGCTTTTATGACGTAGGCGTCCGATAAGAAAAGATATTTGAAAATTCAACCCCTCAGGGGGTAAAATAGGGTTTGAAAAAATAGAACTTAACTCAAGCTGTTTCTGAGAAAAGGGGCCTTGACACACAGATGGACAACAAAGTAATCCTATTAGGGTCCGTTTTGTTTTCGGAACCCTGAAAATAAGTTTTTTTCTTATAAACATTGTTCATACATTCATTGTTCCTCGTCCGTACAGAAAATGCTTTTAAAACTACAATACATACATAATTCTACGTAGTACAATGTTCTGTTTATGTAAAGAAACGTAAGCACCCTCAATAAGATTGAAAACGCATTTCCCTAAATAAAGATAGGTAAACGCTTGTACCTACATAACATCTTTGAAGTTACACCTTGCCATAACACTTTATTTTCATGATTATTATCATGGCGGTAATTCAACATCGACAGTACGGTGTAGAGCCCTACCTATTAGGGATAAACCCACCCCTATTTGTTAATGAGTTTCTTGGAATCGTTTAGAACGTACTTTCCATATTTTCTTATTCGTTTTTTTTTCGTATAATTTTATAGATACCTACTCAATAAAAATAAAACTTAAGTAATTCATCCCCTAAGGCCCGCTTGCAGAAACGTCGGGTTATGCGTGTTAATTATTTTACTTTGACGCTAATGTCATCGAATACGATTACGATCGATGGAATAAATTTAGACAATTTAACTTCTGATCATAGGTCTTAAGTTGAAGTCCCAGGTTAGGGCTCAAAATTTTTTGGGTTTTCTGTTGAGAAATTCTCAGTAGCTGCACGGAACTGAAAAGTTTCCGACTTTGCAACCCCTTGCGATTTGGATTACCGACTTTGAGAGAGAGGGAAAAGAGTGAGCACCTATGTTTGCCCTTACACTTATGCACTATAATCTCCAGAGTCCTTGGTTAGTCTCCATTGAGATTGACCGCCATGGCCTGGAGGTTATTTATTTAGTTTTTTATTTATTATTGCGGAGTTTATGTCCAAAGTAGGTATTGGTATCTACCAATGTGACTATTGAACCATTCGTAGATATTTGTCATGGGTTATCGAATTTCAACTGTTTTCAATAATAATTAGAAATAATAGTTATTGTTGAATTTCCGCTTGGCACTATCTGGCTTTAATTAGAATAATATTTGATGATTAAATTCCATAATGCGCAATACTATGATGGCTTTATCAATAAAAGAACTTTGTGCTTAAACTTTATTGAAGTACTTAGCCTGTTTATTTAATTAAATATTTAACCAATTGGAAATATTTTTAAATCTCTGTTAATTAAACAGTGTCTTTATTAAAGTAGGGATATTATTATTGGATAAAACAATTACGTTAGGTACTTCGAGAATGGTGAAATAGGCCATAATAATATGCCTGATATGCCTCGAAGTATAGTAATAGCCTAGTGGTTAGTACTGCGATCTCCTATTCAGGGTGTCACAGGTTTGATCCCGGGCACGCACCTCTGGCTTTTCTAAGTTAAGTGCGTTTAAGAAAACGAGGGAAACCTGCACACCTAAGAGTTCTTCATAATGTTATCAAAGGTGTATTAAGTGTGACAATTTGCATTGGGCCAGCGTGGTGGACTATGGCCCGTAACCCTTCTCTGAGTGGAGACCTGCGCCACAGTAGAATTATAACTACTCTGCCTGCGCTCAGTAGTGAGACGTTGATCAGTTGCTACTTGCTGGTGATGGTGATGATGAATGCAATTAAATATGTTTCTTTTATCTCTAATTTAATCTCCATTACGTTTATCATACCTACTTTTAAATGACAGCGTACCTATTGCTGCGGGCAAAGCTAAACTATTTATGGCCTGTAGTCAAGAAAATCTAAGTAAATATAAAATCTCAAAGATCCTCTTATTCCTACTTAGATTGTTTTACATTTCCGACATTGTAATAATTTGCTTGTCTCATTTTTGTAGGCACTGAGATAAAATATAAGACTTCAATACAACAAAAAAATAGGAGTATAATTTTTGCCGAACTGAGAACCTCCTCCTTTTTGGAATTCGTTTAAAAATATCATCATTATCAACTAGGTTTTGCCTGCGGCTTCGTCGATTTTACACTTTCTTTCCTAAGCCTCAATAGCCCAACGGTTAAAGGTGCGGACTGAAAACTGAAACGTCGCAGATTCGAATCCCACCCGTTGCACTATTGTCGTACCCAGTCCTAACACAAGCTTTCCGCTTATTTGGAGGGGAGAGGAGGATATGAGTCAACTTCAACTTGGCTTATATTAACTGTATTATAAAAAAAATATGTCATGTCATCGTAATCACCTCTGATTGGCCGGTACTCTTTCACTATTGACCTAAACGCATTGTTGCAGCAAGAATGCCACTGGCAATGACCACAACTTAGACTGTAGCCTATACTGTAGCAACTAGCAATGATAGATACATCATACAGCTCTTCCACAACGATTAACTGCCTTGGATTTTGATTCTGGGGGTCTGGATTTTTATCTACTTTAAACTCAACGCCATATTTCGTGTGACCAAATTCTGTCGCTAATGATATTGAAATGTCGCCTCACTGACCGCTTTCAAAATAACAACCTGTATATAATTTTACGGGCTACTCGGAGTGTAGACCAAACTCTAAATAAGGAAGACCATTGGCCGAGGGATATTATACGCCTTTTTATATTATATTCTTTAAAACAATTCGTGTTTTAACTTAATTCATCATTAGCAACCCATCAACGGCTCACTATTGAGCGCAGGTCTCCTCTCAGAGAAGGGTTATAAGCCATAGTCCACCACGCTGGCCCAATGCGAATTGGCGGACTTCACACACCTTTGAGAACATTATGAAGAACTCTCAGATGAGCAGGTTTCCTCACGAGGATTAACTTAATTACTTAATTAACTAACCTAAATAAACCTGACCTAATAGATTCACTTATTTTGGAGTCGGTGAGGCGTTAGCTAAAATTAAAATTACACTTGCCGTCGGAAAGCCCATCATTAATGCATATTTATGAGTAGGGGGAAAAAATCTCGACACACGGTCATTAGTAAGGCATTACTACGGGTTCGGTGCAAGTGACAGCAGTACAAGTATAAACACTATACGTTAAACCCACGGAAGTCTTCGGCCACACGCGGTGCCCGTTCACCCAGTACATTGCCCGAGCCTGTGAGCCAATCTGTACTTTACTCTTTATCCCATTGCCTCCAGTAATCGCTGAAAGAAATGGGCCAAAGTACGTATACATTGACTCAGTGCTCTCAGGGATTGCCAACTAATGTCTTTTGTCAAGCTTTTATCGCTTTCTTCTGTCTTTCGTACAACCTCTTTCGTAAACGGAAGCATTAACGTGTGCTTCTGACTTTGAGTATATTTATATACTCAAAGGCTTCTGATGACTCTCTAATAAGAATTTTTGACGTGATAACGCCTTATAAATCGATGAACACCGGCTGTACGCACGAAAAATTGTCACGTCCCACCTGAGCTTGCGCGTGCAATCGAGAACGCGGAACAAGCGATAGAGAGGCACGATCGGCTCAAGCGTTGGCTTGTGACGAGAGAAAATTGTTATTTTCAATTAACTCCTTTGTATTATACAAAATAATGATAATTCAGTGATAATAATTCAATTCAATTCATAAAAGTATGCAATTTTTCATCAATTTTTCTTTTTGATAACGTCACGTAAAACTATCGTCCGTAAGCCGACTTTACAGACAACCAATTTTCCCCCCTATTTTCTTGTACCAAACTTATTAAAAAAAATGCATGAGTGTCACACACAGTGATCCACGGATCACTCGGTCCAACCGAGTTAAATAATAATAACGAAGTTAAATTATAAATTAATAAAAAAAAATAAAAAAATCCGAAGAGAGGATTCGCTCCTACCTTCACTCCTACGCTCGCTCCGCTACTCCACCAAAGCTTTAATGGAAAGTGTGTAATAAACGAAAGCAACAAGTGCTGTAACGATAAATTCTTACACTTTTTTCGTCTAGCCTCTATCCGCCAAACCGTCCGAAAAGGAACTTCGTTACAAAAATAAACACAAATTCATACTAAGTAGCCTGTCTAAAACAGAGGTACTTAGTAAAGAGCTAGCCGTTATTATAGCTTCTTTAAGCTACTTAGCTGTTGCAACAGCGTTTCTGTGCAGGTTTTGTGGCGCTTTTCTGTCACTCGCACCACCCCCTTCTTGGCCGCGAGCATAATGGGCGCGTGCTCGTGACGGGGGCACGCCCTGGCTTACTTCGTTGTAAATGTATTAGATATTGTGCCTCCTTTTTGTTATCAACCGTTTTCCGCGCAATTTGGCCCCCTAACGAGTATAAATTCAGTTATTTGATCATTTTTTAAATACAGTTCGTTATTACGCTTAATTAGGATTTTTTAGTTTAGGGGTTGCTTAATTACAATGATTCTGCTTGTTTTGGTGTGCGTACCTTTTTGCAAATTTTCTGGGTTTATTAAGCGCCCTAAAGAGTAGACTCGTCTTTGCTCATTATTTTTACAAGGTTCATTAATAACGCTTACACTAGCGGCACGCTATGATGGCCGGTTTGACACATTACAACAGTGATGTGGAATGTCAATTTATTCTCGAACAAAAAACAATTAAGTTTTGTTTTTGTACCTGATTAAATAGGTTTAATAAAACAAAAATGTATATGTTTATTTAATTTATTTGAACGAACTGAATATTTGAATGAAAATGAATATACATACTTTATATGCACACAAGAAACATATGAATACAAAAGATACCAAAAAAGGTGCCACAAAAGGCCATAATTAATCAGATTCGTCCATACTACTATTTTCACTGTCGTCACTGCTATCATCACCTACATTAATAATTATATGTTCGTTTTCTATAATATTATCTATTTTCACATCTCTTTCATAATCTTCCCTTATTAATTTAACAGTTCTATTCACAACCTTTTCCCAGTCTCCTTTAGTCACATGTTCACAAGCTTCTTCTAATAATTTTAGCATTTTTTTTGTGGTAAATGGGGGTTCTGTATTGTGTCTTGCAGCATATCCCTTAATTTGAGCCCACACCAACTCAATCGCATTATACTCACAATGGTAAGGCGGTAACCGTATAACTCTGTGCCCATGTTCTAATGCTATTTCGTCAATGACGTATCGGATCTTGGTTGGTTTGTTTTCTTTTAAAAGACGTACTAATTCCGCTTTTAACATATTCATGTTTGCATCTACGCCATTTTTACGAAGCCATGCGACGATATCAGCTTTCTTTTGGGATTGGGCAGGTGGCTTGTCAATTTGCATCGAGTGGTATGGGGCGTTGTCCATAATTATAATAGATGGTTCAGGGAGGCTACACAACATTGAGGTAAACCATTCAGTAAACTTTTCTCCATTCATGTCTTCATGATAGTCTCCAGTGGTTTTTGACGCAAAAGCCATGAGAGAACCTTCGACAAACCCGTTGATGGTTCCGGCGTGACAAATTATAAGTCGCGATCCTTTTCCTACAGGAACTTTGGAAGTAGATGCTGCTGTGTCATCGTTCCAAGAACGGCCTACAGTATGGTTAGCATTAAGCCATGTTTCATCCAAGAACACAACATTTTGCCAATTTTTGATTTCTTTCACTTGCCGTAAAAAAGTATACCTTGCCATCGCTATATCAAATCTTTCCATCAATATTTTGCGTTTGTTACATTTTTTGTATCGAAATCCAATGGTCTTCAAAATCTTCGTTAAAGAACTTTCCCCACCGAAGAATAATCCAGCTTCCTTCAGTGAATGCACCAACTTTTTTCTTGTTGGATACTCCTTCTGTAAATAGTAGCCGTAAACATGTCTTCGGATAGCATCGGCATCAAAGCTATCGATGCCTACGACTGGTTTTGCTCGTTTTCTCTTTTTTGGTGTGTGAAGTTTATTTTCTTCTGTGCCAGTCTCGCCATATTTTTTTTTAGTTATCCGTCTAACAGTTCGTTGTCCAATATTAAGCGCATCAGCTACGCGTTCAACCACTGACGTTATAGGTAAAATTGGCCCTCCATTTTGAGCTTCACGATCGAAATAGTTACGAAGGCGTATTACGAACTCACGTGTCTGACTATTTAGAACAGTTCTCTGCGTACGTTCGGTCATATCGACGAAATCCACAACAAAGGGCTTGAACAGAGTCCAAATTAACGAGCAAGGGTCAACAGTAATGCAGTATCAATATTTGAAATCCAAAGCCAGGTCAAAACTATATCACAATCGCATTGCACTGACAGTTTATACTTTTCGAAGCAACGTCAATTCGAAACTGCTTTGTTTTGCATTGAGCATTGACGCGAGTTTGCCGGAGGTAGTAGTTGTGCTAGCCAGCGATCCTATGTGACGATCGTATTAGATTCCATTTTTAAAAATTTTCAATTTAGAAAACCAAATGCCGAGTTGTGGTATATATCATATAAAAATAAAAATTTTACCTTTTGTATGAAACAGCTGATATTTTTTTGCGATTTCAGAGGTTTGTCCACATAGTGAAAATTGTTCATATTCACAAGTACATTCACCCCTTAAATGGTGCAAACTGATTTTTCTACACTTGTATACATTTTAGAAATCAATTTAATAAATAAATTTTGAGTCCTAAACCTAAAACTACATTCGATAAAATTTATGAATCTCTGCACATCACTATCGTCAATAAAGTAATACAATTATTTCCTTCAAAGTCGTTATCAATTAATACGGAACTTCATGAGCGGACAAACGTCAAACCGGCCATCATAGCGTGCCGCTAGTGTAGTAATTTAAAACAGTTTTTTCATAATTTACATTTTCATCTACAAATGAAACCGTCTACGAAAAGTTTTTAATTGAGTTTCTTACGAGCACTTTTTAGTTAAATAAAAATTAAACTAATTTTTTATTTTTGTCGGTAAACCACCTGTTTATTAGATTAAAACCTGACTGAGCATTTTCAGGGTCAATTTTTGTCACTCGCCTCTGACGTCGAAAGGTCACTCAGGTTCTAATAAAATAATTCCTCAAAGTTTCTAGTCGATCAGCTAATTACATGGTTGACTTTCGCTGTGCGGCCTAAATGCGTTGGTAGTAAGCATATATTTAATCGATCCGTGAAAATACCTAACGAAACACTCTGTACTCTTTTCTATTTTCTTTGCCTTCGTATCTTGGTAACTTGACGGTAAAAGAAGTCTACATGTTAAAGATGTCGTTTATTCACGTATATAGCAGGTGCTATTTCTAAAGAGGCTCTACACGGATGAGCCGTTTTATCGGGATTCCGCTTCGGCGCGCGGCGTTGTGGGATACAGGCACGTGGATATATAGGGCTGCCATCGTTCGGATTTTACCTGGATTGAACAGCATGTGGGTGCGGTTTTCATCCATTTCTTAAAATAACTAAAGAATAATAAAAATGCTATGTGTAACTGGTTTTCCATGAAAATGTTGTTCAACGATCCGTATACCTAGGATTAGACTAAAATGTAAATTTTACAATACCTAGGTATTGTTTTTTTGGGTTAGCGGACTTTTTTCTTTCTTAAACGTCGTCTTCCACGTCTAATTCGTCCGCGTGGATTGAGGTTTTTGATTCCCGCGGAACTCTGTAATTTTCCGAGATAAAAAGTAGCCTTTGTTTTAATCCTAGGTATGACCTATCTCCATTCCAAATTTCAAAGACGCAAGAGGCCATAAAAACGCTAATGGCCATAAAAACGCGCGAATCGCGCTGTAGACGCAAGTGGACGCGAATCGCGCTGTGGACGCAAATGGTCATAAAAACGCTAATGGCCATAAAAACGCGCGAATCGCGCTGTAGACGCAAATGGTCATATAAACGCTAAAGGTAATAAAAGCGCGCGATCGCTGCACTGCAGCTCAAAGTAGCCAGTGTGTCCTCTCCCTAAATGATGTATCATCGCACAGCTCCAACCACTGGAGTCGGGTCGGGCTGGACATCCAGATAGCTATTATGACGTAGGCATCCGCTAAGAAAGAATTTTTGAAAATTCAACCCCCAAGGGGATTAAATAGAGGTGAGCGAAGCTGTGCGCAAACGCTAGTATATTTGTCTTGTAACACCTAATATGCACATAATTGTATATGTGCACATAGTTGTAATATGTAGAAACCTCACTAAAATGGTAGTTGATAGTTGTTACATACTCGTGAAAAGCCTCCATTTTGTATCGCATCGGTTGTACCCATGTTGTTCCCCAGCGGTAAAGGAAATGGGATGAGGAATTTATTATAAGGGTAGAAGGAACGAGATCCACAGAGTAGAACAATCCACAGAACAATCCAGTAGATCCACAGAGGAGTAACAAACATCCATCCATCCATCCATCTACCCATCCATCCTCACAAACTTTCTCATTTTTAATTAGAGAAGGATAGGACTAATCCTATCCTACTAATATTATTAGTAGCATTCAAAAGTAGCAGTAGTAGTAGTAAGCAGACTGTAGATAGAAGGTGTAACTTATTGGTTACACAAGTTTAAAGATCTAGGCTCGTCACCACTTTTAAAAGCAGGGGTGAAACAATAGATATCCCGTTCTCATAATATCGCCTTTTGATGCTGGTCGGATTTCAATAATATCTTAGTATCACGAATAAAATCAACAAATAAAAAATTCTTAACATTTTGTTTTGAAGAGAGCAATTGCTGAGTTTATTGCCAGCTCTTCTCAGCAGAATCTGCATTCCAGACCGGTGGTAAATTAAAAATTTAGAAATTGAAATTTGAATTTTTGCGTACCTATACATAATACTTATTCCTTTTCTTGTAGGTATTTAATCCTACTCTGCGGCACCGATACCATAAATTCGTATTCGTGTATCGCTGCCCCTATGATCAAGTACGTGAGACGCGTATCAATGTCGTTTGTGGGAACGGTGTGCATGGACTGCTTTCATCTGTATTCGCTTATGTCCCGATATTGCAACCGAGATGAAATTATCGATACGAAATACTGAAAAACTATAACAACACCGGAACGCGGAGATTTCTTTTTTACCCGACTCCGCGACGCAAAGGAGGGTAAAGTTTTTATCAGTCTATGTGTGTAAGTAAGTTTTATATGTCTCCGTACGAAAAGGGCGCAAAAGGAATACATAGTGATGCTTCAACCGATTATCCCAACTTTTACAGATGATTTCAGTACCTAACTACTAAATTGATCCTACATGAAAAATCTTCAAAGCGACCCCTATTTTAAGGACACCTTGAAATTCAAGAACACCGTAAAATTATAAACGTTAAAATTATAAAGTATAAAATACTAATATTTAAGAGATCTTTTTTAAGTCCCTTTTTCACGTCGTCGGTTAAAAATAGCTCTGGATATATTGAATTGCACACTTGGGAAATGGGACCTACCAGGCAGCTGTTAAATATTCGGGGAATTGGACATGTGAAGAAATACTCTTTCGAAGAATTGGACCTAGCAGAGAGGCTAGACATACACGGGAAAAAGATGTAATAGACAAATTATCTGAGAATTGGACTTTCCATGGAATGAGGTCATAAAGGTTTTGATAATGCTAGCCAAAAGAGGCCGTAATGAGGGGTTTACCTAACTACAAAAACAAGAATTTACCTACTTATCTATTATTTATCTTGCTATCTATGTATATTAATTATCATAAGTACCTTCAACTAGTTAGATGCCCTATTAGTATAATATCGATTTTAATCACTTATGTTCAATTTATAAAAATAAAAATATGCCCAGAGAAAACTTTCTAGAAATATCGATTTGTATTTTCTCCTACCAATTTTTCGAATTGTTTGTTCATCATTCATTTAAATTCATCTCAACCCAACGCCGGGCAACTACTGAGTACAGGTCTCCTCTCGAGTAGAATAGAATAATTTTTTATTCAAAAACCCTTCACAAAGTGCTTTCCAATTGTCAAGTGAACCTACCACTGCACTGGTTCGAAATGCTGTTCCAACCGAGTCAGAAGGTTTTAGGCCACAGTCCTCTACGCTGGCGAAGTGCTAGTCTTGTGTACTGTAGTACATAAACTAAGTACTATTAGGATTTAGGAATGAATTCCCGACACTGAACGAGAGCGAACTATTCCGTATGCCTAATAGTAGTACATCGTTCACACGGATCTGAACGAGCGGAAACAAGGAACAATAGACAATTAATAGTACATCGTTCATTTAGTACTTCGTTCCTTGTGGACCTACGTCTGTGATTCTGTCACTTGGCTCGGAACTACTGAACTAATAGTACTAGAAGTCCGAACTATACAGTCTTGAATCTACATACTTTTGAATGCTATTAGTAGTCTTTGGAATCGATGGAGCGCTCCTTTTAAGTGACCGAGCAAGAACAAGTCAAGTCTACTAAGTGCGGATTGACAGACTTCACACACCCTTGAGAACCCTACGGAGAAAAGGACTCTCAGGCATACGCATAAGTCTGAAAAGTCAGAGATGCATGCCTGGAAACGAACCCAGAAAAAGAGGCTGAAGTATTAACCGCTAAGCTATCACAGCTTTCGAATCGTAATAATTTTAAATGGATTAATTATTCAACTCATTTGCCGTCATGCAATTACAGGCTCATAGACTAAAGTGCTCTTGTAGGTAAAATTAAAGCCCCATTCAACGGTTTCGATTGTTCAATTGATTTTACGTCGATTGCACTCGACTTTGATGCGATTTATTCAATATAATCGATGAGAGCTTGTGGTGAAAGTATTAGTCTTCCGTTTGTTACTGGAAGTTTTTATTGAAAATTAATTGAAAAATTGTTGATTTATTTGAATTATCGAAATAATAAACCTTCTCTGAGAGGAGACCTGCGCTCAGTAGTGAGCCGTTGATGGGTTGCTAATGAATGAAGGATCGAAATAATTGAATCATTATTTAAAATAGATTTTTCAATAAGTGATCGAGAAAAAAATTAATTAAAGTTAATGAAAATTTTGAAACCTCAATAGCCCAACGGTTATTGAGGCTTCAAAAACCCTAGTCCCCGGCAGCCCTACTATTCCCGTTCACAGTAGCGAAGCGGGTGGCGGGAAGTGGCGGGATGAGGAGGCCTGAGGACCGGGTGTGGTGGCGTTCTCTGGGAAAGGCCTATGTTCAGCAGTGGACGTCCGCAGGCTGAGATGATGATGATCATGATGATCTTAGCTTTGAGTATTAAACCAACCTCCTTAGAGGTTTTGGTTGTTATTTGCTAGCTACACTACAAAAGGTCTTTCGTTTTGATTACACATTTTAGTAACGTACTTGTAATATCGATAATTAAATCCTTATTGGCGCTAACCTATTCCGCGCACGTACTAGGCTT
This sequence comes from Oeneis ivallda, assembly GCA_029955525.1. Classification (NCBI taxonomy): domain Eukaryota; kingdom Metazoa; phylum Arthropoda; class Insecta; order Lepidoptera; family Nymphalidae; genus Oeneis; species Oeneis ivallda. The sequence goes on from JARPMR010000003.1 coordinate 25,736,962, forward strand.
GCAGCTGGGTTTGTGGACGTTAACGAACTCTGGACTTCCGGTAGACCTAACTAATATAATACGATGTGATACCTATACGTACGTGGGAACATGAATTTGGTTCACGTCTTGGATGTTAAAATTATCCCTGGACGATTTTGGGCGTTTAAATTCCACTAATATATATAAATACGAAAAGTTTGTTGGTTCATAGATCACCTAGTTGGTTTATCCTTCAATCACGCTGGTGGAGTATGTAAGAGTTACTTAAACGACTTTTTATCCTGGAAAAATAAAGGATTCCCACGAGTTTTTTTTAAAAGCTCTCGAGCAAAAAGTAGTCAAGAATATATTACGAATATTTAATTTTTTTCTTTCAAAATATCTCCTAGCTATTTGTCATAACATAATTTATGATCCCTTATCGATCACAACAATAAATCGATAAAATAACTTTATCCGTTTTGACCACTCTACTCTGACACACTTGTTAACTGCATGCTTGCAAACGTTAACGAACTCTAGGCTCCCGAATCTCAAAAGCGCCAATAAATCCCACCTTATATTTTTTTCTGTACCCGTGACGTTTGTAGGCGGAACACTCTCCATGGACAGTTCGCGTGTATGGATACATTTTGTATTTGGATCACATAGTATAGATACAATGTGATCCAAATACAGTGTTCCGTTACATTGACAAAAATGGTCTTCGGTTGAGTAAAGACGTGTTAATCATTTTATTAGACATCCGTCTCTTTCCCCCTCGTGAGCACGCCACTGGATCACAGGGACAAAATTAATTTTTTTATCTACTCCCATGCTTTAAATCCTCTATAAAAGATTCTGAAACGGTTAGCTTATTGCCAAAATTAACACCCAATGTCTTAATAACCATAATGTCATCCAAACGGATGATGTACTGAATTTCATTATAACACTCCTTTGTTTTTTTTTTCGATCCCTTCTGAGCAAAGGTTTACTCCACAGACAGCCACATTCTTACTGTTCGATGCGTGGTACTTATCTATGAATTTTCAAAAAAAAAACATTTTGGTTTTTTTTTCGATCCCTTCTGAGCAATGCATGGTTTACTCCACTGACAGCCACATTCTTACTGTTTGATGCGTGGTATCTATGAATTAAAAAAAAAACATTTGTATGAATTTCAAAAAAAGAACATCGCCGAGTACATCGGGATCGGGACCTTCAAACATTAAAGAACGTAATATTCAAGTGAATTTTAATAATTGCACTATACACAATGTTAATTACTACTACAATAAATAATTCTTTCATTAATACTTAGTTTATTTGTATATACTCAGTAATGGATGATATTAATTAGGTTAGGTACTAGGAATGGCTGTTTTAATATTAGCTAACTATTTCAGAACCTTTATAGAGGATTCATATTATGGGACTAGATAAAGTCTTGTATGCAACTGTTGATAATTAGGTATTAAAACACTCATGTGATACTATTATCACACTCGGCTTCGCCTCGTGTGATAAACCCGCATTCGTGTTTTCATACCCCTTATTATACAACAGTTGCATAAATAACTAATATAGGTAGGTAATTGTAATACAAAAATAGAATTCCTTAGTATTCTCTTAATATCTGATGAAATGATAAGCAAAAGGCGCGAAAACGTGAGTATTTTCCAGTACACAATGGCGCCATGTTTTTTTCATTAGGACCTTTGAGTATTAATAGGACCTACTTGTTCAATTTTACTGTTCGTTTTTAGGCAACATTTTAGAAAGAATCCTTAAATAGGTAATCATAATTACATTGCTCTATCGGTCGTCTACAGTCTTTCAACCCTGCGTTTTTCGGTACCGGGTCGCCTATCGAACACTTTGGGACCCCAACGTCTATCGATTCTTTGAGCTATGAGCCCTATTGCCGCGTCAGCTTCGTGATAAGATGAGCTTCATCACATTCAAATAAAAGGCAGGAAAAATAAGTCTAAAATATTATATAAAAAAATATTTAAAAAAACCCGACTTCAAACGCCCGCGCCACTACAAAGTATACTTACTTATAATTTATTGATGATTTTTAAAAAACACTCGACCGATTTCGATAAAATTTAAATGGAACCACCTGGGAACTATACCATTTGAAAATAAAAGAATTTTCCAAATCGGTTCAGGCGTCTTCGAGTAATCGAGTAACATGCATAAAAAAGATTACGACGAATTGAGAACCTCCTTCTTTTTTTAAAGTTAGTTAAAAAAAATCGGCCAAGTGCGAGTCGGGCCTCGCTCTTTTAGGGTTCCGTTAAAAAAATTTACATAAAAATATTTCCATGTACCCATGGAAATATTTTATTTAATTTTTTTAATTTAATTTAATTTTTATTATTTGTTGTTGTAGCGGTAATAGAAATACACAATCTGTGAAAATTTCAACTGTCTACCTATTACGGTTACCGAGATACAGCCCGCTGACAGACGGACGGACGGACGGACGGACGGACAGACAGCGTAGGCTTAGTATAGGGTCCCGTTGGTACCCTTTGGGTACGGAACCCTAAAAAGAGGAAATTGAGTTAAATTTCCAACAGTTTGAAAAGCACTCGGGAAGTGGGGTGCATTCACACGTGGCCATGATTGTTTAAACTTTAAAGCGTCCGAGCTCGACGCGTTTCTATTTGCCGCAGTGCCTCTGCTTGCTACAATAAATCACTCGCCACCGTTGCTGGAGGTTCATTGCTTAATTTTCTAACATTATAGTGTTTTAGTTCGAGAAAATGAGCGAATGTTATTTATTGTGCACCAACAGTGTTAGACAAAACATGAAAGTTCATTTAGCTGTTCTTTTTAGGCTATAATCTAACTAGTGGTTCGCCCCGAACTGAGACCTCGCGGTAACGGTATCCCATGATTATTCATTCAATCGATACATGATAACCAAAACTGACATTATTATTATGCCCGTTTTCACCAAACATACCTAAATCATCCCCTAAGTAGGAGTCTCTTAACGTAGGTAGCTCCTAAATACAATCCTAAGTCCTAACATCCGTCCCAATATCCTTTTAGGTGTCCCGTACAGGATCGTGATAAATAAGTTGACAGAAAACATCAATCACCTAACTTATAGGTAGCCCGTAAAGGTTAGGGAACGTTAGTGAAAACATTGAATTATTTATCAAACATTGAATTTAACTCGTAGTTCCATGGGAATAGTTACTGACTGCGCCATCTATTAGCATTATTGTGAAGCTATGTTGATGCTATATGAATTACTGACGCCCATTAAAAATTAAATAATCTCGTTTCTTTATAATATTCATATAATTTTAGTATTTGTTGTTCAAGTACAGGATATAAGTGACCTAAAAACATAAAATCAGTTTGAAAATCCATAGCGGATTTTTCTAGAGAGCGTCTTCAAGCGAGCGTATAAAATCGCCACTTTGAAAGCCCCCCATTTCGTCAATTTTAAGGGAAAAATTAAAAAAAAAATATTTTTGTACTCAGTTCAAAATTATCTTTAAAATGATACGTAACAATTTTATGTAACGCGATTTTTTTTTTTTTACTTCGCATTCGCTTCTATGAGAGCCCCCCTGAAATAAAGATTTTTATAACTTTTTAAGCCATTTTCGGCTGGAGGCCATCGGTTTACATATTATATCTAAATTTGAAGTAATTACGTTCAGTAATTCAAAAGTTATAAGGCTCTGACAGACGGACGGACGGACGGACGGACGGACGGACAAGTGCAAATCGCCCTAGTTAACTCAAAGACCTTCGCTTCGCTCGGTCGAACTACTTTGTATAGGCTTTTACGGAAGTGACTTTCGTACAATCAACGTAGCATTATCAAACGATTATATGTATTTCGTACGTTGTTATTGTGAGCCACTTATATGTGAGTAAAATTTACAAATTACAGGTGTAACTGCGGCCTTATACACAATCAAGCTATTATAACTCGTCGAATTAAGTTTTTAGGGTTCCGTACCAAAATGGTAAAAATGGAACCCTTATGGTGAGACTTTCTCCGTCCGTTCGTGCGTCCGTCCGTCCGTCTGTCACAGTCGATTATTTCAGTAACTATTAAAGCTATCGACATGAAATTTGGCATAGTTGTGTATAATAGTGGCCCAACATCATTGGAATAAAGAAAAATCGAAAATTATTTTTAGTTTTATTAAAAAAGGGGGAAAATCGGGGGTTTGAAATTTCAAAGTAAAATAACTATACCGAGTGGGGTATCATATGAAAGGCCTTTACTTGTGCATTCTAAAACAGTTTTTTATTTATTTCTATATATAATGGTTTTTGATTAATCGGCCAAAATGTCGAAAAAAATACCGTCCCAACCCCCCCCTTCCTTATCTCCGAAGTTTACTAATCGAAAAATCTGAAATAATTATGGTCAATAGAGGTCCATGTATATTTTACAGGAAAAATAAAACCAACACTCTAACTAGCATAGTTTTTTTAATATTAACAATAAACATCTACAAACAAAGTTAACGATAAATAAGCAAATTAATAAAATATTATCGTTTTACTTTTACTTTTGGAGTACGGAACCCTCGGTGCGCGAGTCCGACTCGCACTGGGCCGGCTTTTTTAATTTTTAATGTGGCCATAATCTACACGAAAAAGTTCATAATAATTTCAAACTTTTTAATCTATATCTATATATGTATATAAAAGAAAGTGGTGTTAGTTACACTATTTATAACTCAAGAACGGATGAACCGATTTGGCTGAAAATTGGTGGAGAGGTAGCTCAGAACCAGGAGACGGACATAGGATACCTTTTATCCCGTTCGACCGCGTTTCCGTCAAGTCACTATAGAACGTGGTATAACAAAAACGCATCTGACATGGAATAACAAAACGCAAATGACAGTGGAATAACAAAACGTAAATGACTGGTAGGAAGTATGGTAAAAAATTTGACAATTATACAAAGTGTTATAATAAAGCATTACTGATATTATAAATGCGAAAGTGTGTTTGTTTGTTGGTTTGTCCTTCAATCACGTCGCAGCAGAACAGCGGATTGATGCGATTTTTTGCATGGGTATAGTAATGGATGTAGTAGTGGTACCTCAGACTGGGAGAGCTACTTTTTATCTCGGATAATGCAAGAGTTCCCGCGGGATTTTTAAAAACTAAATCCATGCGGACGAAGTCGCGGGCATCAGCTAGTATGTTTATAAAATATGTATTGATTAGTTCAGATTCTTCGATCTGTGCGTCTACTTCAACTCAGCGACTCGCAATGTCGGTAACTTTGGTTTTCCATCGAATCTCCTCATTTCTGAGGAGAATATTTTTTGTTTTTTATTTTTTGTTTTGGATAATGTCATAGGTTGTATGTCTATAATAAACATTATTTTTGCCGAAATCTCACTGCATTACATATCTCACTCTTGAGTATATCTATTCCGTAAATGCGGTTTGCTATAGGTAACATGCTTGGGTGACTTGAAACTGTCAAAGAGAGTACTCTAATGTTCGTAGCGTCTACGAGTCTTCCACCTTGACCAAGAAACTAGACCTTTACAATACTTTTGAAATACTTGTTATTCTTTGACACGAGTTCTTTCCAAGAGATCTCAGTAAGTTGGTCCCTCATTACCTCATGTTGTCACTCTTTATTGCTCTATTATGAAGCTGCAGAACGGTAATGGTTATTATTCTTTAAATATTTGTTTACCAATGTTTTTTAAATTAGCCGGTTACTTTAAATGGCTAGTGCTTTCATCCGGGAAATCTTATAATGGAATTTTGGTTTGTGCGATAGAACGAAGATAAGGATGGGAAAAGGCTGTAGCATCCGAATATTTTTTTAAGTAGGTGCATATCAAAATTTCATATAAGTTGGAAAACTAGATTTACAGCTGTAATATGTCGCTAATAGATGTCACTATACAGGTGCTTAAACTGCTTGAAAAAGTACTATAGTTACATATCACTAGTTACATATAGTTACATACTATTTTTTTGGTTTGGATTCTGGTCTGGAGTCCCGCGAGATGTGGGTTCAAGCCCCGTCGCGTCGGCCCCGTTAGTTTTGATATGTACTAGTATTACTATGAATTTAAAAAAAATATTCGGATATTTCCTTTAAATGTAGGCTAACACTTGAATAAAAAACCGGCCATGTGCGTTCCGTAGTTGCTAGTCACAAATATTATTGCTGACCTAGGATAATGCTTTTATTTTATTGAATATATTTTGAGTTCTATGGTTTAAATACTATAATATACTACAAAATATGCAACTTACACTACCTGTAATACTTAACTCAGAAAAAACAGATATAACTCCTTAACTAATGAACCCTACTTAGCCGTGATAGTTTTCCTTTAAAATTCATTATATGTACTACTGCTGTGAATTTTTTCATGTATCCTTTATACAACCATTTAGCTGGCAGAGGGGGGGGGGGGGGGACACTTGACTCTAATATAATTTAGCACTTTAAAATATCATATTTCACAAACGGATCCCTGAATTGAAAAATGGTGTTCCCACACCCACAATATTTTTGAAAGATCTATTCAACGACACCCCACACTATAGGATAGACGAGAAAAAAAAATTCATCCTCACTTTACATGTAGGGGAGGTACCCTAAAAAAATATTTTTCACAATTTTATTTCACCACTTTGTCGGCGTGATTAATATTTATACCCTTGTCAAATAACATACTTCTAGTATCAATAGTCTCTGAGCTAAACCGCGGACAGACAGACAGACAGACGGACGGACATGGCGAAACTATAAGGGTTCCTTATTTACTACTGAACCCTAAAAAACGGCTCTAATAAAAATTATCCGTAGTACAGACAATATACTCTAGGAACCGCAACCGATGTGTATATCGGCAAGGCTTAGATAAATAATTATTGTTATGACGACGACGTGTGTCAAATGATTAAGTAAGTACCTAGTTTTCCAACAAAAAATGGCTGTATCTAGTATATCAATTATATATTTTATTGGCAGTAAACATTAATTTTATTACCTTTTTCCTTGCAAACCTTATCAAACTGACTGGTTTCATCTTTATTGTTACCCGACTGCGCGACGGGTGTGGTAATGTGTGGTAATGTGTTTATCAGTCTATGTATATGTTTGTTTGTTTGTTTGTTTGTTTGTTTGTTCCTTTGTTGCACTCTAGAGACCAAACGCGTGGGCCTATTTTAATAAGTGGCACGTTGCTAGAAACATAAAAATTTGAAATATTCATGATGGCGGATTTGGGATGCCATAATGTGGGGTTCAAAATTTTTTTTTCTTCAATTCCTATCGAGTGGGGTATCAAATTAAAGGGTTTGAAAAGGTGATAACGAAAATATATTTTTCATTTTTTTTGTCATTTTGATGATTGATATTTTCATTGATATTCTTTATAGCAGTTGGGTTTTCTATTCTTTTTTAAATATTTTGCTTGTTTTACCTTACAAATTGCAAGCTTGTTGGCCACTTACTTCCTTATTGCATCTTTCCAGGATTTAAATAAGTAAGAAATAGTAATAATCTGAATTTTTTATCCATATAGAGCAAAATTAACAAGAAGTGTTATGACGACTGCAAAACTGTCTAAAGCCTGTTTTCACCACACTATAACCACACCTAAATCATCCCCTAAGTAGGAGTCTCTTTACGTAGGTAGACGTACGTCGTAGTAGCTACGTAGACCCTAAATACAATCCCTTAACATATTTCATTTTACCTTGGCATTCCCTATAGTGTCGTGAAAACGAAATTGACAGAAAGTTTCACCTAACTAAGCTTAGGTGGCGTAAAGGTTATTGAACGTAAAACTGGCTTTAGTCATTTATCTGTATTGAATACCAAAGTGCGGTATTGAATTTTGGGGAAAGGGTCAGTGGACATGACTATAAATCACTGAATATATTTAATGGACCACTGTCAAGTCGGATAAATGACGATCGACCTCATCCCACTATGCGTGATATTTCATTTGAAACACATTATAGTAGGTACCTAGCCTTCATAAATTCAACAGAAATCGCCTTTCAGATTATATTGTTACTAGATGTTGCTCGCGACTTCGTCCGCGTTGGTTAAGGTTTTTGATTCCCGCGGGAACTTAATTATTCGGAATAAAATGTAGCCTATGTATTAATCCAGGGTAAAATTCTATTCCATTCCAGTTTTCAGCCAAACCCGTCCAGTAGTTTTTGCGTGAAAGAGTAATAAACATACACACATACAAACTATTGCCTTTACGTTACGTACGTTGCAGCTTCAGACTGTGCGAGGGGTAGTCCTAACTTCTAGTGGCATGAGGAGTAGTGTATTTACACATTCGCGTTACCTGTCATTCTCTTTTATGCTAATAATCCACGACGACGTCATCCATCAGTAAACCATAACAGTCTATGGTCTACTAATGGTTGATAGGACATAGGTATATTGCAGGGGTTTCTCCAGCCGCTTCTTTAGACTCTTTTCTCCACCATGTGAAATGAGAGTGTTGCCAACACTACGGTTTCTGGTGCGAGGTCGCTATTCCATCACCTTGGGATCCCCACGTCTATCGGCACTTTCCTCATCTTCCCTGCTCACTTTAGCTGTATGGATATGAACTCTGCCTCATAAATTTAAGACATGTGATCAAATAAAAGTATGAGAAGCAAGAAAAATTATTTTCACTGAGTGTCGAGTGACATTTTACCGAGGAATAAATTGGACATTCTGACAGTTTTTGCGTTGAAAATCTGCCAAAATATCACGGTCGGATAAGACTTCTTATTTTATTTTTATTTGGTGTAATATTTTTAATAATATAAAATGAAGAAAAAAAGAACCAAGTTGTTTTATTAATTATTTTACTAATTTAACATAATAATTTACTCAATCAACATAAGATCCAGCTTACCTCAGATTTTGTCTCAACTTAATTTCGTGCAGTTCCAGACTTTGCACGCTTAACTAAGATTACAAATTTTCCTCATTTAGTACCCTTCAATGAGTTTTCTTTGAGTCATCTAACCTATGCCTTATATATTAATATTGTCACGACCCGATTATTGAGACTTAAATACAACTTTGGTTTACAGTTTATTTTTCTCATTTATCCTCTCAACAACATAATCAGTTACTAGTGCCCTAGAGTCAGCGGCGAGTAAAAAGTCAAAATGAGAGAAAGAATCTCGAGATACCCTCCTAACTTTAGCGTTAGGTATAATTTTAGCCATTTTCAAAACATCATTTTCATGTAATAATATATCACCAACAGTGTAGTGCATGGTAACATCTGCTGTAATTAAACTAATGTTGTACTCAGGTGGAGTCAAACTACCATATAACCACAAGTTTTTCAGAGGATGGTAATTCCATCGCCTAAATGCTTTGTCTCTTATATTTTGACCAAAGTGTGCGTATTGCTTGATAGAGGCTCCAGCTACACTCTGTAACGGCGCAAGAACCCCTCTCTGTAAAGAAAACATCAATATGATTGTTTGTTATACTCAATCTATATATATAAAAGAAAGTGGTGTTAGTTACACTATTTATAACTCAAGAACGGATGAACCGATTTGGCTCAAAATTGGTGGAGAGGTAGCTTAGAACCAGGAGACGGACATAGGATACTTTTTATCCCGTTCGACCGCGTTTCCGTCAAGTCAATATAAAACCTGGTATAGCAAAAATGCATCTGACATGGAATAAAAAAACGAAAATGACAGTGGAAGAACAAAACGTAAATGACAGGTAAACGTAATTTTGTATTTGGTTAATTATGGTAAAAACAATTATAAAAATTATAGTTTAACGTAATTGATAATATCATCAGTAATATGTTTTCTCTTTGAATCATCATTAACAATGCCGCGAGCAAGACGATCAAATGTTTCCTGCTACAAAGCTACGGATTGACGTGATTTATTGGATAGGTATAGTTGAGAACCTGGAGGGTGACAAAGATTTCCCGCGGGATGTTATGAACTAAATCCACGCAGACGAAGTCGCGGGCATCAGCTAGTAATTTAATATAAAAAATTCTTTTTAAACATCCGACTTCAAACTCCCGCTTTACACACACACTATACAAAGTATTTAATTTATTGTTGATATTTTAAAAACCGCTCGGCCGATTTTGATAAAATTTATATGGGACCATCTGGGGAGTATACCCTTTTAAACAAAAAAATAATTTTCCAAATCGCTTCAGGCGTCTTCGAGTAATCGGTGAACATACATAAAAAAAAGATTCCGACGAATTGATAACCTCGTCCTTTTTGAAGTCGGTTAAAAAACGGGTTTTCTATAATAGTTTTAGTAGCAGACCGTAGAAGAATTTTTGATTTTATATATTTCATATAAATTTTATATTTTTCTCAAAAATAATGTGACCTACTATAAAAACCTAATTCAATTTTCAGATACTCCGGATTTTTATTATTTAGGATAGTTATTTTATAAAAACTTATTAGGAAAATATTATGGTTTATATAAGTAAATAATGTACAAACCATAACATCTATAGCTGCTTTAATTATACAGAGAAGCGAGGATTTATCTAGTTCACTCTTGCATCCTTTTTCATTGGCCTCTACTTCAACAGCTACTGCATTGTTGTTATTATTTCCTGGTCCTAAGAGTTCAACAACACCTGTATTTACAGCAAGTTCCTGAAAAATATTCATTTTATATTGATCATCATCATCATCAGAATGCATACACTGTTAGACATAGGTCACTTTTAGCACCAACGTTGCCTATTCTCGGCCTTTCTACTGTTTCCAAATCTGCCACTGTTGCAATAACTGCCACTTTCCGGATGTCATCGCTCCATCTAGCTGGAGGGCGCCCTACACTCCGTTTGTTAAGACGCAAAGTATTATGTGGTATTACTAAACATATTAAGTATATTTAAAAATATATGTCTATGATTTTTTGTTTTTTTCAATCCTCTTACTGTCTTTCTTCATCAATGACTTTTCAATATATTTTAATTCAGTGCAAAGCAGATATAGCTTTATCTAATTTACTATCTGCATTTTTGGCCAAATAATCCTTAAGATAATATGTAAAATATACGTAATAACGTTTAATCAAATATTTTATGATAAACTATCTCTCAAATACATCAAGGGTAATTAGATTTATGACAAGTATACTTACAAATATTAAGTCGGTTCTTTTCGCAGCCATGCTCAAAACATGACTGGGGAAATAATTTTGGTGGCCAACACCGGCTAGTAAATGTACTGATTTGAACTTATTATTATATGCCGGCAGCAAAGAATTCAGGACTAGGAAGGCGGTTCCTCCTTGGGAATGGCCAATGTAGTTGAGCTGCTTTTGATTAGTAGTTCGAAGGATATAGTTGATTATAGCAGGAAGGTCCTTTGTTGCCACATCCTCGAAGGAATAGTCGAAAAATTTAATTCTATCAACCTCATCGTCAGGGTTGAGCCACGCGTGGCGTCGGGAGTTGATTATGCCTCGCGCATTGCCCATCCATACGTCGTAGCCAGCGTCAGCGAGGACATAAGCTGGAATAAGATTAGCAGTTTACTGTGATGACCTGCATCCCGATTGTCTAAAAGTTGCCGATCAAAATCGTACTCATTTGATGGCATAAGCGGCAAAGTAAAATATTCCTTGACTGTATTGATTCATTCACACAACCGATTTTAACATGGAGCGTTATGGAGCGTATCGTACATACAAGAATACATATAAGAATACATACACGAAATTGAGCTCTAATTCAATGCCGTTATGGTTTATTTTACTTTGACGCTAATGCCATCAAATGGATACGATTTTGATAGGCAACTTTTAGACAATCGGGGGGCTGAAAAGATATCCTTACTAATATGTTTGTTCATTTTCCTTCACTCGTTCACTCCACTACGATTGAACCGATTTGGATGAAAGGAATGCAGATAGCTTATACCCAGAATTAGCACATTAGCTACATTTTATCCCGAAAAATTAAAGGATTCCCGGAGGGAATCGCTCAATAGGTTTCTCCTTCACTCATAGTAAATAAAAGAACGAATCCACGTGATAACAGATTATAACCGAATAACAGACTAGGGTTCACTTCCAAACTCCAAGCGGACGAATTCGCGGACAAAATCTAGTTAGGTAAGGATAATATATTTTCTCTAATATTAGGAGGTATTGGTGCATGACGATTCAAAAGCACTTTGTAAAAGTTTATTTAAATAGATAAAGCTATTCCATTCTGTTCTATTATAGTTACCTATGCTAAGACGTGGTCCAACTGCGATGTAGGCTAAAGCAGAACTCTGTAATCCATGCATTAAGAATACTACGGGCTTGGACCCTGGCCTAATGGGTCCAAATTTGAAGCGACGATTGGGAATCCTGTTGACTTCTAATATGTAGCCATCATTCGTCACAACAGTATGGCTTTCTGAGTAATAACCATCTACGGCTATTCTTAACTCCTAAAAATAAAATGTTTTCGTCTTAAATAACCATTAACATTAACATTAGGGTCTTTGTAGAATAGTAATTAATTAGTCTGACACCTAAATATGAATTCATTTTCAATTTTTTTTAATTAGCTATTGGATTTTTATATAAAATAGAGAGAATAAATCTTATTTGAAGAACGATTTTAACCGACTTCAAAAAAGGAGGAGGTTCTCAATTCGTCGGAATCTTTTTTTTAATATTTTTTTATGTATGTTCACCGATTACTTGAAGACGCCTGAACCGATTTGGAAAATTATTTTTTGTTTTAAAGGGTATATATATACTTCACAGGTGGTCCCATTTAATTTTATCGAAATCGGTCGAGCGGTTTTTAAAATATCAACAATAAATTATATTTGTAGTGGCGCGGGCGTTCGAAGTCTGTTTTTTAAAAAGAATTTCTTATATTAAATTAGATTTAATAAGCTTGTAAAATGTGTATAACAAACTTTTGCAATTTATCGATAAATTCAGTGTTAAGTCATACTTATTTTAAATATCAAATCAAAAGCATTTATTGCAATTTTATTCTATTCAATGAAAACATTAATTTTAATATCCTTCACCCTTTCACTATTTATCACACTATATTTTACAGAAAATCATTTAACTACACATTATTTAGACCATTTTTTTAAACGGTAACATTTCTTTAAGGTTTAATATAACCTTAAAGAAATGTTACCGTTATATATACCGTAATAATTTAATATATTAATTGTTTTTTTATTTACCTATTGTTGATTTTTTTGAAACCGCTCGACCGATTTCGATAAAATTTAAATGGGACCACCTGGGAAGTATACCCTTTCAACAGAAAAAAAAATCGGCTAACATTCATAAAAAAAATATTCCGACGAATCTATTCTATTCTATTCTATTTCTCCTTTTTTGAAATTAGACAATAATTCATAAAGACAACAATACTCACAGTGTTGTATCGTTGGGGTTTATTGTTTGTCCATTCCACGTTGGCCGGTATAGCTTGGACACAGACTAATCCAGCCACTATCGTTATTATTCCCAACATGGTTGCTCGACGAATGAAAGGTTACCATTATCAGATCGCATATTTATAATGTTAAATTATCTTTATCTATTTCCTAAATTTATTAATTAATTTGGTATTAATATCTTGCGTCACTCAAATAACAATCAAGAGAAGTATATAATTATTTTGATTTATTACTATTTTTGATTGATATTCTGGATTTAAATACAGTCAGTACAGTTGCGCTCCGATCGGGCATGGTTGCGACGGTCAGAGGTTTACTGTCATCATCCCCTATGTGTTTAGTAGTCTTTTGTGTGATAATATATTCGTTCATTCGTTCACTCGATAAGATCAGGTTTTGATAAAAAAGGTGTTCTTGACTTTATCGTTGCGTTCCACGATACTGAGGCTAACTGACATCAAGGCAAAATATCCTGTGCTCGGACTTCATATTTGATCAGTTATTATACCTAAGCTTATCTGGGCTCAAGGCCCACCATGATTTATTTAGTACCATGATTGACCGATTAATGTACAACAGCCTAGAGACAAAACTAAAGATTTGAAAGGAGGAAAGATTCCCTAAAAACCGTAGATGTTACTGCATCTTCTAGGATTAGGAGAGTTTTTTCAATTTACATACCGGGTAAATTAATAATGTAATGGCTTTATTTTTATAGCATTTTCTTAGTTTAGGAGTTCGCATGAAAATATAAAATCTTTATACTTGTACACCATGTTACCTTTGCTATACCTTCGCTCCCTACTTAGATTAAATACTCATAGATCGGAAGTTTCTAACAAAGTTCCGCCCCAAACGTAGGCTCAAAACAAGCAATGAATGTGTGAGTGCCATGTAATTATTATGTTCTGTACTGATGATACTGTTAATTACGTTTTTGATGGTTATTGTGATGAATTATGACACCCTTTCACAGCACAGTATTAATTTTCTGCGAGCTTGTCGTACTAACGCGACGATAATGCGTAGGAATATGCTTGCGACTTACTTAAAATGCCTTAACACCGCGTCAACTATTGCGTTTCTAGGAGTATTTATTCTAAGGCTCCCCATGAATTATTATTTTAAAAAACTTGCAAGCAGAGGTCAAAAATAAGTCCCGAGTTTCAAATGTACATTGCTGTTTCGATCCTCTACTGATAGAATCAAGCAATTCAATCTGAGGTTAAACTGAATCTGCTGTGGTCTTATAATGTTTGCGTCCTTTTTGAAACCAAACTCAAAATTTTCTTGATCAGCCTATCAAAAGCATCCCCAGCGTCCTGAGGGTTGACCAACTACTGGGGCAGGCCCAATCGCAACTTTTTCTTTTTACTTCGTTATCAGCTTCATCGTTGACGATGCTCGAATATACTTACATCTATCATTTATAATTATAACATTATCCCCTGACTGAAATGCCAAGAGCATTGGATTTATCTATTTTTGGAACGAAGTTTTCGGACGGTTTGGCGGATGGGAGCTAGACGAAAAAATGTGAAGTATTTTCCGTCACAACCCTTGTTGCCTTCGTTTATTATACACGTTTAATTAAAGCTTTGGTAGCGCAGCGGTTAAACGCAGGAGGAAAAATATCGGTTCGGGGGTTTGAACCCTGACTTCAAATCATATCATTGTTCTTTTTTTAAAATTTTTGTAACGAAGTTTTGTAGAAGAGAAATTCCGAACAAAATATTTGCGGCAAAATTTGCTAACGCCATCTATTGTGGGCAAGTTGACCTTGCTTTAATGTCTGCTTTTTAAAGAGATGGTTCTAACATGTGGCGAGAGATGGCTTTGATTCTGAACTTCGTTCCAGGCGATTGTTCTACGACACTCAAATTTTTTTTATTCTAGTTTTAGTTTGAGCTTTCTATTGTTTTATAATGTGTATTATCTGCTTTATTTCCAAATACTTATTGTGATTTATCAATGATCGCACCGCCTAGCTTATTCTTTCTAAATTATTTATTTTTACCTCAGGATATCTGGTGATAATTTTGCTCTTTTTTAAATTTGATTTTACTACTAATTATTCGAGAAGCAGTGATAGCCCTGTGGTTAGGACTGCGGTGTCCTATTCGGGGGGTCGCAGGTTCGATCCGGGGCACGTACCTCTGACTTTTCGAAGTTGAGTGCGTTTAAGCAATTAAATATCACATGCTTCAACGGTGAAGGAAAACATCGTGAGGAAACCTGCACACCTGAGAGTTCTCCATAATGTTCTCAAAGGTGTGTGAAGACTGCCAATTCGCATTGGGCCAGCGTGGTGTACTATGGCCTATTACCCTTCTCTGAGAGGAGACCTGCGCTCAGAGTGAGCCGTTGATGGGTTGCTTACAACAACAACAAAAACTAATGATTATTGATATAACACGTTCAATAAATAAAATTTATTTACTATTCGTTGTACAACTCTTTTTTGTGAATGAAATAAAAAAACATGTTTTATTTTAAAATTATTATCAGTTTATTACTCCAACTTTTTTCAATTGTTAAATTCAACTTTATTATTACATTGCGGCTCAGAATAATATTTTTAGGCAGTCATTGATAAAAATATCATCATAATGTTCTTAAAAAAATTAATCTCATTAACAATACACTATTTTATTGAGTTTTCTATTGCAGTTCCCACTCAACAGCTATGAATTGTTTTATGAAAGTGATAATATCATTGTAAATAACAAAATAATATTGATATTACAAAGTTGTTTAACATATTTTGACCAGAAATGTTCTACAATACTTTGACTAACAAATTGCAACACGAAAATATAATTATAATATCTTTTGGTAAATAGTTTCTTCTTACTAATAATATTAACATTATGTTAGATATACAATATGTTAGAAAGTTTTATCGGTATTGGAGCGTAAATAAATAACAAAAGCGTAATAAACATGTAAGAAATTCTACCAAAATGAAACTGACGTTTGAAAATGTGTTATCTTGTTATAAATTAATGTTTCATAACTTCTGTGTGGGAGCACCATAACCAGCTTAACTATACTTACATATATAATATTGTCACGACCCGATTTAATAGTCCTCATTAATTTATAGCTTTATTTACTTCGTTTATTCTCTCAAGAATATAATCTAGTACAAGCTGTCCAGCGTCTGCCGCAGATACGAAATCAGTATGAGAGAAATTTTCGCGGCCAACTCTACGCACTTTAGCGTTCGGCATATCGCTGGCCATACTTAAAACATCGCGTTCATTTACTAAATCATCACCGACAGTATAGTGCATAGTAACATCTGCGGTTATTAAGCTCAGGTCATATCTAGGTGGGTAAATGTTTCCGTAAACCATCAAGTTCCTCAGAGGGTAATAATTCCACCTTCTGAACGATCTGTCTCTGATGTTTTGTCCGTAGTGTGCGTATTGCTTGATAGATGCTCCGGCTATGAAGTCAATATCTCCGTATATGTTTTGCTGTAAAAAGGAAACCGTTTATTTTGTTATAATACAAATACTCGTAATATACAGAAGAATCTGGAGTGGCGGTGTATTTTTTTTTTAAAGAATATCAGCCAAGTTGAAGTTGACTAATATTCTCCTCTCCCCTCCAAATAAGCGGAAAGCTTGTGTCTGGAGTGGGTACGACAATAGTGCAACGGGTAGGATTCGAACCTGCGACCTTTCAGTTTTCAGTCCGCACCTTTAACCGTTGGGCTATTGAGGCTTGGCGCCTTGGTGACCTATATCTATGAATCTTATCATAAAGAATTGTATAATTATCATCGAACTATAGAGCTTTGGAGCGCAATAGTCAACGCGTGATAAGCCATTTTTAGTAAGACTTGAAATTTTTAACCGACTTAAAAAAAGGAGGAGGTTTTCAATTATTGTTGTTGTATGTTCAACGATTCCGACGAATAATTGAGTACCTCCTCCTTTTTTGAAGTCGTTTAAAAAGAATTTTTTATATTAAATTATATTAGTTAAGTTTATCTTCTTATCATAGTCCTCATTTCTGAGATTATTGACCCTTCTCATTTAACATTTTGTCGAGATAATAATCGAGACTATATTTAAATATATTTTTACAAGTAGTTAAATATTATGACTGTAATGAATTTTATGTACGAAAAAAATACTAACCATAGTTTCTTTGACCTGCGCAAGCGTACATTCAACCGATAACAAATTGTTTTTATCGCAGTGTAATTCCTCGTTGATGCTTGGTCCGAAGATTTCTATCATGCCTATTTGAACAGCGAAAGCCTAGAATGTAAACAATATTAGATTTTTATCCCTGCGAGATCAAATCAGACCTTTGTCCAGCAGTGGACATCTATCGGTTGACAAAGAAGAAGATTTTCATAAGTCAACGTGGATAAAGTCCGACCAACCAGTAGCTTAGAGTTCTCAAAGGTGTGTGAAGTCTGGCCGATCCGCACTATGGGCTTTAGCCCGGCTTTAGCCATTCCGTACCCAAAGGGTCCCGTTGGCACCCTTTGGGTACGGAACCCTAAAAAGTAATGATTGTGAGTTCTATAGTACCATTGAGAATATCCGAAACTATTTATTATCTGTATTAATAACCGAAAACAATGTAATGCTCTTAAAATATCTATATCCAATGTAGAAATCTCATATTCATTACAACCCTGATGCCGTTGAAACCTCAACGTTCGTCTCAATCGATCCAGTGCAGTGGTTGGTTTATACGTGTGCTAAATACTACTATCCTACTCCCACCACTAATATTATAAATATGAAAGTTCGTGAGAATGTATGGATAATGGATGGATGGATGTTTGTTACTCTTTCACGCCACAACGAATAAACCGATTTGACTGTTTGGAATGGAGATAGCTCATACCCAGAATTAACACAAACGGTACTTTTTAGCCCGGAAAATTACAGAGTTCCCGTGGGAATTAAAAAACCTTAATCCACGAGCACGAAGTCGCGGGTATCATCTAGTAATTTTATAAATGTGAAAGTTTGTGAGGATAGATGGATGAATGGATGGATGGATGTCTGTTACTCTTTCGACTTTCACACCATAACAAATAAACCGATTTGGCTGAAATTGTGAATGGAGATAGCTCTTACCCAGGAATAACACATAGGCTACTTTTTATCCAGGAAAAGTCAGAGTTCCCGCGGGAAACAATAAAACCTTAATCCACGCGGACGAAGTAGCGGGCATCATCTAATAAATAATTAATCAGACAAAGTAATAGACACTTACATATATAAGATCCACAGTGATTGCGGCTCCGCCCAGAATAATATTAGGGAAATATCTTTGGTAGCCCACTCCCGCTAGCAGATGCACGGCTTTAAACTTCCTGTTGTACTCAGGCAAGAGAGAATTGAGTACGAGGAAGGTAGTACCGCCTTGTGAGTGACCGATGTAGTTAAGCTGCGGCTGTTGAGTTACTTCAAGAACGTAGTCGATCATAGCAGGGAGGTCCTTTACTGCGATGTCTTCGAAGGTGTAGTCGAAAAATTCTTTAACGTCCTTGCGATCGTCAGGGTTGAGCCTGACGTGACGTCGAGAGTTGACAGTGCCTCTGGAGTTGCCCATCCACACGTCGTAACCGGCATCGGCGAGTTGATAGGCTGAAGTGGAAAAGTACCAATGTAACAACTATTTTCCTAAAAACGTTTTTGTTTTTGGAACGAAGTTCCTAAGCGGACGGTATGGACTTGGCGTAAAAAGTGTAAGAATTTTTCCGTCACGACCCTTGCACAAGGCAATAAGGATATGACGGAACGTGTGTAACGTTCCGTCATAGCCTTGGTGGCGTAGCGGCTAAACGAAGAATGAAACTATCGGTTTGGGGGTTCGAATCCTGACTTCAGATTATAATTTTTTGCAATGAAGTTGCTTTCCGGACGGTTTGGCGTATGGAGGCTAGACGTGTAAGAATTTACCGTCACGACACTTGCCTTCGTTTATTACACAACTGCCATTAAAGCTTTGGTAGAATAGCGGAATGAGCGTAGGAGTAAAGCTGGCGGTTCGGGGGTTCGAATCCTGACTTCAGATTATTATTTTTATTTTATTTATTTTTATTATTAATTTATGATTAACTTTATTATTATTAGTTTATTATTTAACTTCGTTCCAACCGGGTGTTTCACGACACACGCATTTTTATTTTTTAACAATTAACTTTTAAATAATAAATTAATAAATTATATACTTCGATATAATTTATGGTTGATTTCTTTTTCGTGGCGCGGGCGTTTGAATTACCTAGGCTGTTTAAAAATATTTTTTTATATTAAATTATTTAGTTTGTATGTTACAGTAAATTATACCAACTAGCAATTAAGCAGCTTGATTATACTCACCTAAACTTATATTAGGGCCCGCAAAGATATAGGATACCGCTGACGCCTGCAGCCCGTGCATTAAGAATACGACGGGCTTCGATCTCGGCGGAATAGGTCCATTCTTAAAACGAGGATTTGGGATCCTGTTAATTTCCAATACGTAGCCATCACTCGTGATCACGTCGTGAGTTTCCGAGAAGTAACCATCTCGCCTTAATCTTGCTTCCTTTAAAGAAAAACATTTTTTTTAATGACAAGACTGATTGCGATCTCACCTGATGGTAGGTAAGTGAAGATGGTTTAGTTTAAGTTGGAACCGGCCTAACTTGTAAGACGGTGTGACGATGTGACGGTGTATTATTAAACCCATGCTCCTAATCGGTTTCTGCACACCATCGTGCCGGAACGCTAAATCGCTTGGCAGCACGTCTTGAAGATCGGATGGTAATTTGCCACGGCTGAAACCTCGCACCAGAGCTTAACGGTAAACATTTTTTTTCTATGGCCGTTGGAATCAAAAGGTATAAGTGGAAGATTTTTTGAGGGAAGATCCCATCTCGGAAATAGTCTTCCGGAGTCCGGACCGAATACGACTACGGCGGCCAACCTCCACGGAGATCAGCCATGTAGCTCAGTAGTTATTATAGTGCACAAATGTGTGCGCAAATACTGGTGCACTTTTTTTGACGTGATAACGTCTTATAAATCGATGAACACCGGCTGCACGCACGAAAAAGTGTTACGTTCCGCCGGAGCCTGCCCGTGCAAGCGAGAGCGCGGAACATGCGATAGAGAGGCATGATCGGCCTAAGCGTTGGCTTTTGACTTGAGAAAATTGTAATTTTCAATTAACTCCTTTGTATTATACAAAATAATGATAATTCAATTCAATTCATAAAAGTATGCAATTTTTCATCAATGTTTCCTTATGACGTTATCACGTAAAACTATCGTCTGTAAACCGACTTTACAGACAACCAATTTTATTTTATTTTTAATTCACTTTATTGCACAAAAATAGTACAAAGGGCGGCCTTAATGCTAAAGCATTTTCTACCAGTCAACCTTGAGATGTAAGACAACACTTGTAGGTGAGCAACAGAGTAGGGTTTAAAAAGAGAATACATATTAATAAATATATTGAATATGATAACTACTTATATACATATACCTAAATATATTACATGATACATAATACATGACGTAACATGATACCGTACAGATGACACTACACTAATACACGTCTTTCTATTTCCTCACTCTCATAGACCGGTGACACACCGCCTACTTCCTGACTCCGTGCTAGTACCTAGGTATCTACTGAGAATTTATTGACAGAAAAAACCAATAGGTACATTTCTTGGCCCGGCCCGGGATCGGACCCGGGACCTCGTCATCCGCAGTCGAACGTGCCAACCACTAGACCAACGAGGCATTCGGAGTCGGAAAACAAAGTGTAAAAAACAGAGCGATAAAATAAATGCTGTACTTAAATATTTGATCCAAATATCAGATAGGCATTTATCTAGGATGTATAAAGGTAATAATAATCATTTCAATGTCTTGTAGATAAACAGCTTCTGCTTTGGTATATAATAAACTAGCTGATGCCCGCGACTTCAGTCACGTGGAACCCTCTGTTTTTCCGGGATGAAAGGTAGCCTTTGTCACTCTCCAGGTCCTCAAGTATACTCATGCAAAAAATCACGTCGACCCGTTGCTCCGTTGCTGCGTGATTGGAGGATAAATCAACAAACAGACACACTTTCGTTCATAGTAAGGGTAATAATATTATATTATGTACGAGTATAAATTATACTAAGAAAGAAAAACATACAAATCCAAACTACTATATTAATGTTCTTCCTTCCTGAAAATTAGCCCTACATTTGTAGCTAGTTCAAAAAATTTTGGAACTTTGCTGCAGAGAATGAGGATTTTGCAGCAGGTTCGATTGTCCGATTGTAATTTTTTTACATTTTATCTATTTTGATCAAACTCCGAAAATATTTACTTTATCCGTTATTATACACTTACCTAAGAACTAAAATAATCTTTTAATATTAATTGTATGAACGCTGTCAATTACTGATAAATAAATTAATGAATAAATAAATAAATAAATAGATAAATATTATACCTACTACCGAATTAAAAAATTTATTGATTGCACAACTTACAATAATATGTTGTGTGTCATCATCAGCAACCCATCAACGGCTCACTACTGAGCGCAGGTCTCCTCTCAGAGAAGGGTTATAGGCTATAGTCCACCACGCTGGCCCAATGCGAATTGGTGGACTTCACACACCTGATGTGCAGGTTTCCTCACGATGTTTTCCTTCACCGTTGAAGCAAGTGATAGTTAATTGCTTAAACGCACTGGACTCCGAAAAGTCAAAGGTCTCCCTCCCGGGTTCCCGGGATCCACCCGGGATCGAACCTGCGATCCCCCGAATAGGAGACCACAGTCCTAACCACTAGGCTATCACTGCTTCATGTTGTGTGTATCTTAATATAATTAAATTGACTTACAGTATCGTACAAAACAGGTCCACCTGGCCTGCCCGAGGACGAGGGTACTGTCAAGGCCTGGACACAAGCCAGGACGGTCACTATCGTAATAATTCCCAACATTGTGACTTCAATAATGACAACGTTCTGATATCCGATCTCATATTTATAACGAGAAAATTATCTTTATTATATGGGTATAAAACCATTATAAATAAAAATTCAGGTACACGTGATTATTCAGGGCTTATTATTTTTTTTACTAATAATTTAAGTCGAAAATAAAGATATTTTTGAAGTCCATTTATTGGAAAGTATAAGTACGATCTTGTGTATTTGCGATGTATTTCAAAAATGTTTTCAGACTCCGGCCGGGCGTCAACACGCAAAATATATTTATTTAAAAACACAAAACTTATAAAACATAAATGTTCAACACTATTACTGTTAAATTGTGACAGCAGAATGATCAATACGCGGAATTATGGGTTATACATTATTGAATAGTCTTAGATGTTGCGTATTATTGGAACGTAGTTCCTTATCGCGCGGTACGGAAGGGGGCTAGACGGAAAAAATTAAGGAAACCGACAAGACACATTTTTGAAACGTCATTTTTTGTTGAATGTGAATTTTGCATTGTATTCGGTATTTTCGCCTTAGAACTCGGCGTCTGCATGGCCTATAAATTCAACGTCGATGGTTCGAATCCCAGCTCGGCAGACTGAATTTTCTATTTTTCCATCTGTGAAAAAACAGTAACTCCACCAGAGTAACTCTTTGGTGTTGTATCAGTGCAATAGAAATAAACTAAAAATAATTCATCGTAGTTAATCAATTTGATACTAGATGACACCACTAGTTTATTACAATTCCTTCACTAAAATACTACTACTAAGGTACTACGTTCCATCCGGGTGTCCCTTCACACGTCTCTTTTTTTGTTGAAAAGAAACAGTCATTATACTAAACATTTTCTTTGTTTAATATTATCTTTGAAGTCGGACATTCCTACCTTGCAAAGAAAATATATGTAATAGATACAAAGATGTAGTACTAAATCTATGAAAATAATATATTTAAACATTTTCAAAAAAGACATTATTTTTTAATTAGCACTATTTAGGATTTTTGGCAATAATATTTTCCATTTGCTATTTGTGATAATCATTAAATAAACGAGTAACTGAACTTTCCATAAGTTTTAATAGACCTTTCAAAACTTCAGAAAGGGTATTAATTTATAAAATAACTACGATAGAATACGAGCTAATTCCCTTAAATTCTTCCGCGTGGATTTGGGTTTTTTATCCCGTAATAACTCCTGATGTTCTGGGATAAAAAGCATCCTAGTCCTATTTAGAGGCTTAAGCGTAAAAAGATAACAGACAGATAATAAAGCCACTTTCGCATTTTTAGTATCTAAGATAAATAGGTATAAATTTTAATCTCTCGCCTTTTCTAGCTTATTGAGGATTAGTTTGCGATTATTCTTTATACCTACCTACTACGCGTTGTTGTTTTTGTTACTATTTGGATAGCATTTTGTCATCAAAATCTTAAAAGGCTGGTGTTTAAAGGACTAATTTTTTTATTTCCATAGACATCCGATTTTTGAATTCATTGGCTGTCATATTGTATTGTGCGCTAACGATGTTTAGTCAGCGCTTTTTATTACGAGATAGACGTTTGACGACAATCAATGTTGGAAAACACTGATGAGGGCTAGGTTGGAGCGCGCTTGCTTAGAAGATGCCTATTCACTCTCACGTTAAAGCACAGGTTGAAGGTAATGAAATTATACGCTTACTACGCTTGGTTGGCCGCGTGGTTCAAGTTACAAGAAGCTCCTTGTTTCTTGTGTAAAACCAAATTAAAATCTTTATAAAGCATTACAGATTTTAAAGCAACGTTCACCAACAAAACAAACGATTTCCTTTTAACATGACTTCCTTCATTAGGATGTTCTCAGTTCGTGGACGCCAAGCGCTTGTATTTATCCGTTGAATGTCTCTGATAGCGGTTACGAGGCTTTCAACGCGACCATATAATAACAGCTTTCCAACACTGTAAAAAGCCTCCCCCGTTTTTGCTAAAACTTTACCCAAGAGATATCGTTATAAAGGTGCGTTTCCATTGGAGCTGAGACAAGTGACAAGACAACAGTCTCATGAAAAATGTTTAAAGTTGTACCAGCAGAATCTGCTTTTTGTACCGGTGCACGGTGGTAGAGTTTTGACTTGACATGTCATACATGAAAAAAATAATTTTGAATTCCGCTCCCATCACCTCCGCTATGTTCATTCGGCAATCGCTATTCATAATGTGTCCTTTATTTTATTTCTCTATTGTTTAAATGCATACGCGGTACAAACTATATTATTCTGCCAAACTGCTCATGTTGCTCAATTTGTTGGCAATTTCACGCTCTTAGCCAACTAATTATGACAGTGCACTTAAAAATAATTAAATAAACCGAAAAGCTTAAAGTAAAAATCTAACCTACTTAAATACCGACCACACTAAAGAGAGGAGTAGGCTGCTGCTACGATAAAAAATCCGTCTCGTCAATCTATTCAGCGTCAGAATCAATAACTATTCCTGATATGCCTGTGCTTAAATCTAATACTGCCTCATCATTTGCAATCAGAGTATTATCTTCAATAGTGCAACAGGCTATAGGGGCCTGACACAACCTCGAAAGGTCGATCTTTCAAAGCGCTATCGTTGTACCCACTCCTGACACAAAGTTTGCTTGATCTGGAGAACGGGGAATATTCTTTAAAAAAATTAACTTGAGTTAAAAATTTCTTAAACTACAATTTCTATTGAAGCAGAGCGGTGAAAAGATATGGATATGATATTGATATGGATCACTAATAATAATATAATTGGTCCACACCTCCATGTTTCATTTTAAATGTACTCGTTTCTGATTCAGTGGAAACGCACCTTAAGAATTTCATAACCTTTCGTTGACACTCTTTATTGCTACATTATGACACTGCGACGCTAATGGTACTGTCCTTTAAATATTTGCAATGCTCTTTGTTATTTATAGAATCTTTTGTTTTAATAAAGGATTGCTGGTTGTTTCTTATCTCTTGTGATTTCGAAAAATCAATAAAATCTAAATTAGTAATTTTGTACAGGAATTGATTATATATGTAAGTAGTTTTATTAGATGTTTTGTTATTGTTAGATGTCATAATATCTTAGTTTGCAGACTAATTATTATTAATGGAACAGTATTTTGTACATTTTTATCAAATCATAATGAACTAATTACAGAAATTATAAAAATCATTTCATATTACTAATTTTGTGCGTATTATCATAGTAACAAACATTTTATTCGGTAGAAACTACTTGACACATTCGCATTATCTTTATGTCGCTACATTTTATTTTTCATTCATTTTGCCTGTATATTACACACCACTTGCGTTATAATTATTTATCAGAGAAATAAATCAAACAACAGCAGTTTTGCAAAAAGCGGTTTCATTTTCATATTATCAATTTCAATTTTTATCTCAAGATCCAACGTCAGAGAAAATCATTGAATACCGATTTGGATAATTAGCTAATGGTAATAAATAATGAGTATAATGAAATATGCAAAGTAAACAACATCTCATTGCAGACGTCTACGTTTCTCAAATTATATACCAAATCTAGTAATATTATCAAGATACGATATTTGTCAATATTAACGATTTTTGACATTGCAATAGTTTTTTGTAGCATTTATTTGTTCTTTTTGTTTAGTTCTTCAAGAATGTAATCTGTTACTAAAGTTTTAGAATCAGGTGCAATTACGAAATCGGTGTGTGTAAAGGAATCGCGAGCTACTCTACGGACTTTAGCGTTTGGCATTACTCTAGCCATATCTAAAACGTCACGCTCATCTAATATTATATCATTAACAGTATAATGCATTGTTATTTCTGCATTTATTAAACTTAGATCATAAGCTGGCGGAGTTAAACGGCCATATGCAAAAATGTTTCCAAGTGGACCATAGTTCCAACGACTGAATCTTCTATCCCTGATGTTTTGTCCAAAGTGTGCGTATTGCTTGATGGAAGCTCCAGCTAATATTTCCAAGGGTATATCCTGCAATATTAAATAGATTTATAAGAATGAAAATAATACATAATTATACAATCCTACTTCCTACTAAAATTATAAATGTGAAACTATGTGAGGATGGATGTACGGATGGATGTTTGTTACTCTTTCACACCACAACGAATGAACCAATTTGGCTGAAATTTAGAATGTAGACAGCTCATACCCAGGATTAACACATAGGCTACATTTTATCGAGTTCCCGCATGAATCAAAAGACCTTAATCCACGCGGACGAAGTCGCGGGCATCATCTAGTAAGATATAAATAACTCAGTTGTACGTATAATAAACAGTTATGGTGTAGACCAGACTATGAAAAAATAAGATTAATGAAAAAGTTAATTCTGTATCAGCCTTCAGCAGTACGGGTGCCTTTCAAAAATTGAATACAATCATTAATTGTCATTAGAGTAGGTACATGATTTTAAATTTTACATGGTTCTAAAACAGTAAGACGATATTCACCATATATTCTTTTTGTGAAGTAAGTGCATATTCTTTCATGTCCGAATTATTTTCAATGAGTTCATCAATGTTGTCACTATTACTTTTGTGTGTGGGGCCAAGTTCTTTGGAACCAAGTCTTACGGCCAGAGACTGAAAACGAAGTGTCCTTATTAGTCATAATTTAAGAATTAGTACAAAATCTCCTATAAGTATATTATATGGAACTTTATTTGCCTATTGTGCCAAAATCTCAATGGCCTTTGAAGAAAAGAAAAGAAAAACTCTACTGAAGACCACGATTAAAGACCCTGATGATTTTTGTCATAGGAATCTGTCAAATTATAGTACGGTTTAAAACAAACTATTATTTAAAGTTTTTGTTGTTGTTAAAGTTAGACTGCAGACTGCTTGAAGACTTAAGCATGAAGAAGTAAGCATGATAATATCAATATTTTTAGAGGTGAACAGCCCTTAGCTAGAGAATTATTGTAATAGATCTGCAAATCTATCGCCAAAGTTTGACAGTTGAAATGTGATATTCACAACGTCTTCGTATCGTCGAATTGGCTGATACCCTTTTGCTGCTTGCTAAAATTTATAATAGAAAGAACACTATAAATTCAGCTAATTACAATGATTGCAATTGCAATTTGGAAATCATTTTAATTGCATTTGTATGAAAATACCAGCCACCTGTATGTCATAAAAATTGAAAGATTAACATGATCTAGATAAAGCGTTTTGATCCAAAAGTAGCGTTCTAGGTACAAGGTATGTAATAACTCGCATACTTACGTAGATGGTGTCAGTTCTTCGCGCTGCGACAATCAAAGCTCTATTAGGGAAATATGTTTGGTATCCCACTGGAGCGAGCAAGTTAACTGACTTGAATATCTTATTGTACTCAGGTTTAACTGAATTAAGTACTAGGAAAGCAGTCCCGCCTTGCGAATGGCCTATGTAATTTAACTGCTCGTTCTCAGTATACTCCAGGACATAACCGAGCATAGCTGGAAGGTCTTTCAGAGCAATGTCTTCATAGCTGTAGTCAAAGAACTTCTTTTTGTCATAATAGTTGTCAGGGTTGAGAGTGACATGGCGCCGGGAATTGATAACGCCTCTTGCGTTGCCCAGCCATACGTCGTAACCGGCGTCGGCGAGGGTGTAAGCTGAAATGAGGAAGCAATTTTTACTCGTTGTTGGGTTTGGTCGTTCCGTCCATCATCATCATCATCTCAGCCTGCGGACGTCCACTGCTGAACTTAGGCCTTTCCCAGAGAACGCCACCACACCCGGTCCTCAGACTTCCTCATCCAGCCACTTCCCGCCACCCGCTTTATATAGTCAGTCCAACGTGCTGGAGGGCGCCCCACACTACGCTTACTTGTTCGCGTTCCGTCCACGTAATATTTCCTATATTATAGACAAAACTGCTTTTTACTTTTGTCCCACTCAAAAAATAGAGGAAGAAAAATGTGATTATTTTACTCTACATACCTATACTACGTTCTGGGCCTAATGTAATGAATGCTATCGCAGAATTTTGTAGACCATGCATTAGGAAGACTACAGGTTTACTTATTGGAGAGCTGTCGCTTTTTTCGTAGCGGCTATATGGAATTCTGTTGATTTCTAATATATAACCATCACTCGTTGTAACGCAGTGACTCTCACTATAGTAACCATCTCTTGCTATTCTTTTCTCCTGTCAACAAATAGTTCTTATTATTGCGGTCATCATCATCATCATCAGCAACCCATCAACGGCTCACGACTAAGCGCAGGTGTCCTCGAGAATCGATCTCGGCAGTGCAGATTTCTTCACTATGCTTTCCTTCACCGTTAAATCATGTGATATTTAATTTCTTATAAACGCACATAATCACGAAAATCCCGAGTTCGAACCCGTGACCTCCCGAATAGGAGATCGTAGACCACAAGGCTATTAGCGCAGACATTTATTATCACTAAATTATTAATTATTGTGAGGAATGTAAGAAATGTTTACAAAAACAGTTTTTTATTGCATTTTATTATTATTTTGTATTTCTTCATAAATTATAACGTTATCGTTCTTTGATATTTAGCATAGGAAATTGTTGTAATCTTGATGATTATTTTGCCTTTATCAGTGTCGTTATCGACTTCAATTTCACGGGCTTACAGGATGTACCTACTTTATTTATTCTTAAAGTATGCCCATTAGTAGGCCAACTAGATAAAGAGGTTGTGGCTTCAAACAATCATTAAAGTTTTAGACAATTATACATATTTTCGTTTCTATAGATTTCGTTTCTATAGATTCTTTGATAGATTTCTTTAATTGGTATTCTTAGGGCCGATTTCACCGTTAAATAAGTCTTATCCAAGCTTTGTTTTGTTTTTTTGACTTTTGCTTTTAATTGATAGCATTGAAATGAATTAAAGTGTAATAAATAATGTAAATTTTGATGAAAATAAAATAGTGTTGTGACTAAAGAATCTAAATCAATTACTTACACGTCGTGATCAACACATATTTTTTTTTATTTATTAAGAAATTTTCTAAATTTTGTTTATTATAATCGATATAAAAATATTTTGATTAGCGATTATGTCGTTTTTGTCGGCCTATACTGAGGAGATAAAACAACTTTTAGTACTAAAAATACATCTTAAATTTTTATATTCATGGAATTTTATCATTGGTATTTTAAAAGCTATTACAGCTTTAAAAAGGTAACATTTATTACTATTTCTATTAAATATTATGTGATCATAGGGATTATATAAAATTAACCTACTGAACTGGAACATCACTTGTACATTAAATATGGCAACAATATTTTACAAAGTGACATTAGCACCTGTTAGTTCACTCCAGTGAATTAATGATTACACTTTAGAATAGAATGAATGGAAAAATATAATACGAAAAAGTCACAAATACTCACGATATCAAAACGCCTGGTTGTCACTGGTTGCCGATCTGCCAAAAATACACCTGAAGGTAAGGCCTGAGCACAGGCTATCAAAATCACTACAGTGACTATTCCCAACATGGTGAACTTTGACAAATGACAATGGCTTGCTCTCTTAAGCTGTTATTTATAATTTAATATAATTGATTGAATATCTTAATCCACGGATTACATTGTTTACGCATACAATTTTAATTTATTGACTGTCCTTCTTTGATTTGTAGAAAAAGCTGTAACTTAAATTTTTTTTTAGTTACAGTGGTAGTTTTAGTTCAAAATAGTTTTTTTAGTTACAGCTAGCACAAATAGTTAACCTCCGAAGTCTTTAAACTCGACTATAATTGTATTTTGATGCTGTGCAAGATAATGTTCTCTAGAAAATTATCTACATATCATCAAATTTTGATTTTTTAATATGATATGGATTTTTTGGTGTAAGTTTGTGATCGAGAAAATTTATTTTCAGTTCCAATTAACATTTTTCAACTTATATTTTATTTCATCACCATCAACTAAAATGCATCCACTGTTCGAGATGGACCTCTTTTAGGGCACGACCGTTGTCTATCCTCGGCCTTTCGCATCCAATCGACTACCACTACCACCCACCACCTACCACTTTCCGGATCACCCCATCTATCCGGGGGCACCCTACATCCCGTTTGCCTAGACGCTGTCTCTAAATTAACTATTTATTTATTAATTAAGGTATGCCAACAGCGTGTACACAAAACTATGCTAACTTAATATTATACAAATTCTTATTCGGTGTGACACGCCACTTATAGGCGTACACAACACTTGCCTTAAGAAATATTATATTGTGCTTAAATAAATATTTTTTACATTAGCCATAGAAAATAGTATAAAAATAACACTACTCAAAAACTATATACAATTAAAAAAAACTAGAAAGACTAACTAAGACTGGAAAGACTAACTAAGACTAACTATACCTAAGCCCTCTGTAAACATGCCCATTTTTTTCGTGATACTTTTTAATCAAAACAAACAATATCAAGATAACGTCTAATCTCAGATAATACTTCCTGTTTTTCTACTCTGGTTCCATCATTTGTTTTCAAGTCTTTCTGAAATATAGTATGACTATTGACTGTAGTTATTTTAAACGTAATTAGAAAGATCATCATTATGGCTCAAACTGACAATTAAATTACTATTTAAGTACTATCATCAATCAATAACATCGAATTATTAAAATTTTGAAGTATTAAAAATGCTTTTGTCAAATTGGATTAAAAACAGATTACAAGTTGATTCTTATCATATTAACTTAAATCCGAATTGAAATAATGTATTGATAGAGACGACTGTTTGTAGGTACTGGATTGGAACAAAATTAGCCATTGACCGATAGTATTCGAATCCATTCAAAACTTGTTAAAAATATTTCAAGTTTACAAGCATGCACTTCACTGTGTATAGTCAGTATTGTATCTTTGATCTAGTCACTAGATCAGGTTAGCACATTCGACTCCGGATGATGAGTTCTCGGTTTTGATTCCCGAACATTATTTTGTGTTTTTTTTGTCAAAAAACTCTCAGTACTAGCCCGGAATTAGGAAGAAGGTTGCGTGTCACCCCCGTGCCTCGGAGAGCACATTAAGCCTATGGTCCTGCTTCTGATTTTTCTCCGGTCGTATCAGATTTTCATCTCACCAGATTATGAGAGTCACCTGAGCTGTGTTTACGCACAAACTTGTGCGCTTTAATAGTTAAGCAAAGTTAAAATAGTTAGCAAAGTTATCAATCAGAGTACACTTAACTCGGTTGGTTCGTCAATAGTTGATCAATACCACTGTATAAACCAAGACACCGATTAAATGAGTTTATAGAAGGGCATTCCGAACCAGTGGTAGACTCATCGACGATTCAAAAGCACTTGCAAAAAAGTTTATTTGAATAAAAAACATTTCTATTCTATTCTATTCTATAAACCATATTTAACGTAAAATATTTGAAGTGTTATATTTGTTTAAATTACGCATTATCTAAATTTGTTTTTATTATTTTGAACATTGAAATGCGCATTTTATCTATTTTTATTATCATAAACACTTTATGAGCATTTTTATGATAACGCTTCCTATACCACCTGTAAAAGTTTTTTTTTTAATCTATATTTTTTTGGGGTTTTTTACACCTGTTAAAGTTACTGATAAGCTTTATAGTTACATCACATAATATGTGATAAAGTAAATTAATGAAGATACGAGTACGCTACGTCGCAGTTTTAAATGTTTATATTTGGAAGGGATACTTATTTCAACTTGATAGCAGGATTAGAAAGATGGCCTACATTTTGAAATAACTCCAGAGTTTATTCAACCGCAAATTGTTCAATCTTCCCGATTTAGCACATCATTATTAATTTATAAGTTATTAAATTAATAATGTTGTGCTTATTCGGGCCACGTAATTATCTATTATTAACACCACTCCAGGTTGCCTATTAACCAGAAGATAATTAATATATTATATACTAGCTGATGCCCGCGACTTTGTCCGCGTGGATTTAGTTTTTAAAGTCCCTCGGGAACTCCTTGATTTTCCGGGATAAAAAGTAGCCTAGATGTTGACCCGAGTAATAAGCTACCACGGTATAAAATTTTGTAGATATCTGTGCGGTAGTTTTTACGTGAAAGAAGGACAAACAAACAGACAAACAGACAAAAATTAAATAAAAATCTGTTTTGGGCTCAGTATCGATAGTAAAGCATCCCCCAATTAAAATTTTCAAAATATATTAAATGTACAGAAATCTTCCAGTTACAGTTTATATTATGTATATAGAAGATGTTTAACCGGACTATAACTAGTTGGTGCCCGCGAATTAGTCCGCGTGGATTTGATTTTTAATAATCCCGTGGGAACTCTTTAATTTTCTGGAATAAAAAGTAGCCTTCGTTTCGGCTCTTGATCGGATCTCGTCGGGTTACCGCTCTCGGCCACCGACTAACCACATCGCATTGCCTGCCCGCGCTATTTCTTTTTTCTTTTTACTCGGCTTCAAAGGGTCGCCCTGATGTTAAATAGCCTATAGGCTCCTCAATAATATGGGCTATCAGATACAAAAATATTTTTTCAAATTCGACTGGTAATTCCAGAGATTAACGCGTTCAAACAAAGAGCTTGCGCTATATTATATTAAATACTACCTGATGCCCGCGACTTTGTCCGCGTGGATTTAGTTTTTAAAGTCCCTCGGGAACTCCTTGATTTTCCGGGATAAAAAGTAGCCTAGATGTTGTCCCGAGTAATAAGCTACCACGGTATAAAATTTTGTAGAAATCTGTACGGTAGTTTTTACGTGAAAGAAGGACACACAAACAGACAGACAAACAGACAAAAAAAAATTTAGCTTCTGTTTTGATATCTGTATCTTGAACACAATTAGAAGCAAAAACCCTTTTTTGAATCTATTTCATGTACGGAATTGGTTTCGTTTCTGTTTTATTATCTTAATATATATAAATTACGTGTCACGTTGTCGGTTGTTTGTCCGCGATGGACTCCTAAACTACTTAACCGATTTTGATCAAACTTCGTAACTATATGTAATTTGGTCCAACTTAAAAGATAGGATAGTTTGTTTTATCCCGGAAAATTAAAGAGTTCCCGAGGGAAGGGATTTGAAAAACTAAATCCACGCGGACGAAGTCGCGGGCATCAGCTAGTATGTATATAGATAATTAAATAAGACCTGATATAGAACCGACATTGGATGTTG
Organism: Oeneis ivallda; assembly: GCA_029955525.1. Lineage (NCBI taxonomy): Eukaryota > Metazoa > Arthropoda > Insecta > Lepidoptera > Nymphalidae > Oeneis > Oeneis ivallda. Next base: position 25,770,524 of record JARPMR010000003.1, read on the forward strand.
ATGCAGGTGACTTTGCAAATGCTGTCCATGCAGTTCGCAATCTTTCTCTGCTCATCCGCACATTTACTTTAAATTAATGCTATACATTATAGCAGCTCACAAATTCATAAATGACTATAAAATACACTCTTCTACCAAAAAGTTAAATAAAACATCGTTGTGCTTTGTGCTAAGCTAAATTCTAAATTCGTTAATCCATTAAGCTGAAAATCACGTTTAAAGCCAGTAGCCGCGAAGCCTTTGCTGTGGTACAGACAGCAAAATATCTGCGATGTATGTTCGAGTAAAAATGATAATCTTCTTCTTCTTCTTTATCAACCTATAGACGTCCACTGCTGGACATAGGTTTCCTGCATGGACTTCCACAGGCTTCGGTCTTGCGCCGCCTGAATCCAGCGGCTCCCTGCGACTCGTTTGATGTCGTCGGTCCACCTGGTGGGGGGTCTGCCAACACTGCGTTTCCCGGTGCGGGGTCGCCACTCCAGCACCTTGGGATCAATGATAATATTCTTCTGAAAAAAAAACCGGCCTATTCTTATCGAGGCTCTTTGACGACCGCCTTGGCGTAGTGGTGAGCGCTGTGGTTTTAAACTGAGAGGTCTCGGAATCTGTTCCCAGCGGGAACAACTTTTCAATTTATAATTTCTGAAATGTTCCGGTCTGGTGGTAGTCTGGTCGGGGCTATTTACCCTGTCGTCAAAGATTACAGCGTTCTAGCACGATATCGTGTAGAAACCGATTCGAGGTATGGGTTTCATGAAATATCATAACATCATTAATTTTAATAACCTCATTGTAGGTACATATTATTATTAAGTACTAGCCAAAACGAAGCAACTTCGAAACTTAAGAAAGTGGGTAAAAAAATTGGTTTTCTGTAAAGTCGGTTTACGGACGATAGTTTTACGTGATAACTGATGACGTAAGGGCGCTCTCTAGTCACAAGCCAACGCTTGGGCCGATCGTGCCTCTCTATCGCTTGTTCCGCGCTCTCGCTTGCACGCACAGGCTCAGGCGGAACGTGGCACTTTTTCGTTTGTGCAGCCGGTGTTCATCGATTTATAAAACGTTATCACGTCAAAAAATTGTGTAAGCTTTAAAACTTATTGCATTTAATTAATAGCATTTATTATTCCATTTAAGGTTTGTAAGCCAAAAGTAAAGACTAAAATTTCTGAGAAGCCGCCCGTGAAGCTCTCAAACCTATATTCTTGCGAAGACACCTTGAAAACTTCATTCGAAACGCCGCTTCAAAATGAATTAAAACTTTTTAATGGCGCAAAGCGCTAAGTACTACACGAAACAAATAAAGTTGAGCCATGTAACGGGAAAAGTTGAGAGCTGAGACGCACGTGTATTGGAAGCTTTCCAGATCTTTCTTTGTATTTAGAACCCGCACCAAGATGAACGGTTTCGGTCTCTATATTGGTAGGTTAGGTCACGGTAATATTATCTGTATACAGTATTGTAACTTCATACAAACGGACGAAGCGCGAGCTATGCCTACGCGCCTCGATCTCGGTAAGCGCTCGGTACGCAGACAGTCGCGACTGTGCCGCAGTGACGAACGGACGGTGTTATGTTTTTTAACAATAACTGCGCATTTTTTTACTAAAAATAAGTTCAAGTACATATTTAATATGACGAGGAGGATATATTGTGCTGTTTTTGGTTGCATGAATTCGTCAATAACGCATCCAGAGATAACTTTTTTTAAATTACCTGGAAACTCTGAAAGGTAAGACTCTAAAATAATTTTACTTACTAGTAGGTAGGTACAAAATGTGTGTATTTTTAATGGATAAGGTATTTCCTTTTATCTCCCGAAAAAAAGATGTCTGGATTAATAAATAAAGTGAATAGAGTAAAGGAAAGTGAAACACGAGTGAAATAGGTAGTTATAGGCGGTTCATGAATCACGATACGGTACGTACGCTTGTGTTAAAACCTCGGGGCATGTGTGTTTTGTTTTGTTAGTTTGTATAATTCAATGTAAAGACGTGGTATTTTATTATTAATAATACAGCCGACTCTCGTTGATTCGAAACTCGAGGGACTATTACGAGATATAATAAGGGAAATATTACGAATTATCGAGTGTTTGAAATATCAAATGGTTCGAAATTTTTAAGAGAAAATAAATAAAATTTCGAATTATTAAGTGTTGATGTTTTTGATGCTTAGAGTAGACGCGAACTCTTTTGCTTTTTCCTTTAACAAGTTTCCGCTAATAGACACTTTTTGTCCTCTACACTGCTGCTATAACAACATATACCACTAAAAACCGTTTTTTTCTCTCGGTATTTCGCATTCTCTTCGCATTTTTATTGAACACTTCCTATTTAATTCACAAAGTATTTTATTTGTTTATATAAAAAAAAGTATATTTACAATCACAAAACTACACTAGCGGCACGCTATGAAGGCCGGTTTGACACATTACAATAGTGATGTGGAATGTCAATTTATTCTCGAACAAAAAACAATTAAGTTTTGTTTTTGTACCTGATTAAATAGGTTTAATAAAACAAAAATGTATATGTTTATTTAATTTATTTGAACGAACTGAATATTTGAATGAAAATGAATATACATACTTTATATGCACACAAGAAACATATGAATACAAAAGATACCAAAAAAGGTGCCACAAAAGGCCATAATTAATCAGATTCGTCCATACTACTATTTTCACTGTCGTCACTGCTATCATCACCTACATTAATAATTATATGTTCGTTTTCTATAATATTATCTATTTTCACATCTCTTTCATAATCTTCCCTTATTAATTTAACAGTTCTATTCACAACCTTTTCCCAGTCTCCTTTAGTCACATGTTCACAAGCTTCTTCTAATAATTTTAGCATTTTTTTTGTGGTAAATGGGGGTTCTGTATTGTGTCTTGCAGCATATCCCTTAATTTGAGCCCACACCAACTCAATCGCATTATACTCACAATGGTAAGGCGGTAACCGTATAACTCTGTGCCCATGTTCTAATGCTATTTCGTCAATGACGTATCGGATCTTGGTTGGTTTGTTTTCTTTTAAAAGACGTACTAATTCCGCTTTTAACATATTCATGTTTGCATCTACGCCATTTTTACGAAGCCATGCGACGATATCAGCTTTCTTTTGGGATTGGGCAGGTGGCTTGTCAATTTGCATCGAGTGGTATGGGGCGTTGTCCATAATTATAATAGATGGTTCAGGGAGGCTACACAACATTGAGGTAAACCATTCAGTAAACTTTTCTCCATTCATGTCTTCATGATAGTCTCCAGTGGTTTTTGACGCAAAAGCCATGAGAGAACCTTCGACAAACCCGTTGATGGTTCCGGCGTGACAAATTATAAGTCGCGATCCTTTTCCTACAGGAACTTTGGAAGTAGATGCTGCTGTGTCATCGTTCCAAGAACGGCCTACAGTATGGTTAGCATTAAGCCATCTTTCATCCAAGAACACAACATTTTGCCAATTTTTGATTTCTTTCACTTGCCGTAAAAAAGTATACCTTGCCATCGCTATATCAAATCTTTCCATCAATATTTTGCGTTTGTTACATTTTTTGTATCGAAATCCAATGGTCTTCAAAATCTTCGTTAAAGAACTTTCCCCACCGAAGAATAATCCAGCTTCCTTCAGTGAATGCACCAACTTTTTTCTTGTTGGATACTCCTTCTGTAAATAGTAGCCGTAAACATGTCTTCGGATAGCATCGGCATCAAAGCTATCGATGCCTACGACTGGTTTTGCTCGTTTTCTCTTTTTTGGTGTGTGAAGTTTATTTTCTTCTGTGCCAGTCTCGCCATATTTTTTTATAGTTATCCGTCTAACAGTTCGTTGTCCAATATTAAGCGCATCAGCTACGCGTTCAACCACTGACGTTATAGGTAAAATTGGCCCTCCATTTTGAGCTTCACGATCGAAATAGTTACGAAGGCGTATTACGAACTCACTGGTCTGACTATTTAGAACAGTTCTCTGCGTACGTTCGGTCATATCGACGAAATCCACAACAAAGGGCTTGAACAGAGTCCAAATTAACGAGCAAGGGTCAACAGTAATGCAGTATCAATATTTGAAATCCAAAGCCAGGTCAAAACTATATCACAATCGCATTGCACTGACAGTTTATACTTTTCGAAGCAACGTCAATTCGAAACTGCTTTGTTTTGCATTGAGCATTGACGCGAGTTTGCCGGAGGTAGTAGTTGTGCTAGCCAGCGATCCTATGTGACGATCGTATTAGATTCCATTTTTAAAAATTTTCAATTTAGAAAACCAAATGCCGAGTTGTGGTATATATCATATAAAAATAAAAATTTTACCTTTTGTATGAAACAGCTGATATTTTTTTGCGATTTCAGAGGTTTGTCCACATAGTGAAAATTGTTCATATTCACAAGTACATTCACCCCTTAAATGGTGCAAACTGATTTTTCTACACTTGTATACATTTTAGAAATCAATTTAATAAATAAATTTTGAGTCCTAAACCTAAAACTACATTCGATAAAATTTATGAATCTCTGCACATCACTATCGTCAATAAAGTAATACAATTATTTCCTTCAAAGTCGTTATCAATTAATACGGAACTTCATGAGCGGACAAACGTCAAACCGGCCATCATAGCGTGCCGCTAGTTTAAATGGAAACACAAAGTAGGCAAATGTAATTAAAATGCTGGAGGCGGGCAGCCCTATCGCATGTTTACGTACCGCGCGGCTGTAGGCATTTATGTCAAAGATACGGCCGAGTTACAATACTGTATACAGATAATATTACCGTGGTTAGGTGCTTCTTTGGCGATACAGTCCTATCCCCCTAGCCATATTACATATCAATCGTCGTATCTATTCTCTTTCCATGATCGTTAACGCTTTAGAGCAGGGGCTCCCAAAATATTTTAGCACGCCACCCTTCTGAAAGGTTAGGAGACGTGATAAAAAACTTTAGGAACCCATACTTTAGACTTTAGAGGAAGCGATGTTAGAAACGATTCATTGGTAGCCAAGTCAACACAACGTTCTTGATCGCTTCTTCGCTCCACGGAATAGAGTTCACGCTACACGCTTATATATATATAACATACACGCTTACACTTTTACGCACACGAATACACGCTTCCTCTAAAGCAGGATTTCCCAAAGTTTTTTTATCACACCATTATTGCCATTATTCACTAATGGTGACACAGACAAAACTAGTTACAAAAGTATAATTTCGTCTGTGACACCACCCAGAAAGGGTGTACTGCTCAGCACTATGCCTTGCGTCATATGCAAAAAAAATGCGTACAATGCCAGGCGCTGATTTTCAGCTGTGACCCAGGTGACGTCACAGTTGCAAGTTACAACAGTAAATTAATATAGCTAATTAGGTAACAATTTATGAAAAAGTTGTTGGATAGATGCTCTTATAGATAGGTACTTGACTGCCTCGTTGGTCTAGTGGTGAGCACATTCGACTACAGATGACGAGGTCCCGGGTTCGATTCCCGGGTCGGGCCAAAAAAAAAAAAAAAAGGTATTGGGTTTTTCTGTCAAGAAAATTCTCATTACTAGCCCGGAGTTAGGAAAGTTGGCGGTGAGTCACCCCCGTGCCTCGGAGAGCACGTAAAGCCGTCGGTCCTGCGCCTGATCTTTCTCCGGTCGTGTCGGATTTTCCGTCCCATTGGACTATGAGAGTGAGGGAATAGAGAGTGCACCTGTGTCTGCGCACACACTTGTGCACTATAATATCTCCCGCGCAGATGGCTAATCTCTGAGCAGGTTGGCCGCCGTGATCGGATACGGTCGGGAGGACATTATTATTAGATAGGTACTTAATAAATTAACAGACTTGGTTTTACTAAGGAATGCTATGTTTATGGTTTTACAGCTGTTGATCTTACAACTTTTTCGGTATAAGAACTGCATTTTGTATGTTGCTATGTTTTCAAAGGATATTGTGTCGCGCTACATACGTATAGCAAACTAAATATAAGATATATAAATATACTAAAACTAAAAACTGGTAAGGTTTTCAATGGATCATATTAATTTATTTTTCTTCTTTGCAGGTAAGATGCAGCTTCTTTCGCCTTTCGTAACTCAACCAAGGCAGGGCGTCGAGATTCTCTACATAAGAAGGGACTGCAGTGTAATTACTAATTACAGAGTTATGATATATTATGTTGTATTTTTTACGTAAAAATTCGTTTACTAATTATTATCATTAGCTAAACATAAATACAATGGTACAAATGCACGTATGATAAAAATAAAAAATCGTGATCTCTCGCTCGAAAATTTTCAACATATCTTTTTCCAACTTTGGGTGTAGAATCACAGAAATTACTTTCTGTATGCGTATTTCCTGCTTCGTATACTGTGCCTTCCGGCAATCGTGCATAGACAATTAGGGAAGCGCGGGCGAGCCTCTTTGCTTCCCATTATCGACACGCGCATCTTGAAAAAAAAAACTTTTTTTACAAAGTGACCTTAATTTGCAGTCCGATCCTTGAAACGTTGGGCTATTGAGGCTTTATTACTACAGGTATAATATATTATAGCCAGTAGGTATATAATATACTAGCTGATGCCCGCGACTTCGTCCGCGTGGTTTTGTGGAACTCTTTGATTTTCCGGGATATCTATGTCACCCTCCAGGTTCATCCAATCCAATCACGTCAATCCGTAGCTTTGTTGCAGCGTGCCAACCAACAAAGAAATACACTTTTGCATTTATAATAGGTATTAGTAAGGAAGAATTAATATACATATTTATATTCAAAAATGCACTTTAAGTTTTATTAAGTATTAAATATTTATGTTATCTTTACTAACTGTGTAACTGAGTAAACTGTGTAATTCTAACAATAATCTGTATAAATTCTATGCATAAATTTTATAACCGCTGTGTACACATATTAAGGGTTGTTACCTGGAACCCAAATCTGTTGTTATTGTATTACTTTTATATTTGGTTGCAACCTAATTTGTGTACCTTTTCAATAAATAAATAAATAAATTAAGATAATAAAGGCGATCTAATTAAATTTTAGAACACAAAAGCTACTAATATGACTTAAATTACTTACATATATTCCTTCGGGAATTTTTTTGTAGAGAATAATGAGTACTTTAATCATGTAGTACATAATTTTTATGTATCATCAATAGTTTTCGCAGCACTCGCCAAATCATGCATTTTATAGGCAAAATTTTGCTACTTTGGGTTACATTATTGCAATTTTCTTAAGGATCTCTAATTTTTTGAAAATAAATTATAGACTATGTTACTTCCTGATAACTTAGCTTTCTATTGGTGAAAAAATGGTTAAAATTGGTCCAGTAGTTACAGAACCTATTCGGTACAAACAAACAAACAAACAAAAAAATCTATCTTCTTTATAATATTAGTATAGATATAGTATATAATTTTTGTACTGTGTTGTAGAATAGCCATTGGCTATAGCCGCAGCGCAAAAAGCGGAATACAGTGATGTGTAGTCACGCCGACTCACGCCCCGGCTCTTAGCACCGGCGCTCAACCCTGATGATTGTACTTCAATCTAGAATACTGTGTGAATTGTCCGATTTTATAAATTAATTGATGCAAAAAAGCTAGTCCTAAACCTTGTCATTTTTAACCCTCGACAAAATAGAATAGAATAGAATAGAAATGTATTTTATTCAAATAAACTTTTTTACAAGTGCTTTTGAATCGTCGATAAGTCTATCACTGGTTCGGAATGCCCTTCCTGCCGAGAAGAACTAGCAAGAAACTCGGCGGATGCTCTTTTCAAAACAAGTTTACAATTCAATAGATACTATGCTATGCATGCAGTGTTTCCACAATGAGTGGAAGTTCCACAAAAGCATACCTAATTATAATTCAACACATGTTAAGACGGGCAGACATAAAGCAGCCCAAAAAAAAAGAGGGGTGTTATACCCAACTCCTTAGCAACTTACTAGTATGTTTGGCTCATAAATATAGTCTCAATGAGTAGGTGTTAGATAGATGATGATCGAGGATCGAGTATCGAGGAGGGACAGGGTATAGTCTGGCCATCAGTTCAATTTATACTTATTTAGAGTGGAAACTTTCCTCTCAACCGATGGATGATTTCGGCTGGGCAGAAGGTCTCTGGTAGAGGTTTTCACACTACATGGTCTTGTGCCGCTTGTGCACAGTGGCTCCCTGACTCGTTTGAAGTCATATTTTTTTATATGTATGGCAAAAGGCGGTTCGCCTGATGTTTAGTGATTACCGCCACCCATGAACTTTGGAGCGCCAAAGGCATCACCAATGCTTTGCCGGCTTTTCAGGAATTTGTTGGTCCGTAATTACGTTGGTTGGACATAATTGTCTATCGAGTGCTAATTGATGTCAGGCCATTAAAGCAACGTTACAAACGTACGTTACGTTTTTAATAAAGAGAAAAAAAACGTTACAAGAAAAAAACGCAGTAGGTTGCATAAATCAGTATTCGTACCTTACCATGTTTAAGGTTCTGGTAAAAAGTTACTTTTTCAACTTAAAAACAACATTTTTTCGGCGATAAAATTTAATCTAATAGTTAACGTTACTTTAACTGCCTGCAATCCACGTCTACCAAATCAATGATTTCCGGTGCTGATAAGCAAGTAAACAATTATTATAATGACGTAAGCCTGTTATAATTATTATCATTATCATCATCAGCAACCCATAAACAGTTCACTTCTGAGCGCAGCCATCCTCTCAGACACATTTTCAAGCATACATGTGATGCGGGTTGTTACGTTCCCTCAAATATAGTTGAGCGAAGCAATGGCTGGATCATGTGTCATGCTCGTGAACGGGTTCCACCAGCGGGAATGGGGCTACTTTCTGTCTGCCCGTCTTAACATTATGTTGAATTATAATTAGGTATGCTTTTGTGGAATTCATTGTGGAAACATTGCATACATATCATAGAATAGAATAGAATAGAATAGAAATGTTTTTTATTCAAATAAACTTTTTTACAAGTGCTTTCGAATCGTCGATGAGTCTACCAATAGTATCTATTGAATTGTAAACTTGTTTTGAAAAGAGCAACCGCCGAGTTTCTTGCTGGTTCCTCTCGGCAGGAGGGCATTCCGAACCAGTGGTAGACTCATCGACGATTCAAAAGCACTTGAAAAAAGTTTATTTGAATAAAAAACATTTCTATTCTATTCTATTCATGCTATCCATCGCCAGGATTTGCTTATAAGCTAGGAGTTTTCCCATAGAATCTACTCTACTTCACAAGTAAGTACTATCCTGCAAAAGGAGTAATATTGTATGGTTATTATACTATACACTGATAATAAAGCGAGGGCAAAGAACTTTAGTTTTATAGAAGGCTGATTTACTATTGTTGTCTAGCAGCTGTAAAAGTATATTTTTCTGTCCTGTTTTGCTTAATATATTAAGTTAATTTCTGTAGTGAAAGGGTCAGTGACCTGCGGTGACTGAGTTTTATGAAAGTAAATAATTTATAATCTGCTCGTTTTTATTTAGAGCTATTACTTAATTTTCAGCTGTATCTACAAATAGGCGTTATAAGAATGAGGGCGTTCGGTGATTTCGCTACATGGAACAATAGGATAAGTTTAATATACTATATTATATGAATACCATAGACTTGGTATACTTATCTATGATCTAAGATGAATATTGTACACGAGTTTTGTAGAGTTGTCATATTTTGTGGACGTTAAGTATTTAACATGGAACTAGGAATTACATAGTATCTAATATCCTGTGTGAACCTTTGAGTATATAAAAGGTGTGAACTCTTTCATTTCGCAAAATAAAAATTATCGTGTCCATCTTTAGGATACATACTTAGACCATTCAATGGTCTAAGGATACATATTATGCTATCTCTAACTATATAATTATGTAGTTTGATTTCAGAGGTTGTGGTTACAACATAGAAATAGAGTCGCAAATCCTCGTTCCATGGGTTACAAGCAAAATTTTTATTTTTGAGAAGCTTTGTCATTAACCTCTACTCGTATTTCATAAAAAATGACAAGGTTTCGACCTCCTTTCCGGGAGGTTTGGGGTTCGATCCAGAGGATCCAGGCAAGCGTAATGGTTATATTCTGTTGGCAGGCAAGGTTCCTCTGTGCTAGGCTTGGTCTATCACTCATAGGTTATTTTATTATTTAATTAATCAGTGACAAAATTTGGCGCGGCACGGCGATGCGGAGACAAATTAATTTGCGGCTGCCGCTCTTTTCAGTTGACGTCACATCAATGGCGCACTATTTACATTGAATTTAACTGGCTTTTGTGTGTGAAACACAATAATATATTAGAGAAAATTTGTTAATTTATTTCAGCCGTAATGATTGATTTCACCTAAAGTTAGTTTGATTATTTACAATCAAAATTTTTTCACGCCCCACAAGTATAACTTATCGTGGTGCAATATTTCAAAAAGGAGGAGGTTCTCAATTTGACTGTAACTATGTTTTTTTTGTTTGGTAGATCATCCTTCAATGGTGTCCCATATTACCAAAATTGTTTCAGCGCTTTTTGAAAAAGTCATTATACTTTGTAGTGGCGTTTGAAGTCGGTTTTTTGAAAAGAATTTTTCATTTAATATTCTTTAAAGTCAAAAGTGGAAATCAAAGGAGATAAATGTGGTTCCAAACAGCCTTTGGCACATGCTTATCTGAGTTCAACAGGGTTGAAACTTAACTTATTTTACATAGAGTTCTCCATATTGTTTTCTCAAATGTGTGCGAAGTCTACCAATTTGCATTGGGCCATCTTGGTAGACTGTCCTATAACCCTTCTTTGAGAGGATACCTGTGGTCAGTAGTGAGCCGTAGATGGGTTGCTGATTCTGTCTGATGACGATTATATTATAAAGTATTTAAATACAGGTGATCACCTTGACACCTTATAAGCGTGGAATTTTTGTTTTCCCGTGGTAGGCAGGTACTAAAATACATTATTGTACTTCTAAATATTTGCCACTATTTTGCAAAACCTTCTGCATGATTTTCTAGTCCTAACAAAATAGTTTCAGCCAGCTCAGTTTTAAATCCGGAATTAAAAAGACAATTAATTGGTTTTCACAATGAGAGCTTGTGAATAGGCAGTTACAATAATACATTTAATTTTGTATGTTATAAATCTTCGGTAAATCTTTCTGTCAAAATTTTCAACATGGTATTAAAGTAGAATAACTTCTCACATACGCTCGGCTGTTTGTATATTAATGAGCGCTCTGAAATATTCAAATAAGTACCTTGATATATGCCCACTTTACAGGGTTGGGAAGTATTCTGTGGTCGGGGTAGCTGCGAGGATACCCTGTTATTTTCATTAGCATTTTAAACTCTACCTAATAAGTCATAGGGTACTCGTGTAGACCTTGAGCCTAAGTGCGAAAATTATGCTAATTTCAAAACCTTATATTATACGTGGAAAATACTCCTTACATTAATATGCGGTATACATATTTAATGTATAACTAGCTGAATAGATCCGTTTTCGCACACGTAATTATACCTATAGATTAACGGGGTAGTTATAATATAACTACCCGTTATATTATAACCACGAAGAAGAAGAAGATGATATAAGATAGATAAAGATAAAAGCATAACATTTATCTGTCTTTCCTTTCTTATTTTCTCCTTTTCACTTGACGAGTGACCTTTACCTTAGTCCAACAGTGGACGATGATTAATCAAGATGAATCAATCTCTATATCAATGTTACTGCCATAGAAATAGGAAGACTTATAGTCGTAATTCCTAGTTCCATGGTTACTGCAAAGAATTGTCAACGAGTTTAGTTCTGTCCAAGAAGCTTAAATACTTCTTGGTTTTGTCTAAAAGCTAAACGTAGTCATAGACCTCTGCAGTTTAATCTAGAGTTTAATCTTTTCCAAATATGTCACATAAGTTGTCATTCAAGTCCGATGAATATATTTGATGGGATTGATTTTACAAGGGACACCAAGAAATCTTGAAAACTCTACTTCTCTTTCGTTTTCAACTGGAATTAAATTGTGTACAATTGGCAGTACAGAAGAAAGCCGTTTAAATTGTTCTGCATCATTACTGAATACTGCAGACGATAACGAAAACACGATGACAATAATAATAGAGGATTCAGAGGAAATAGCGTGCTCCCACTGCGCTCAGATGCGCAAAACTTTCATGCTGATAGCTGTGTCAGCTGTTCTGCCGATGGTAGTTTTTTCTGCTATCCTTCTCTTACTAACAGCAAGTAATGCTGCAGAATTGGAACCAACTACGACCGTGATCGTTGAATTTGTTCTTGGGTTACTCTACGTACAATTGTTCGTGGCTACATCAGTTCTTATTATAAGCTTCCTTAAACGTCGTCATCCGATCATGAATTACCACATGTGGTATTTGGCCTTCCACATCTTCAGTATGGGACTGTTTCTATCTTCTTCTCTTATGATGACCTTGATAAATGGTTCGCATCTTCTGTCAATCGCAGTTTTGGTCACCGGTGTCGTTTACTTTTGGATGCTTTACTATATCTTTAAAGTTAAGAATTTTGCGTGGACGGTATTGAGAAGAGCTTATTAGGTGGGCACTGTTAATTAATTTACTACTTAAAATATCACTATTTTTAGTAGACATAAATAAATATATATATGGGTGTTTATTTTTATACGCTTTTTATTAGCTTCACTTGTATGTTTGTAACAATGTTTGTAACCGACTTCTTTGGGCGCGATTTTGACCCACTTTAAACGGCCAGATTTCGTTCAAACTTTGTAGATTTATCGAGGACCGATGACAATACACTAATTTGATAAAAAAAAAAAACTTGTATGTTTGTAACCGACTTCTTTGGGCATGATTTCACTTGTATGTTTGTAACTTGTAACCGACTTCTTTGGGCGCGATTTTGACCCACTTTAAACGGCCAGATTTCGTTCAAACTTTGTAGATTTATCGAGGACCGATGACAATACACTAATTTGAAAAAAAATTAAAATTAAAAAAACAAGCTATTAAAAATAAACCAAACTAAAAAGTAGAAAATAAATAATAGTTTAAAAAAACTAAAAACACGCTTTTTATAGAAAACCAAACTAAAAAATAGAAAATAAATTTTAATAAATTTAAATTAAGAATAGGGTCCAAAAATTTCAATAAATATAAATTAATAATAGTGTAAATAAAAAAATGTATTTTATTTTAAAAAAAGCTTGGGGTGCTTTTTAAGATATTATCAAAATGATAATCACTCTACTCATATCTGTCAATAAAATATTTATAACTATTGACACCATGCACCCCACGCTTTTTTTAAAATAAAATACATTTTTTTTATTTACACTATTATTAATTTATATTTATTGAAATTTTTGGACCCTATTCTTAATTTAAATTTATTAAAATTTATTTTCTATTTTTTAGTTTGGTTTTCTATAAAAAGCGTGTTTTAAGTTTTTTTTTTAAACTATTATTTATTATTATTTTTAAATTAGTTGATTAAGAAGTTGCTCAAAAGTTGTAAGGTGTGTCAATCTACATATTGAGATTGCATTCTGTTTTAGCAATTGGTAAACAATTTACTTCGACTTGCGATTTTACGATTTTGGATTAGATATTGAAGCCTACCGTTAATAAGATGAATTCACGGAACATAACAAATAATAAAAGTTTCACATAACATACATAATTCACTAACTCCCTCAGCATACCAATGACTCTAAATGTTAACCTTTATAATTATATAATTTATATATAATTTAGTAGGAGTGAACGTTCCGAGTCGCTAATGGTCCAATAAATAAGAATACAGTCGGTAATAAGCGCAAGGCTATACTGAACTCTTTCATTCAGGTCACGAAGTGTTTATGTAGCCAGTGTATCGGAACGACGGCTGGGGTCTGGGGAGATATTGGTGTTCGTTGAGCAAACAAATGTAACCTACATGGTAAGGAAATTTAAATTCAAGTTTTATCTCATACTAGCTGATGCCCACGCCTTCGTCCGCGTGGATTTAGTTTTTAAAATCCCGCGAGAACTCTTTGATTTCCGGGATTATCACCCTCCAGGTTCTGAACTATAGCTATCCAAAAAATCCGTATCCATCAATCAGTAACTTTGTTGCAGCGTGATTGACGGATAAACCAACAAACAAACACACTTTCGCATTTATAATTATGTATTAGTAAGGAAGAATTAATAATATACCATAGTAAAGGCGATCTATTTAAATTTTAGAACACAAGAGCTACTATTGTGACTTAAATATGATTCAAAAAAAAAAAATTAATAATTAATTCAAAATTATTTATTTCATGTAGGCCAACCTGTGGCTCTTATGACACGTCAAGATTCTACCACCGGTTCGGAAAGCGGATTCTGCTGAGAAGAGCCGGCAAGAAACTCAGCAGTTGCTCTTTTCAAAATAATCATTTTACAATATTAATAAGTAGCTATTACATTGTAATAAGTTTTTATACTATCTTGTGGGCAGCTGGATGGCAAGCTGATTTAACCCGTGCATCTTTGTTAGAATAGAATATGACATTTCCACAAAACGTACTACAATTCAATTCATGTCAAAGACGGGCAGACAGAAAGTAGCCCCATTCCCGCCGGCGGCACCCGTTCACGAGCATGACGCATGATCCAGCCATTGCTTCGCTCGACCATATTTGAGGGAACGTAACAACCCGCACCACACGACACCACCAGAGAAATGTTTAAAGAGAGCGTGACATACTTAGTCTACCCGTATCAAAGCATCGAATTGAATAATATTATTCAAACACTAATTTTAAGATCCCATGCAACTTTGTCATTAAGAAAGTCATTAACTTTGTAATAAGCGCGACTCAGTAAGTGAGTTTTTACGCATTGTTTAAATTTGTGCAGTGGCAAATCTAGCAATTCCTTCGGAATCATATTATATAAGCGTACGCTCAACCCCACAAAGGATTTTTGCACTTTGCGCAGGCGACATGATGGAATTTCTAGTTTATGACGATTTCTAATAAGTCGATTGTGTGTATTGCCTCTTTGTTTATGCAGATGAATATTTTGTCTCACAAAGACTATATTATTATAAATGTACTGTGAAGCTACCGTAAGAATACCAATCTCTTTAAACTTTTCACGAAGAGATACGCGCGAACCGAGTTTGTAGATAAATCGAATGGCTCTTTTCTGTAATATAAAAATAGTTTCAATATGAGCTGCTCCGCCCCACAATAAGATTCCACAGGACATTACACTATGGAAGTAGGCAAAGTAGACCAGCCTAGCCGTGTCTACATCGGTAAACTGTCTGATTTTTCTGACAGCATAGGCAGCTGAGCTGAGTTTACCCGCTAATGTCTCTATGTGAGCGTCCCACTGAAGCTTACTATCCAAGGTCACCCCCAGAAAAACTGTGGAGTTCTCAATTATAAGGTTTTCCCCGTTTATTTTTATTGTTTTGTCAATTTTCTTAACATTTGGTACAATAAATTCTAAACACTTAGTTTTTTTAGCGTTCAAGAGCAAATTATTAACAGTAAACCAACGCGATATCTGAGATAAGGTATTGTTTACATCGTCAAAATTTACTTTGTTTCTGTCAGTTTTGAATATTAGAGATGTATCATCTGCAAACAACACAATATTGCAAGCATCGCGGACATGATAGTTAGATATATTCCTTCACGGACTTTTTTGTAGAGAATAATGGCCAACGACCCGTGCACCCACCGGCTTCTCCCACCAGTGGGTGCAAGGGGAATTCGCATTTACCCGTACACCCACTGCGTTAGTAAGTACTTTAATCATGTAGCACATAATTTTTATGTATCATCAATAGTTTTCTCAGCACACGCCAAATAATGCATTTTATAGGCAAAATTTTGCTACTTTGGGTTACATTATTGCAGTTTAAAATAAATTATAGCCTATGTTACTGCCTGATAACTTAGCTTTCTATTGGTGAAAAAAAGGTTAAAATCGGTCCAGTAATTACAGAGCCTATTCGGTACAAACAAACAAACAAAAAATCTTTCCCCTTTATACTATTAAGTATAGATATAGAGTGTCTTGGAGAAGACATTGCCCGTTTTCACCAACGTTCCCTAAAATTTAGGGGCTACCTGAGCTATGTTAGGTGACGCTTCCTGTCAATTAAGTTTTCCTTGATACAGTATAAGTTTTGACGACTTCCCTGGTGCAGTGGTGAACACTGTGGTCTTATAACTGGAAGGTATCGGGTTCGATTCCCGGCGGGGTCAATTTGGGAATTTAAAATTTCTGAATTGTCTCTGGTCTGGTCTGGTGGGAGGCTTTCGTTGGCCGTGGCTAGTTACCACCCTACCGTCAAAGACGTGCCGCCAAGCGATTTAGCGTTCCGGCACGATGGCATGTAGAAACCGATTAGGGGTATGGGTTGAATTTTCACTGCCCCTTCCAAGTTAGTCCGCTACCATCTTAGACTGCATCACTTCACTCACTTACCATCAGGTGAGATTGCAGTCAAGGACTATCTTGTCATCGAATAAAATTAAAAAAAAGGGGTGAGGACACAAAACTGCGGTGCGACGACGCATCGCAAAAATCTACGACGTTGCCCAATCATCTAGGGAATTTTTAATAGGATAACGCTGAGATGCGGCGCCGTTTTTGTGATTTCGCACCGCAGTGTTGTGACCTCGCCCTAAAGAGTCCTATACTCTATGCCTTGAGGGAACTCATAGTTGAAAATGACATTGGGTAAGGGATTGTATTTAGGGGCTACCTACATAAAGAGACTCCTACTAAGGGGATGATTTAGGTCTAGTTGGTGAAAATGGGCATACATTTTCTTCTCATTGAAAAGAAAAATCTGATGACAATTCATGCTTGGCATCCAGCTGACCACAAGAGAATATCATAAATAATAATAATGTATTATTGTTATATGTATATGTATTGTATTATTTTGTTTTGAAAAGAGCAACTGCTAGTTTCTGGCCGGCTCTTCTCAACAGAATCTGCATTCTGAACCGGTGGTAGAGTCATGACGTGAGCCACAGGTCGGCCAGACATGAAATAAATAATTTTGAATTTGATATTTTTTTTCTGAATAAGATCCATATTTTTTGAATAAGATACTCGTACTACTAAATTCCAGGCGTGTAAAGCTGCAGAAAGTCAGTCAGTTCTTCAATGATAAGGGTCATGACCGCTGTTACAGTTTTAACCTTTTATCCTTGTTATGAAGGCGGCTTAAAACTATAACGTAACCCAGACAACCTTCGTCCCGGACCGCCTCTGTCCCGATATCTGTGATTTGTAATAGACTTAGCAAGAAAAGCCGATACTGCGACACGGCCGGGCGCGACCGAATCCTGACAAATGACGCGCCATCCATATTTTGTCACTCGTCGTCGCTAAGCACTCCGTGATGTATGGCGGTGGGCGGAAGAGTGCTTCTAAAAGCTGTTACAGTGTCTCAGCGGCCGCATCTGGCACTAAGCTGCCACTGTACTGTAAATACTCGTAGTAAAGTGCATAATATTTACTTACTGTGCTCTGAGATCCTAGTAACTTTGAGTTATCGTTAGCTTTGCTAACGTGACTTTGAGGTAAATCTGTAGGTAATTAGGTATTGTACAGAATTTCGTTATTTTGCTTCTTCGTACGAAGAAGATGTGAAATTGGGCCCAACTTATCATTTGTGACAACATGGTATCTTTTTACCCAATTACGGCGAAGCCAAAAGGGAAAGTTATGGTTTTAGCAGTCTATGTATTGTGTATGTATGTATGTATGTGTATTACATTTTAACAAACAAAATTAATAAAACCGACGTTATAACCAAGTTTCCGTTGTCGGGTTACAGTTTATGAACTATTTTCTTGTTGTATAGAAAAGAAATCCTCAATATTTTAATTAAGAGAATTTAAACAGAGCACCTACTCGTCTTCACGCACACATTCGTATTTCGTACCGTGTTGTATACTTGGTTACACAAGCAAAGCGCGCGTCGCTTGTGCAATGTGAAAAGTACTATAGCGATAAACTACGATTTAACATGATAGTATGTGATGACACTTACCATCAAGTGAAATCAAAATAAAGCATTATATTATAAAATAAAAACTGCAACAGGCGATACAGAGTGCAATTAAGTTTGCCTCAAAATAAATTGGCGATTTTCTTTTACAATTAAATTCGATACAACAATCAACACTGCATGATTAACCCGTTCAATTTTATTACAACGTGCTATGATAACAATGAAATTGGCTACCTCCCATCTTTTGTCCATCGGAAAGTCTGAAAGCTCACGGAAAAATTTGTGAAGGTGCTCGAAGGAAGCAGCTGAAATGTAATTTAATAACTCTACCTATGGAGATTTAGATTATTTATTACCGGTCATTCCATGGTTCAATGGAATCTGAATCAAATGGTATTTGAATCTTTGTTAATATCTGTTATTAAACTATTACCGTATTTTTTTGTGAAAATGCTTGATGGAAGCAGCTGGATATTTGTAATTCTCTACTTTACCTACGGAGATTTAGATTTACCAGTCGTTCCATGGTTCAAAGGTTAGTTATTTTTAATCGTTCGTTTACCTATAGGGTGTTTTAGATTGCATTATTAAACTTTTACTGTAAAGTACTTTACACACCGCTGCAACAGCGATTGAAAGACACTTTTATATTTGACTAGCTTATGCCCGCGACTTCGTCTGCGTGGATTTAGTTTTTGAAATCCCTCGGGAACTCTTTGTTTTTCCGTGATAAAAAATATTCCGGGTAGCCTATGTCACTCTACAGGTCCTCAACTATACCCATGCAAAAAATCATGTCAACTGTTGCGGCGTGATTGAAGGACAAACCAACAAACAAACACACTTTCGCATTTATAATATTATTATGTTATGATACCTATTAAACCTACCTATTAAATGGAATGCATTGGGAGTCTTGAAGAGCCATACCCTAATAAGAATGCACTAAATTCTGTGCAAATGCAAGTTTAACATGGCTAGCAGGACAAGGTTGAAAGCAACGTTTACTTAACTTTGTTTGTTTTAAGCACCTTCACGAAATTTCTTACCAGCTCTTTTAGTATTATTTTTACATCGGACTGCAAATGAGTCTCGCTGAATATTCATGCACCGATATGGAAAATTTTGAACGGAAATAATTTTGTTAATCAGCTGTAGAGTAATCTCGTTTGGGCGCTTGAGTCATGTTGCATATAATTCACGCAGGAATTACAGTGGACTGATAATAATGTAACGAATAATTTAACATTATATCTTTTATACTGTGACTGACTGTATTCGCTAAAAATTCAGCGCTATTTTAAGAAGAACTATTAGTGTACTCAATTTGCTACATTCGGACTGAGATCTATAGATCTCACTCGCACTATAGACTCAAGGAAAAGTTAAAACCAGTCAGAATTAGGTCTGGACTTATTTGTATCTCGTTTTAACTCTGTATGCCAAGTCCGAGCACACTCCATAAATTCTGGAATGAAGCTTTCGAGTCTACATGAAAATAATTAAAACTCAATCGGAAACTCAAATGAGAACAACAAATGAAGGACATGTAGTGCAGAGTAATTAATTAAATGACCAGAACCCAGCTCCCGGCGCGGTCCTACGTAGTTTCAAAAGCAATTTATTTACCTGCGCATTTGGCAGCCGAACCAACTTGGCAAATGTTTAGTGGCCCCACTAATTTGAACCGATGACCCATCTGTGCTATTGAATACTTTCGTCGACGACTTTCACGTCCAGTGCTGGGCATAGATCTCTTGCGAGTATCTCCACAGAACACTGTCTTGTGATGGTTATATCAAACGGCTGCCAGCAACTCGCTTGAGCTTATGCTTAAAGTCACTATAGTAACACGAAGTTTTATATTTATTTATTTCTTTTATCATTTATCTGGCGTTTTCCACCATTTTTCAAAACAGAGTCTTAATATTGTTTTGCACGTCTTGTAAACTGAAATTGTTTCTATCATGAAGTTTTTTTCGACATTTTATTTTTAATGTCTGTTAAATAATGTATAGGTATAAATATTATTAATGTCTGTTAAATAATGTATAGGTATAAATATTATTAATGTCTGTTAAATAATGTATAGGTATAAATATTATTAATAATGTATAAAATTGGCCACTTGAGCGATGTATTTTTGATTTGTTCCTCAATCTAGTACACATTTTTTAATCGCAGATTGAAAACGATTCTTTCTAAAAGGCCTGAAATCTGGTTGTTCTGGTATAGTCCGAAATTCAATGCGAGAAATAAATTTTGTATTACCTACCAACAATTTTTTCCAACAGTACATAGAGCTTGGTAGCACGGAATAGGTAAAGAAGATTCTTGTATCTAATCCGTGCTTGGTAGCACAATACAAATAGTTCCTACTAAAAAACTACAACGTCTCATTAATTCAAATACAACTCAAGAGTTCCTTCTACAGTTTAATTAATAAAATGACCAGACTCATCCTCGGGATCCAAGAGCAGTCCTACGTAGTTTCAGAAGCAATTTATTTACCTGCGCATTTGGCAGCCGAACGAATTTGGCAACTGTTTAGTGGTCCCACTAATTTAAACCGATGACCCTTCAGTACGTGGTGTAATCGCGAATAACGAGTGTACGCTGAAAACTTTGATAATCTACTTTTAGTTAAGTATATTAAAGTGAAACCTTAAATAAGTGATCGGTAATCCGGTATGGCTTGAAACCTCGCGAAGCGTGTGATGCCGTAGTAGGTATACGCTAAGTTATGCTCCTCATATTCCTCTACTCTCTGGAGACGATGACACTGCGAGTAAGTTAGAAGAAAAGAATAAAAGCTCAGGAAATTCTGTGTTGGAAAAGAATATATTGAGCGTTAAACACTCTTTTAGAGAATGAATTGCGGACCACGTCCTATCTATCTTAAAAGCATTGTTATAATCTTCAAATAATTATACAGCCTCACATTCTCACTTTCTTGTCAAGTATTTCGAAGCGACGGTATATCCATTGAACGTATAGTGTTCAGGGCACCAGAGCACGTGGCAGATCGTCCATGATATGTACAGGCTAAGTAAGTTCTGCGTTGGACATTCCCTTATGAGAGAGGAAAGCTGCTGTGAGACAGACACATATACCACAATACTGCAATGACCACCTTTGTCAAAGTGCGTGACAAAGATGATCTAGTGGGTGTGTACTTTGTCAAAGCGCATGACAAAGAAGATCTAGGAGTTGCGTTGGACATGTACTTTGTCAAAGTGCACGACAAAGAATATCTAGGAGTTGCGTTGGACATGTACTTTGTCAAGGTGCACGACAAAGAAGATCTAAGAGTCGCGTTGGATATGCACTTAGTCAAAGTGCACGACAAAGAAGATCTAGGAGTTGCGTTGGACATGTACTTTGTCAAGGTGCATGACAAAGAAGATTTAAAAGGGACGCATGGGACACGTACTTTGTCAAGGCGCACGACAAAGTTTAGGAGTCGCGTTGGACACGTTGGTGGCACTTGCAAATCATGTCTTGCCAGCGCGCGTTTCATGTCTTTTACAACGTTTTTCTAAATCCAGCTCACATACAAATCTCGATAGTTCAATTTGAATCGTAGTAATTCACGTCCTTTTTCTAATCCCTCACGAGCAATTACCCAGTTGACCGATTACAGAACATCGATACATCGAGTGTCCATACGGAACTACAAACATCACTCGATTGCGATTGGGAACTCGATTCGTTTGTACGGCCCCACAATTTCGTTTCAGACCACCCGACGATTATGTTTCCACAATTTGAAATTGAGTGTCCGTCGGGAAACTATTGCATTTGTGCACTTAAATGGGATCCTCGCTTTGAAACTGAGATGGTTATTCAGTAGGTTCATTGCGCAACGTCTTTTCTATCGCAATAATTAATTTGAATGGTAAATGGAAAATAAGTAGGTACAAGATTTTAGATTACCTTCATAAATTACCTATTACAAATTCTAGCTCTACGCTAAACACTGTCTGTAGTAAACAATGTCTGTAGTATACTTACCTATCTTATATCCGTAATGTTTAGGAACAATAATCTAGAGTTAACTCTCTTGAGATGAAGTGGGATATCCGGGATTCGGGTAGCTTTTTGGATTAGGGAGACTTCGCTAGTATTGCAAGTAATGCTTCGAGATTTTCTTTTTGCTCTAAGAAATTTAGGGTTTTATTAGGATTCCTTTGGTTCTCTAAATTTATGATTTAGATTATATTGATAGGAACTAACTTTTGCCCGCGACGGACAGATTTTTCTGGCATAAAAAGTAAGGTTACCTATAGGCCTATGCCACTTTCCGAATCCTCATCAATAACCAATGCAAAAAATCACGTTGGTCCATTGCTGCATGATTGAGGGACAAACCAACAAATGAACACCCTTCCGCATTTATAACATTAGTACTTAGAGATAGTAGGGAATAAGCCATATTACACCGCTGCTTCAGACAGATCGTAAAATATTGTATTTTCGCCTTTGGCTGGCTCAAATAAATAATATAGCATCAATTTTACCGACGTTATAAAACGAGCGGTTTCAAACAAAGGCACAGAGGGGGTTAGAGGATAGAACGGTAAACCGGGGAATTAAAAACGTATTAATTCGACGTTTTTATTACCGCTCTATCACTGAAGTGCCCTTATCAATTTCAGTACTTTAGCGGATTGAGGAGGTTTTTGTTATTTTATGCGCAAAAACAATAGGACCGCTAGTGATTACGTGGGGATTATCTGATTGGTTGTTACTGAAAAGTGCTCCGTTTTTTAACTCGTTAAATAAGTTTTACTTTTTATGTCATCTTCGTCGTTATTAACAGACACACGGCCTAAACTGCTAAATTGATCTTGACGAAATTAGGCAAAGAGAGCTGGAATCCTGGTAGATAATTAACTTAAGATACCGATAAGAGTGGGTGTGCGCTCGTTAACAGTAAACAGATTTGATTTTTACAGTAGTAGATCAAGTTTCAACTATCCGAAAAAAAACACGCAAAAATTACATCATACTGCCAAGGGACGTGCTTGGGCAAAAACATAAAATGATGAAATTTGTTCGATAATAAAAAATCGCGAAGTTAGGTCTAATTTTTAACCAATATTCATTTATTTTCAATGTGTTGCATATTACAGAGCCAAAATTTTTACATTAAATTCCGATTGATATTATCAAGAGATTAGCCTAGTGAATTGAAAAGAAAATGAATATTTTACGAGTTACAAAGTATTTGGCGCTTACTGCACTCCTATTCTGCGCAAAACGCTTTCTTTTGTCGCGCCTCACATGAGGTTGCGGGCTGCGGCTATGTTTTATCTCATCGCGAAATCTGATTTTTTATGGCGTTACACGCGTTCTTGAGCAGCCATAGCCTAGTGATTAGGAATGTGGTCTCCTATTCGGGGGGTCGCAGGTTCGATCCCGGGTACGCACACTCTGACTTTTCGGAGTCAAGTGCGTTTAAGCAATTAAATATCACTTGCTTCAACGGTGAAGGAAAACATTGTGAGGAAACCTGCACACCTGAGAGTTCTTCATAATGTTCTTGAAGGTGAGTGAAGTCCGCCAATTCGCATTGGGCCAGCGTGGTGGACTATGGCCTATAACCCTTCTCTGAGAGGAGACCTGCGCTCAGTAGTAAGTGAGTAGATGGGTTGCTAATGATGATGATGATGACTGTTAAAACGGGATATAGCCGGGATAACGGTAGAACGGTTTGGTTCTCGGGATAGTTCCTATGGCATTCTCACTCTCCGAAAACTTAAAACTAAGCGAATAAGTAGGAGCATCAGCTATAGTGTACAATTAGTTTTGCTATCATTTTTGAATGATATCTATCTATGAATACCAATTATCTATTTTTATTTATTGGAGGCAATGATATTTTAAATGAACTATTGTAAATCAGGATGTGTTGTTCTTGATAAGATAGTGTTATCAAATGATCATAAATCCATAAAAAAATTATATTACAAAGGTATATTATAACTATAGAAAGAGAAAGATGACTCATCCTGAAAACACGCTGAAAAAAATTACTAAGGAATATAAAATACTAGATGATGTTCGCGACTTCGTCCGTGTGAATTAACATTTTTAGGGTTCCGTACCCAAAGGGTACCAACGGGACCCTATTACTAAGCCTACGCTGTCCGTCCGTCCGTCCGTCCGCGTCCGTCCGCCCGTCCGTCTGTCAGCGGGCTGTATCTCGTAAACCGTAATAGATAGACAGATGAAATTTTCACATATTATGTAATTCTATTGCCGCTATAACAAATAATAAAAATTAAATTAAATTAAAAAAATTAAATTAAAATATTTCCATGGGTACCTACCTACATGGAAATATTTTTATTTAATTTTTTTAACGGAACCCGAAAAGAGTGAGGACCGACTCGCACATGGCTGATTTTATTTGATTCCGGCGGGAACTTTATAATTGTCCGGGATAAAATGTAGCATATGTGGTAATCCTGGGTATGAGCTATCTCTATTCCAAATTTTACCAAATCGGTTCATTCGCTGTGGCATGAAAGAGTAACAAACATCCATCCTGTGGTGTTTAAATAAAACACCTGTTCTTTATATCGGAATTATAAACATGCTTGCACTATGTCAATACCACAACTACCCTCCAAGAGGCTTCGTGACAGACTGACTGCAGGCACATTTACTACATCCCTTCTTTATTTCAATTTTGAATGTATGTAACAATGTAATTAATAGAAAATATAATTTTATACAATAATTAATTCAATTCAACATTATTAATTTTATAGAAGCCAACTTGTGGCTCTTGTTACATCATGATTCTACCACCGGTTCGGAAAGCTGATTCTGCTGAGAAGAGCCGGCAAGAAACTCAGCAGTTGCTCTTTTCAACAACAAAATGTTACAAATATAAAGCAGATAGCTACTTAAATATGACAAGTTCTTGTAGATAGCTGAATACAAAGCTGATTGCTTATATGCAACTTTGTCAATACAACTTATAACATCTTAATATTTCATTTTAAGTATAACAGGAAACATAACTTTAGTGTACAAACTATATCAGAGAAAATGTTATAAGGTCTTTAAATTCAGTAATCATTAAACTGTAACAAGCTATATTTAGATTATGACCGCACCTCGCTTGCTTGGTCGGCTATGTAAGGTTTATATTGGAAAATAATATCTCTCTTGTTATAAAATGTTTAACTTCCTGCCTCTATCCTCCTTCCTTCTTTTTCACTCAGGCTGTCTGATTTCAAGATTTATGAGGTATACAAATCAAAATGCTACTGCTAGTGATTACCATTTTCACGGGAATAGTCGCAGGATAGATGAACCCCGAGAAGATCTTTAAGTGTCCCATTTCTTTTAAAGATATGACCAGCTGTGAGTTCATATGATGCGGACAGATAAGATTTAAAGTGCTACCTACTTAGTAACTTTAGGACTTAACTTTAAGACGCAATATTATTGACTAGCAAAATATCGTAATATGACCACATTGACATCAATGATTACTTAATAAAACTATAAGTATTATTAGGTCACTGCAAGTTTTGCAATACGTAAACATAAAATGACTGATCGATCAGCGAAGTAGATTAAGAAACGGCTTTGGGACATCTTTTAATATTATGCATATATTATAGGTACATACTAATTAGAGTTTCGATGAACCCCATTAAATGGGACTGTAACTAATTAAGAATAATAATTCAAAAGTGTTGCGTGTTATTTTTATTATTTTGTTGTAGTTATCATATAGCTACTGTATCATAAGTTCTTATTCTTAACTAGCTAGAGCTTACATAACCATAAACAACCCTCATGTGGATTGCTTTCAATTCCTAGGTATTTCTTTTATTTTAAGAGCGGGGGCATTCAATATGGAAGTTCTTTTACAATTTAAAAATTTTACATTTAGTTACTATTGTGGCAATATTTATGTTTATAATTATTGAATAAATAAATAATTATTTATTTGCCAGAATGTTTGTACAGTGGGATGGTAGTAACAAAATATATTGTCAGTAAAGACCATAACATTCAACTAAATTAATAGTATGCAAATTATGATACAAACAATAATAATTATAAAATGAAAGTGATTAATTCAAAGTGAGATTATTTGACAATTATAATTATTATAAATTAGTGAGTCAAGATTAAGAATGACAATAGTCAAATAAAAATATAAATTTCAAAATGTCAATATTTATGTTTTCCCGTACCTAATTATTACACTAAATATTCTTTTACATCATTATAACTTTTCTCCAATAGCCATTCGTTGAGTTTTCTTTTAAACTTATTTATAGATAATTTTTGAAAATCTGCTGGCAGTTTATTATATAACCTGACCGCCATACAGTAGGGACTTTTCATATAATATGTACTGGTATACATTTTTAAATCAATATCTTATTTGGATACCGAAGAGACCTGTTCACATTAATTTCATGATTTCGCTTAAAGTATTATTACATTAGTATACAATAAGTGCATTAGTATACAAATAGTTTATCTTAAGGAATTGCCGAGTATTAGTTATTATGCACTGTTATCCATAACAATCATTGGTACTGTTACTCAGTAGCATCTCAATCAAAATACATACTCTGAAACGTGCACTTTTGGGTACAAGAAATTTCAAAAATCTATCTCTAATGTCAGAACAAATACCCGCACTAAAAGTGGTAATATATTTTTATCTAATTTAGAAAAGTTAATCTGAGCAATACAACTTTCCAATAGCTCGTTTATAATCGGAAGCGAACGGTTTTCCCCAATTATCGCCTACTTATTTATATTTATATTTTCAAATAATTAACAATTTGTTAAGTTCACCACACGGCGGTGGGTAGGTCTATCGAGAAGGATATTTCTTGTTGAAACACCCTACTTGTTGTTTCTTATTAATAATATAATTTTTTTTTTTTTTTTTTGTGTGTGGACTGCCATCTTAAATTGCTGAATTGGTTTAATAAAACATCGCCCATCTTTCTTTTGTGATGATTACAACATATGAAAATACCTATATTTTACAATCTTATTAATCATAAGACTATCTACTTATTTATCGTATTTACGATTTTATACATTTATCACAGCAATCCAAAAATTTAATTTTTTTTTTTGAAATATAAGGTATTAATTTTTTTTTTTTTTTTTTTTTTTTTTTTTTTTTTTTTTGCTGTTCTTTATTCAATTGTATATTTAGAATAGAATAGAATAGAAATTTCACATATTCATTTATTTTAATAGTATTGTTTGATAAGTTCAAGTAATTTTGGTTATTGTAAATTTTAGTAAATTTTATTTTTTCCGGCCACATTTACTGTAAAGGCTGTTTCAATTTATTGAAAATAAGTTGTTCTCAATTTATGATTACAAGGAGCCTTTCAAAATTTCCCTTTTCCATATTAAATATGAAAAAGAAATACAAAATAATGTTGAATTATAATTAAAATATCAAACTCCTTTTTTTTTTAACACTGAGAAATAAATAATTCTTATTCTCGATGGTTAAAACCTCAATTTAGTTGGTTGGTTGTGGTAAAACCTCAGTTAAGCCTTCTGTAGTGGTACTACAGTAGTAATATGAAGAAATTAGCTCGCCTATTTTTTTTTTTTTGGTGTTTCAAAACATACATTAAAACACAAACTTTTTCATCGCGAAGCGACAGCTAAGTCACCAATTCACCATTGCAATTATAAAAGTCTATAAATTACAATATTTATGGTGTGGTTTTTCCAGTAACAATATCTTACAGAATATAATGGATATTTTGATTATTTTGTATGCGTGGCTCTTTGCTTACATTGTGATCGACAGTATCTTAACCGCATAGCCCTGAGATACGATTATTATTATTTTATGTGCATGGCTCTTTGCTTACATTTAAGCAACAGTATTGTAACTGGCATAGCCTTTTGGTGTCAAGCAATGTGCGTGGCTCTTTGCTTACATTTAAGCAACAGTATTGTAACTGGCATAGCCCTTGGTATCAAGCATGACTCTCTAATAAATTATTTATTATTAGCAATAGCGTGAGCATTAGCTCATTGTTATCTTATTGTTAAATTTAAGTTTTACCTTTAAATTACCTTTACGTTACCTGTACGTTGTCTTGATTACCTTTAAATTACCTTTACGTTACCTTTACGCTACCTTTACGTTACCTTTACGTTACCTTTACGTTACCTTTACGTTACCTTTACGTTACCTTTACGTTACCTTTACGTTACCTTTACGTTGCCTTGATTACCTTTACCTTTAAATTTAAACCTTTACCTTTACCTTTGGCTGGAGACCTTAGCCATAAAACATAAATATTTTGCAAATGTTGTATTCATATTTGTATTTTTTTAATTAATACATAATATGATATTAAAAGGTAGGAATAACAAAATGCAAAATAAATACATTTTTTATAAACATTGAAATTACCCTGATTATCTGATAAAATGGTAACAGCTGGTCGATTCCGGAAAAATTGCAGCAATCATTGCGCCACAATATCGTTGCTTTTCACTGCATCTCAATTTGTATGGCATATTCTCCTCACCACAGCAACTTTAGCCTATAGCGACAGAGTGTCGGCCAATCGGAGTTGATTACGATCGCTACACTGCACAATCATTTTTAGACAATCTCGCAGCTGGTACTCACTGTATCAGGTATTTGCAATAGGTATGTTCAGAAATAAACGTACCTAACTCAATGATATTGTATTATGTATTTACCTACTTACCGTAGGTAGGTATTGCTTTTGAGTTGGAAGTGGATTTTTATTACCTCGTATTATTTTGGGGTGAAATGAATGAATAAATGAAATTAACGTGGAAATTAACTATCTGTGGGTAGTACAAAAGTATGATTCATTAATAATAAGTACGCAAACTAAAGCTTTTTCTTTCACTACGACCGTTCTTTTGCTTATTCTTCATTTGTTTGTCAATGCATTGACGGTAGTTAATCTCTGCACAACCCATTATATTTTTAACTAAATGAGCACCTGGCAGGCTCTTTTCAATATTTGCATGCTATTGAGTATAGACCATGTAATATTACAGCAATATGTTTACCAACTTACTATTTAGGTAGGTACAATCCCACAAAACTA
The DNA here is from genome assembly GCA_029955525.1 of Oeneis ivallda. Taxonomy (NCBI): domain Eukaryota; kingdom Metazoa; phylum Arthropoda; class Insecta; order Lepidoptera; family Nymphalidae; genus Oeneis; species Oeneis ivallda. The sequence continues at coordinate 25,799,676 of JARPMR010000003.1, forward strand.
ACTTCATTCGATTTTGAATAGTTTTGTCTTGTTTTCTATTTTTATTAATAACTATTAATCACTTTAACTTGGTTATCCGAACAGTACTCCACCCTATTATTTACGCCTAAAACTTATAAGATTAGCGATAAACTAAACACTCACATTTTGCGTCGGTACACAACAAAAACCATAATTATGCCAATCAATACTTTAGCCAGTATGTAGGTAGGCGTTTAAACTAATTGCTCAAAATATTATGTCAAAACGCACTATACTTTAATTTATAATTAATAATCTATTTTATTGAATCACCTATATCATTTAAAAATAATTATTGTATGGGAACACAACCGTTCGAATAACAAGTTAATGTAAACACTCAGTCCTTCTTTGAAAACTTCAAAAAAAATATTATTTGAATTGCTCACGTGCAGCTCGATCCTCGCCTCGTTGCCACTTTTGTGGTGTTTAAATAAAACACCTGTTCTTTATATCGGAATTATAAACATGCTTGCACTATGTCAATACCACAACTACCCTCCAAGAGGCTTCGTGACAGACTGACTGCAGGCACATTTACTACACATCCATCCATCCATACATCCATCCTCACAAATTTTCGCATTTATAATTAGTAGGATAGGATGCACAATGACAGATTACCTTTCGATAAGGTTTGTGGTTGCATACTTCGGGGCAAGCAACGACCTTATCGATATAGGTACATAAAACATCCTGTGCTTCACAAAGTATACGAAGAACTTAAAAACGTTAGACTCCAAGGGTGCTCGAGTCTAGTGCTCCGAGCAACTTAGCGTTAGAAGACCCCTCCCAATAGTTGGGCGGATGATCTCATAAAATGCAATTATACATCTTCTGATGGACTGTCCTTAACACGAAACGGCCCGGGAGGACCTACAGCAGGAATTGCGGATGAAACTGTGCAGAGACTCCGTACCCACTATACCTACTGGGCAAAGCCTCTGGCAGAGATGCGTTCCTGGAGTACGCAAGCAAAGTAGCGAGAGTAGCTATTGCCAGGAACAGAGCGACCGATAGAGATGCATAGTGCCTCTTATATCGTGAGCATATAAAGATGGCACTTGCATATAAATCGCGTCGCTCTGCTCCTGGCAAAAGTATGATAGAAAGGGCTTTTGCACCAAAGTGCAGACCAACGGAAATGAAACAAATCCACGGCACGTCATTGGCATCAGCTAGTATAAGTTCTTGCAATTCACGAGGGCGACTGACTAAGTAAGGCCTAGCGCAAACATACAACTTTTAGTTGAACAACTATTTAGTTGTGTTTCATAAGTTTATAGGAATGTACTGCGATCATAGAATGTGCGCAAACTATCAACACGATAGTTGCTCGACAAAAAAATCAAAAAGCCGTATCGATTTGCTTTTGATTATAGTTTAGTTGTGTGGAATTCACGAAAAGTACACAACTCGACTAAACAGTTTAGTCGATGTAAAAGTTGTATGTATGCGCCTTACCTTATGGTTGTGTGTGTCGTATCTATATAAGTGTAAGCGAGCGCAATGCTCGCGCCTGCCCGCTCCCACCTAGGCTTTGACAGGCACGCATACTTATGCAATGTGCATGTACACGAAGTAACCACAAGTAAAGCTCACTCGCCTTCGTGAATTGCAAAAACTGTAGGCAATAAGTGTAGCCAATTTTATTTACCCAATATTTATGGAACCAATCCATCTCGACAAGTAAATCGTGTTGTAATCAAAAAAGTTCCCCTCGCAGGAAACGCTCCCTGTACGCAGCGGACGACATCAAACGCGGAGGTTTTTACTTTCCCCCAAACTCTGCTTAATCGAACTTAAATTGCAGGGGAAGAACCGGAGTAAGTTGAATCGGAGCCAATCGCGTGGAAGTGACAAGCGGAGACAGCTTCCTCGACGTTGTGTTTCGTTTGAGAACACTATTAAGTTTGGATGTGCTAGGCACTAATTAGCAACCAGAATTATTTTTATCCGATTAAGGCAAAGCCAAAAAGGAAGGGTTATGATTTTAGCAGTCTAACTACGCCGATTTTGATGAATTGATGTGATGGTGATGATGGGTGAATAGAATAGAAATGTTTTTTATTCAAATAAACTTTTTACAAGTGCTTTTGAATCGTCGATGAGTCTACCACTGGTTCGGAATGCCCTTCCTGCCGAGAAGAACCAGCAAAAAACTCGGCGGTTGCTCTTTTCAAAACAAGTTTACAATTCAATATACTTTGCTATGTATACAGTGTTTCCACAATGAGTTCCACAAAAGCATACCTAATTATAATTCAACACATGTTAAGACGGGCAAACAGAAAGTAGCCCCATTCCCGCTGGTGGCACCCGTTCACGAGCACACATAGGTGACATAATTATATGCTACATATTTTAATACAAACAATATCAATGTGAGGGATGTTACATCCAATTTACGTAGTCGGTTTAGTTTAGTTTTAAGCGTTTTTCTAAATATATAAAAGAAATAGGTGACTGACTGACTAACTGACTGACTTATCTTCTTTTTTATATTTATTTACCAAATAAAGTTATAATTGATCCCATGATCCCGCCAAACTGCACATATGCAGTTTGTTGGCGAGTTTGGCGAGCTCATAGCAATATTTTAAACAAAAATGTCCACTAAACACTAACTAATACTAACTACAATTATTATCTTATTTAAAAATCTACTAATAGAAAAAAATATATACAAATAGTCTAACCTCCTTAAGTCAGTCAGTCAGTCAGTTAGTGAAGGAGTCCTTAATAATTCTTGTAATTCTTACTTGTGGAGACAATTCCCGGAAAAATTTCCTTTAATCTCTTCTCTCTAGGCTCCCTCGCTTACCTTTATCTATCAACGCACAGCTCGAACCACTGGACGGATCGGGCTGAAAGGCATACAGATAGCTTTTATAACGTAGGCGTACGCCAAGAAAGGATTTTTGAAAATTCAACCCCTAAGAGGGTAAAATAGGAGTCTGCAAAATTTAACTTAACGTGAGCGAAGTCGCGGGTAAAAGCTAGTAGAATATTAGCAACAAACGAGTTTCGCACGGGAGATTACAATTTACAACATAAAAGAAATACCATCCTCCGACTTTTCTAGTGGATATTCCAAAAATTTTCTTTCATAAAAACTTAGTCTTGAAAACTATTACGAACACAGCAAAAAACTTAGGTAATAGGGTATTTGACTACTTTTAGAAAATCATCTTAAATTGTTAATAATGCTATGCTGAAGCTAACAAAACGTATATTTCGGCATAATTTTCAGTATTTTTCATAAAAATCGAGAAATAAATTCAAAAAAATAAATTGCCGCGGAAACGTTCCATTTGCTTACATGACGTCACAGTCCACATTTCAATCAAATGACAATTTTATAATATGTGTTTAGGCCGCGTGTCGCATACTATTTGGTATTTAATAAAATACATAGTAACGATGAAAAACAGACGAAATTAGCCTATTACGCCGCACAAACACGTCGAAATGTATTGACAAAATGAGAATTCCATAGGTGGTGTGGACTGTGACGTCATTCGAGATCACGGAACGTTTTCGATCACGTGACCATGGCCGGAATTATAGCAATTTTATTTAATGTTTTCTAATTAAATAAAGCTTTATTTTTTAGTTTTGTCGTATGGAATAATGTTTTTTAGATAATCTTTTAGGATGACACCAAATGAAACGATATTTTTAATATAGTCAAATACCCTATTCTTATCCCTGAAAGAAGTACCTACTGAGCTGCGCTTTGTAAAAAATATTGTAAATTCCTCAACATTTTACACATTTTAAAGCATGGCGGTACGGTATTAAATAAATAACGCGTCGCCCGCTGCAGCAATTAACTTGTGGCGTCATAAAAACGTGTGTAGCCTGCCAAGTTGAATCGATAGAGCTAACCTATTCTACGAATATACCTATACTCGAAGAGCCGATCGTTGGGGTCCCAAGGTGCTGGAGTAGCGACCCCGCACCGGCAAAAGCAGTGTTTGCAGACCCCCCACTAGGTGGACCGACCGATCAAACGAGTCGTAGGGAGCCGCTGGATTCAAGTGGCGCAATACCGAAGCCTGTGGAAGTCCATGCAGGAGACCTTTGTCCAGCAGTGGACGTCTATACGTTGATAAAGAACCTATACTACACGCCAAGCTTCAATGGCGTTTGTATCATTATAATACTGTGCTGATCAGCCTGTGAGCGTGATGACGAAATCGAATCAAAATGAGGGTCAAAAAATATATCAAGATCGAAAAAGTGAGCATGGCACACTACGTATTAGTTTGAAAAAAAAATTAAATGCGTGTAATACTTTGAGTATATAATATACTCAAAGGTGTAATACAACAACAATTATTCAAAAGAGGGAGGGGGAGCATTTCTCACCACTGAGCATTTATCTATACTTATAATAAAACTGTAACTGGAAGATTTCTGTAATATATTTTGAAAATATTAATTGGGGGATACTTGACTATCGATACTGAGCCCAAAACAGATTTTTATTTAATTTTTGTCTGTCTGTCTGTCTGTCTGTCTGTCTGTCTGTCCGCGCTTCACGCGAAAACTACTAAACGGATTTAAATGAAATTTGGTACAGCGGTAGCTGATACTCCGGGTCAACATATAGGATAGTTTTTATCCCGATAAAACATAAGGTTACTCCAGGATAGGGGATGAAAATTTTTGTTGATTTTACTACATAACTCAGTCAAATCTGAACGGATTTTAATAATTCTTTCTTTATTAGGAAGTGTGTACGACAAGAAATACACTGATCAATTTTGGTGAAGATCTGCTAGATATTATCGGAGATAGAGGACAAAACTTCTCTCGGATAGTTCCAGGTCACTCGCATACGATATATACGTATATAGATCTTATTACATCCATACATAGCCATATCTTGACCTGAGCCATTCATTACATACTAATTTTAGACTATATCACTGACCTCCAGGCCTTAGCTCCTCAATCCTGTTGCTGCTGTGTACTGCCCACCTAAATCATGGATATTTACGAACTGTCGATTGTGAATTGATATTGTAGGTGCCAAATATTTAAAATATAATAGCGTAGTGGAGCCGTAAAAGAGAACTCAATTCTAATGCTGCTGGGTACTGCTCACCAATGGTAGGTAACATTTAGTATGAACTACTCAGGGTAGTGGTATAACGCAGCCGTAAAAAATTTCGCGTCTCCGTTTTCCGTTTACTAAAATTTCCCACAGTAGCTTTGTATTCTTAGATGGCATCAATCTATTCAGCTAATTTAATTATCGCTCGGTTCGGTTTAGGAATCATCCTCCTCCCTTCTCCTCCCCATGTTACAACTACTAATGGTACCAACTTCTCAATCCCGATGCTGTTGATGATAATACCCACCTAAATAGTGGGTGTTTACAAAATGTCGATAATGAATTCATATTGTAGGTACCAAGTGTAGACTACATAGTGGCATAGTGCAATCGTAAAAAATGTCTCACTCGCTTCGTTCGCGAGAATGTCGATTGTAGATTTCTTTTTAACCGACTTCGAAAAAGGTTCTCAATTCGTCGGAATCTTTTTTTCAATTTTTTTTATGTATGTTCACCAATTACTCGAAGGCGCCTGAACTGACTTGGAAAATTCTTACTTTTTTTGTTTGAAAGGGTATACTTCCCAGGTGGTTTTTAAATTTTACCGAAATCGGTTGAGCGGTTTTAAAAAATCAAGAGTAAAATTTATATACTTTATTTTGTAAAAAAATTATATTAAATTATGTACCATTAGTATATTATGGACTACACAGAGGCGTAGTGCGATCAAAAAATCTTCGCGCTCGCTTCATTCGCGAAAATATCAGTTTTCAGTTGCTACTGCGGGTGCCAAGTATGAACTACAAAGAAGCGTAGTGCAATTGAAAATTTTTGCGCTCGCTTCGCTCGCTAAAATGTGTCTTCTTGATTGGTATTGTAAGAACCAAGTATGAAGGACACAGTTATGTAGTGCAGCCCTAAAGAATTTTGCGAAATGTCTGTTTTGGATTGCCAAGTTTGGACTACATAGTGATGCAATGTAATTGTAAACATTTTCGCGCTAGCTTCATTGGCGAAAATTGCTTAATTGTTGTTGTGAGTGTAAACCAAGTATGGAGTACATAGTTAAGTAGTGCAGTCCTAAAAAATTTCGCGCTCGCTTCGCTCACGACAACGTCGGTTTTATGTTGCTTATGTAGGTGCCAATTATGGACTACATAGTGGCGTAGTGCAACCGTAAAAATGACACACTCGCTTTACTAGCGGTAATGTCGATTATAGATTGCTTTTGTCTATACCAATAAGTATGGAGTACACAGAAGCGTACTTAATGCGATTAAAAATTCTTCGCGCTCGCTTCGCTCGCGAAAATATCAGTTTTCAGTTGCTACTGTAGGTGCCAAGTATGAACTACAAATAAGCGTAGTGCAATCGAAAACATTTGCGCTCGCTTCGCTCGCGAATATGTCGATTGTAGATTGCTTTTGACTATACCAATTAGTATGGACTACACAGAGGCGTAGTGCGATCAAAATATTTTCGCGCTCGCTTCACTCGATAAAATTTCGGTTTTCGCTTGCTAATGTAGGTGCCAAGTACAAACTAAAAAGGAGCGTAGTGCAATCTAAAATTTTTGCGCTCGCTTTGCTTGCGAAATTGTGTCTTTTCTTGATTGGTATTGTAAGAACCAAGTATGAAGGACACAGTTAAGTAGTGCAGCCCTAAAAAAAATTGCGAAAATGTCCGTTTTGGATTGCCAAGTATGGACTACATAGTGATGCAATGTAATTGTAAAAAATTTCGCGCTCGCTTCGCTCGCGACAGCGTCGGTTTTGTGTTGCTTATGTAGGTGCCAAGTATGGACTACATAGTGGCGTAGTGCAATCGTAAAAAATGTCGCACTCGCTTTACTAGCGATAATGTCGATTATAGATTGCTTTTGTCTATACCAATTAGTATGGATTACACAGAGGCGTACTTAATGTGATCAAAAAATCTTTGCGCTCGCTTCGCTCGCGAAATTATCAATTTTCAGTTGCTACTGTAGGTGCCAAGTATGAACTACAAATAAGCGTAGTGCAATCGAAAATTTTTGCGCTCGCTTCGCTCGCGAAATGTGTATTTCTTGATTCATACTGTAAGAACCAAGTATAAATGACACAGTTATGTAGTGCAGCCCTAAAAAATTTTGCGAAATGTCCGTTTTGGACTACATAGTGATGCAATGAAATCTTAAAAATTTTCGCGCTCGCTTCGTTGGCGAAAATGTCTTTTCTTAATTGTTGTTGTGAGTGTAAACCAAGTATGGAGTACATAGTTAAGTAGTGCAGTTCTGAACATTTCGCGCTCGCTTCGCTCGCGAAAACGTCGGTTTTATGTTGCTTATGTAGGTGCCAAGTATGGACTATATGGTGGCGTAGTGCAATCCTTAAAATGTCGCACTCGCTTTACTAGCGATAATGTCGATTATAGATTGATTTTGTAGATACCAATTTGTATGGAATACACAGAGGCGTAGTGCGATCAAAAAAATTTCGCACTCGCTTCGCTCACGAAAATTTCGGTTTTCAGTTGCTACTGTAGATGCCAAGTATAAACTAAAAAGAAGCGTAGTGCAATCGAAAATTCTCGCCTGCAACACTGGACTGTAGTCCAGTGATGCATCATTGAAGACCAGTTACCAACTCCTCAATCCTGATGCTGCTGGTCCTGCCTTAATTGTGGGTATTTACTTAATTTCCATTTTGAATTGATATTGTAGGTTTGCAGGTACCAAGTAGGTACAGAATATAATATAGTGGCGTAGTACAATCGTAAAAACCTCACGATTAACATAAAACAATTTTTTTTTTATTACTTTTTCCACGCGGACGAAGTCGCGGGCATCAGCTAGTTTTCAATATTTTTGACAACACGGATGACATATGTACATATTCCTAGTTCCATGAGTTTTGTCCAGAAATAGACACGCATGAATCCTTAGTAAAACAGATAACCTGTTCACTCGATATATTCGATTAACAGTACCAACTACCAGTGTATTTGTGGAACTTCCTCTCATTGTGGAAATACTGCATACATAGCATATTATCTATTGTATTGTGAACTTGTTTTAACAAGAGCAACCGCCGAGTTTCTTGCTGGTTCTTCTCGGCAGGAAGGGCCGAAACATTGGTAGACTCATCGACGGTTCAAAAGCACTGTATACGTCACCCGTGAAATCTGTTGGAATTTTATTTATTTCCTAAGTTGTATTTTCGACTGTCTCACTTAAATGTAATGGATTCTTCATAATTGCTGGTGAAACACGATACCATATATATCAATATTCAGTGAACAGTTTGGAAACTATGAGGAAGCAGATTAACCATACACATACACAAAGTGTGTGAAACCTTTACCATCCCGAAGTCGAGTAAAAAATAAATAGCTTAGTTGCTCGATAAACCACACAAGAAAATCGAAACGTATCCGCCACTTTGCTTCGTGGGAAAAATTCAAAAGATTTACTTTTTATTACGAAAGCATATTATTTCTGAAATCACTTTACCGCTCATCCGTTCGTATGATGGAACAATATTTTTTTATCAGAAGCGACGTAGAAAATTAATTTCGAAATAGACTGATATGAAAGACGATTTCTAAAAGAAGATTTTTTCTACAAAAAGGAATGTTTGCCTCATAGATTTTGCCTAGAGAAAAAGACAATATTTTTTGTGATACGTTCCAATTTGCAATGATATTCGTCAATTACCTATAATTATATTATCGTATGGAGAATTGGATATTCGACTGATATTTTTTTTATAATACATAATATATATTTAAAAAAAACCGGCCAAGTGCGTGTCGGGACTCGGGCCACGCGCAGTGTAGGGTTCCGTAGTTGAAAGTCTCCAATATTATTGCTGACCTAGGATAGTGCTTTTATTTTATTTATGAATATAAATATAATTTTTATTTATGAATATATTTTGAGTTCCATGGTTTAAATACTATAATATACTACAAAATATGGAACTTACACTACGTGTAATCTAACTTGGAAAAAACAGATATAACTCCTTAACTAATGAACCCTACTTAGCCGTGATAGTTTTCCTTTAAAATTCATTATATATACTTACTACTGCTGTGAATTTTTTCTTGTATCCTATATACAACCATTTAGCTGGCATAGGGGGGGAGGGGGCACTTGACTCTAATTAAATTTAGCACTTTAAAATATCATATTTCACAAACAGATCCCTGAATTGAGAAATGGTGTTCCCACACCCACAATATTTTTGAAAGACCTATTCAACGACACCCCACACTATGGGATAGACGAGAAAAAAAAATTCATCCCCACTTTACATGTAGGGGAGGTACCCTAAAAAAAAATATTTTTCACAATTTTATTTCACCACTTTGTCGGCGTGATTGATATTTATACCTTTGTCAAATTTCAGATTTCTAGTACCAATAGTCACTGAGCTAAACCGCGGACAGACAGACAAACAGACAGACAGACAGACGGACGGACATGGCGAAACTATAAGGGTTCCTTGTTTACTACGGAACCCTAAAAAGGAATGTTTGCCTAGAGAAAAAGTGGAGAGAGTTAAAGGCCGACTACGCAGTATCGCTGCTTTAGTATGACTACCTCGCAGAAAATTATTAAAGAATGACGTAGGTACAGTATCGGCCTTATGGCCGATGTGCAATGTATATCGCCGGGTACTGTACTGTGCTGTGAAATGGTGCTATCAAATTAAACGCAATCAGTACCAGTAAAAGAAAACAATTATTTTATATGGCACTCCCACATAAATTGGTTGGTTTTAGCCTACGTTTGGAGCGGAACTTTTTTTTTTATTTCAAATACTTAATTACAGTAAAAACTCCTTAATTAGGTGTCTATAATGAAACAATACTATGATTATTGTTTAGAACAAAAGAGTGCTTAGGCACTCGTACTGAGATGCTAGAAACTTCTATGTTTGTTATTCTAATGTAAGCGTTATTATAGTCCGATGCACAAGCCTTAAACTTACTTGGATGGGTTATGGGAAAATCAATCATGTCCAGTATGGTTAATATTACTTATGATGATTCTTTTTTTAACAGAAATACCGGTCCAGCAGTGGCCTTCTATCGGTTCCCTAAATAATCTTAAGTGATGAGCAAAAGTGGCAGTTATTTCGATATCACAGACAGACGCTTCAATTTAATTATTATTTTGTGTAAGATAAATAAAATAATGTATCGCACAATATTTCCATTATCGTAATACCCACGCACACAACCACAATGAAATTGGTCAGACCCACGTCAGACACGGTCGAAGTCGCTTCGGTCACCTGATGCGAAATTGATATGACTGATTTCCCCCGTGCCCCCAATTTAACGGCCCGGTATTAATAAACCGTATTAAATTCATTGGAAAATTACTTTTCTAGGTGCATATTATGATAACAAAGTTAATGAATTTCTTAATGACAAAGTTGTATGGGTTTTTAAAATGAGTATTTGAATATTATTCGATGCCTTAACATGGGTAGCCTAAGTATGTCACACACTCTTTAAACATGTATGTGGTTGTGTTGTGTGGTGCGGGTTGTTACGTTCCCTCAAATATGGTCGAGCGAAGCAACGGCTGCTCACACAAGATAGTTTATAAAACTTATTATACAATGTAGGGGCAAGTGCTGTACCTATGGACGCTTGTACCTGTGGACACAATAGATTCCGCTTTCCGAACCTGTGGTAGAGTCATGACGTATCATAAGAGCCACAGGTTGGCCTACGTGAAATAAATAATTTTGAATTTTGAATTTCATACTTACTTTGTACAGTACTTTGGCCATATCCTTAGGAATGACAAATATGACCTCCTGCAGCTCATTATCCAACGAAAAATAGCTGGCCGAAGACCACCTGGGTCGGAGAAGAACATCGTGGCTTAAAAACCTACACCAATGGTATGGGAAAAGTACCAGGTCATCGTTTGCGTCCAAGGTACAGATAGCCCTAATGGGTGCCAACCTCCGATAGGAGTCGGCACTACAAGACGAAGAACAGCCTCAATAGCCCAACGGTTAAAGGTGCGGACTGAAAACTGAAAGGTCGCAGGTTTGAATCCCACTCGTTGCACTATTGTCGTACCCACTCCTGGCACAAGCTTCCCGCTTAGTTGGAGGGGATAGGAGGATATTAGTCAATTTCAATTTTACTAATATTCTTTAAAAAAAAAAAAAAGAAGGTGCATACATATTACCATACTCAGAAGGTTCTTAATTTGATTTGTATCTTCATAATAATTCAACTAAATTAGTGTTCCTGTTATTATATTGCATGGAATACATGGCGTACTATAATTTTACCCTCTATTGGCAAAAAAAGGAAAACTCCGGCGGGTATTCCTACTGCGGGGTACTGTATAAAATACTGGGTCAAGCTGGTCCATATCTCGATTCTCGAAAGATATTGGCTTTACCCTCTAGAGGCTCTGTAGCGGTGGATATTGAGAGCGAAAGGCCCTGTTGAGAGACCGTTTTCATCTCTACTTTATTATTAGGAGCTAAAATTGCTCATTCTTTTCTTTATAGTATTTCTCTTGGAAAATAATACGTAGGTGTGATTTTGTTTAGTACTTTAGTAATTTAATGAAATTATTAGTACTTTAATGAATTGTTTAATACTTTAGTGAAATTACTCTTGAATAATACACCTCATACTGATTACTAATAATATAATAAAGAATGTGTGTCGATTTTTTGACTCGTCCTTCAATCAGGCAGCAAGAGTGCAACGGATCTATTTGATTTTTTGCATGGATATAGTTTAAGACTATTCATTTACCATCACTCGTAATTCTAAACATGTAATAGAATATCAAGGATTTCTTCATATTTCTAAAGTATGATTCGAACTTGACCAGAGATAAAGTCTATTAAATTAGTAGACATATATAAATAATATAGTATCTCCAAGTATCTTGACATGACGCGCGAAATCGCAGAAGTAATGAAATGAAGAAAAACAAAACATAATATTTGAAAATCTAAGTTCATGTTTGCATGTGACAGTAACACCAAAAACATTTTCATGTCAAATTTTGCCAAGACGAGACCATATGGCTCGCGCTGTCAGAAAGTTATCAGATCTCATGAAGAGCCAAGCTTCTAACTCAACAAGCCCTAACTTCACAAACTCTCTTTATCTACTTACTGTTCATTACTTTTTGTCAAAGAATACTTCTTGTAATAACGAACGATTTTTTTCCTTTTTTTTAAGGTTGTTAAAAACATCCGGTCCAACACGATCCATCAGAGGTGCGATTGTCTAAAGGTATTCCATTGATCGTAATCGTATTTGATGACATTATCTTCAAAGTAAAATAAACCATAAAGGCATTGAATTAGAGCTCAATATCGTGTATGCATTCTTATACGTTTACATATGTACGATACGCTCCATAACGCTCCATATTAAATCAATGCAATCAAGGATTATTTTACTTTGGCGCTAGTTATCGAATACGATCAATGGAATAACTTAGACAATTGGTACCCAGATCTGAAGCGTCCTTAACTTTCAGCTCTCCATCAAGAATACAAAGCCATAATTTGGTCACAAGACGAACAGCGTGAAAATTGACTTCTCTCAACTGATGTCGTGGTATAAATCTACCTCCTAGTTACAACTAAATTGGAATTTAGTTTTAGTTGCGATTCCAGGCGCGTCCGATCTAAATAACTCGCGCTATTCCGTTGAAGTAAGAGCGATTGTAGGTACATGACGCGCATAATTAGAAGTGTCTCGCCCCCGAGCGCGGCCCATACCAATGAAGTTTGATTCGAATTAAAAGTATAAACTTTGAAGGTCACATTCCCGTAAGAACATAATATTATGTAGTTTCAAAGTTAACAGAGATAACTTCTTTGATATTTTTACGGAAATATGAAGAACCACAAATACTGATTTACTTCCTAGATTGCGTCTATTAAATTTCATAAAGCTTGATTGGTTGTTACTCAAATAAAAATCTAACTTCATATAGGGCGCACTCGAAATAAAGTTTTACAGATGTGATGTAATTTGTTAGGTCACATTTCACGCTAGGTATCTTATATTCTTTAGTACTGAGGGTTGTAACCCTGCCATTTATCTTATACCTAAGGTAAAGGATTTCTTGGAATTATAATGAGTTAGGCTTGAATGTTCCTATGTAAATAGCTACATGAAAAAATATAATATATATCATAGACTAAAAAAGTCAATTTGGGAATTTATAATTTCTGAATTGTCTCTGGTCTAGTCTGGTGGGAGGCCTTGGTTGGCCGTGGCTGGTTACCACCCAACCGTCAAAGATGTGCCGTCAAGCGATTTAACGTTCCGGCACGTTGGAGTGTAGAAACCGATTAGGGGTATGGGTTAAGTGTTCACTGCCATACCCCTTCCAAGTTAGCCCGTTACCATCTTAGACTACATAGTCACTTATCATCAGGTGAAATCGCAGTCAAGGACTATCTTGTCATAGAATAAAAATTAAGTGGCACTCGGGGACTGCCGCGGCAAAGCTATTGCATAGCATTTTTATCAACTTATGCAATTATAAGTAATATTTATGCAATATTTTTTTGCATAATATAATTATGCAAAAAAAAATCAAAAAACAAACAAACAGGAAAAGCGCACTGTCACTACTTCGCGAGTGAGATTCTAACCTGCGACATCATACACCATACGGTAAAGAAAGCGGCCGCTCGCCCACTGCGCCAAACAGAGCTACCTGTAGAAATCCCTACACACTTTCGCATTTACAATATTATATAAATGAGAAAGTATGTTTCCTTTTGGTTTGTTTTTCAATCACGCAGCTACGGATTTTAATCGTATAAAATGTATATGACCCGGTTGGCACTTCAAATCAGTTCAGTAGTTTATGCGCTAGGTGGAACATACGTACAAATAACCAAACTACTAAAATCATAATAAGAATGGTGCCAACCACCTGTCACTGTGAATTTAGAGTGCGTTTTTTGAGGTAATTCAAACAAGTATTATGTCCATGTGAGTCCATATAAAATTGCATTTTCAAAGTATCTATCTCCAACAATCGTTCAAAAAAGCATCCAAAAGGCCAAACATTGCAGTTAGCCGTTGTCTCGTTGGAATAAATCAAAGCCGATTGCATCGGACAGTGTAACCGCGCGTATTGTCCATTCTGCTGCACAATTTGATCTGTTCGATTGTCCCGACCACGCTCTGTACCGCAATACTAAAACTGATATAGCTATAAAAACGGTTATGGCTTCGCTAAAAGGATGCGAAGTATCAGTCGGAACTTTCATATGTCATTATAAATACAATACTATATTAAACCTAAATTTAATTCTAAAATTAAAACTTACATAAAAACTAATTAAAATCTAAAACCCCATCCAAGCCACCGCAGTGTGGCATAGTACCCAAGATGCTGGCAGCATTACCTCTTTGGATGGCCAGGCTAATCCTTTGGCCAAGGTAGCTGCCAGCTCTTGGATCCCCGGTAGACTCGATCACTCTTTTTGATATCTCTAAAAAATCTCCGGGCCCCACGGCCCCAGGGAAAAATTATAAATTATATTTTGTTTAATACCGATGCATGTTGTTATGTAAAACTTCCATCTAAAATGAATTAAGGAATTTCAGAACTATTTTCGTAATTTAGTAGACTTTGAATTAAAGAATATTCAATTTCATTTCCGAGCTAAATACTGTGGGTGGCATAGACTCTGAGACGATTGAATGAGTTTTTCGTTCATTCAATAATTCATCTGACCGCGAAGTCGCAGCACGAATCTAGCCTTATCTAGTACACAAATGCAGCCTTCATTTGAACACAAAGACGTTCTCGTGACCAGCTCTATATTAATTCCAATATTGTCTGCATTTATAGCTTCGGTAGACAGCTGCTGTTTTCTGATATCGCCCGAGGGCGGACCAATAAAACTTTTATATTCTTTTTACGATTCCTAGTCTTCACTCTTATGGAGTGAGAAGTCTCGGAAGCTGTAGAGATTGAATTGGTTTTTTATACTTTCGTTGGCGTAAGTATCCCGTGGAGTTATAAATCTAGTAGGAAAGCAGATACTTCGAGGGGATTCCTTTTATTTTTTTAAGAAAATCCCTTTTAAATCGCTTTTAAAAAGCACTTACCATTATTGTAGTCTAACATACATCAGATCCGATCTTATCATGATAAACTTTATACTTATTTTGATGAACTATTTAAAAAATTACATCAGAAAACTTCGCAAAATTCTCCAACGGAATAGTAACAACAAGGTTTTTTCATAAAACTCAATTTATTCTTCCATGTTTAAATTTGCCAGAGATACTCGTAATATTACTTCGGCGTTAAGGACAGGAATTTTCGGATGCTTATGAGGCAGAAGGGAATTACGTAGTGAGAGGAAAATGTCTTGATTAAAGATACGTGCCCAGCGTGATACCTACATGAAAAGGCCTCCCGAACCACTTATATGTGGTGAGATAAGGTTTACAGCTTTTATGTCTAACAAAGTTGAGATAAAAGCTCTAACAATAAACGTTAAAGTTCAAAAACGAAAACCCTGCCTCTCCTTTAATATTATGCATATTTATATGTACATTTTAACATTATACTGACTGCTGCCCGCGACTTGGTCGGCTGTGATTAAGGTCTATTTAAAAATTCGTGGGTAAAAAACTCCTTGGTATTCTGAAATAAAAAATTAAGTGGCACTCGGGGACTGCCGCGGTAAAGCTATTGCATAGCATTTTTATCAACTGCAATTATAATATTTATGCTATATTTTTTTTTCTTCTTCTTCTTCTTCTTTATCAACCGATAGACGCCCACTGCTGGACAAAGGTCTCTTGCATGGACTTCCACAGGCCTCGGTCTTGCGCCGCCTGAATCCAGCGGCTCCCTGCGACTCGTTTGATGTCGTCGGTCCACCTGGTGGGGGGTCTGCCAACACTGCGCTTCCCGGTGCGGGGTCGCCACTCCAGCACCTTGGGACCCCAACGACCATCAGCTCTTCGAACTATGTGCCCCGCCCATTTCCACTTCAGTATCGCGACTCGCTTAGCTATGTCGGTGACTCTGGTTCTCCTCCGGATCTCCTCATTTCTGATTCGATCCCGCAGGGACACTCCGAGCATAGCTCTCTCCATCGCCCGCTGAGCGGTCCTGAGCCTACTTATGAGGCCCTTAGTTAGCGACCATGTCTCGGATCCGTAAGTCATCACTGGCAACACGCACTGTTCGAAGACTTTAGTCTTCAGGCACTGAGGAATTTTGGACGAGAAGACATCTCGGAGCTTCCCGAACGCTGCCCAGCCGAGTTGGATTCGGCGGTTGATCTCTTTCTCGAAATTGGACCTACCTAGCTGGACTGTGTGTCCCAGGTAAATATACTCGTCGACAATTTCGAGTGCAGAGTTCTCAACAATTACTGGGTGGAGCGGTGCATGAGCATTGGACATGATTTTCGTCTTGCTCATGTTCATTTTCAGGCCCACCTGTTGAGAAACCCTGCTGAGATCGTTGAGCATTGTATTGAGGTCTCTCAGAGTCTCTGCCATGACTACTATGTCATCGGCAAATCGCAGGTGAGTGATGTACTCGCCGTTTATGTTGATGCCAAGCCCGTTCCAATCCAGAAGCTTAAAGACGTCCTCCAACGCAGCGGTAAAGAGCTTCGGGGAGATAACGTCTCCCTGTCGCACTCCACGCTGCAAGTGGATTGGCCTCGTAGTCTGGTCCTGTATACGTACTGACATTGTGGCGTTTTCATACAAGCACTTCAACACTTGGATATACCGGTAGTCAATCCGGCATCTCTATTTTTTTTTGCATAATAAAAATTATGCAAAAAAATAATAAAAAAACAAACAAACAAGAAAAGCGCAGTCACTACTTCGCGAGTGAGATTCGAACCTGCGACATCATACACATTACGGTAAAGAAAGCGGCCGCTCACCCACTGCGCCGAACAGAGCTACTTGTGAACCTCTAAAATGTTGAACGCTTACTGAACGACGGTGTTAGGTTTATTTTCGTTACGGAATTTCTTGATTCGGTCGCCGTGCTCAAACTGTTTGTCCTAGTTCAAAGCCCGCGATAAAAGCTATGCAATAGCTTAAAAAGTATCGTATGGCCTTACTCAGGATGTAATCTATTTCCTTGTTTTTGAAAAAATGGTTTAGGCGTTAAGTGCAGACAGACAAGGTCTTGGGACCCCTATGACCATCAGTTCTCCAACTCGCGCACAGTATGACTGTATAGCTAGCAAAGCTCTCGTGATAAAGTCCACACTGTTCTTGTGATTCACATGGACCATTCGGCACGTGCGCAGGTAAGAACACACCCTTACAATAAAACTCAGAGGGGGGAAAGGATATAAATATAACTTCCCTATATAGACGTGTTTTAAAAGGGTGTTTCTTATCCGATCGTCACGGGTTCACTGGCGTGTCCTAATGACCTTAGATCGTACGTGATAGAATCTGATAAAGACTCATTAGATTGACCCATTAAGAGAGCTTTTTAGAAGTTTCGATAGTAAAGCTATCCAGACGTTACCCAGAGGTAACTTTCAATGTTAAAGACAGATCTTTAGAGAGTTTCTCTGACACTCATATTCTATGTGATATTTTGCCGCTTAGTGCGACAGAAACGATGCTCTACGAAGCTGCAGCCGGCTGACTATACATTTCCAAAGCTCGATGCGTAGTGTCATTACTGTCGGGTTCTTTATAATTGTCTGCTTGCTTAGCTAGGCTTGGTTGTAAAAGCTGCTATAGCCTAGTGCTTAATGGACTTTGGCCTTCGTTTTCGGAGGCGCAGGGTTCGAATCCCAGGCACTTAGGTACTAAGTACTTACTTTTCGAGTTATGACCCTTTCAGGTTCAGGCAATTAAGTATCATTGGTTTAACGATGAAGGAAAACATCTTAAGGAAGTCTGCATGCCTGAGAGTTCTCCATGACTATACTTTTCCAAAGCTCGATGCGTAGTGTCATTACTGTCGGGTTCTTTATACTTGTCTGTTTGCTTAACTAGGCTTGGTTGTAAAGTCTGCTATAGCTTAGTGGTTAATGGAAGTCGGCCTTCGTTTTCGGAGGCGCAGGGTTCGAATCCCAGGCACTTAGGTACTCCGTACTACTAACTTTTCGAGTTATGACCCTTTCAGGCAATTAAGTATCATTGGTTTAACGATGAAGGAAAGCATCATAAGGAAGCCTGCATGCCTGACAGTTCTCCACAATATTTTCAACGGTGTGAAGTCTGCCAATCCGCGCTGGGTCAGCTTAGTACTACAGCCTTCTGTTCCCAATACACTTCTCATTCGGAAACCATGTTGGGTTTAGATCAAGGATTCCTAAAGTGGTCGATATTCCCCTGGGGTAGACATCGACCCAGGGGTCGACATAAACGGAAACTGATGCATTTTGATGCAGCAGTGATTTCCAAAGTGGACTAGGACCCCTGGGGGTCCACGGGAGACTCTTCGGGGGTCTACGAGAAAAAGAGTCTGGGAACCTCTGGTTTAGATAATGATGATGACTATACTTGGTCTATGGCTGAGGCATGTATCCACACTCAGCCTGCGCCACGTCTCTACCCTCCACTTGACGTCGCGCCTTAGGTGATAAATCTAACCTTTCCCGATAGGTTTCCACATAACGTCCTAGTGGAGTAATTCCGTTAATGTGCGTTTATCAGTTCAATCGGTTCCACTGATTAGGGCGCGTCGGCTTGATCCCTTCGCAGTGATAACGCGTTTTCGGTAAAAGGTTTCTTAGGAAAACTACTTTGCACGCATTACTGTTGAGTAGGGCTACCATGCAGCTAGATTTTGAAATATAATCCTAACTAGCTTTTGCCTGCGTCTCTGTTCGCGTGGATTTAGTTTTTGATAATCCCGTGGGAACTCTTCGAGTTTCCTGGATAAAAAGTATTTATCCTATGTAACTCTCCAGGTCGTCAACTATATCCATATACAAAATCACGTCGATCCGTTGCTTCGTGCCTACGTTATTGAGGGACAAACCAACAGACAAATAAGCTCACTATCGCATTATAATATTAGTAGAGATACCTACAGCGTCGTCAAAATGTCACTCATAATCAAAGGAGTACACAAAAGATGTTTTACCACAAATTTTCTATATATCTTAGGTAAATGTAATGAACGAATGTATAATATAACTAGTAGGGCGCGTGGGTGCGCGGCCCGCAAGCGGACCGCGGTTTTTCTTCTCATCAAGTAAACTGTCAGGTCCTGATCATTTTCTATCACAACACCACTCTTCCATCTTTTATACTCTCCGAGATAGACCATGATGAAATTTGTATGGCCGCCATCTTGAATCCGCCATTTTGGTGTCTTTTTTCAGCTCACTCCCAATTGGATGAGGTTTCGAGTGACTTTTGTTCGAGCACACCCAACCTATCTTCAATACCCTGGCCGTGCTCCTCACCCACCATCCAAACCCTCGATCAACATATCTCATCATTTGTCAGATTGAGATTAATTCTTTTATAAAAACAAATTTTGAAAAGGAACCGTATCAAAGTCTTGCATAGTTCTTAGCTTCTAGTCTATTTAATATTCGCCATGTATTTTGTATGGAGAAAAAAAAAAATCCGCCATCTTGATTTTTTTTTCTGTTCATCAAGTAGACCTTCGAGTCTTGATCATCTTTTGCCAAGAACCCACTCTTCCATCTTTTATACTCTCCGAGATACACACCGACGAAATTTGTATGGCCGCCATCTTTTTTCCGCCATTTTGAATTTTTTTTCAGCTCACTGTCAATTGGATGAGGTTTCGAATGACATTTGTTCGATCCTCGACCTATCTTTAATAACCTGGCCGTGCTCCTCACCCGTCTCCGAAATCCTCAATCATCAGCTCTCTCCATATTTTTCCTCCGAATGAATTTTTTTCCTCTATACGAAACCATCAGTGAAAAAAAATTTTTTCATACATAATTTTACAGGAGAGGTGATCAATGAGTCAGCCAGTGAATCAGTCAATCAGCCCCAGCAGCTATATATATATTAATATTTTTCAACGAAAAGTAACTTTGCCTGCCTTCGAAGAATTAGGTGGGGTTCGCTTCCCGGCATACCTACTCTTGCCCACTTTGCCCGATCTTGTGCATCCGATTTTTTCAATTTGATGACTCTTATCGGCGCTTACGAGATCTAGCCAAAAGTATCAATTTCTATGCCTGTGTGAGTACTAAAAGCTGCTGTAGCTTCACAATAAACAAAATTACCGCCTATACCTAATATAGTTTTGGTAGTTTCAGGATGTTTCGGCATTTTCGCTTTCGCAAATTGTTTTCCGACGAGGGTTTAACTTATTGATTGGACGCCATTTATTCGAGCCTTAAACGATATGCTCGTACATACGTAAGCGGTAATTGACAGAGATAAAGCGGGCGAGCTTCCAACGTTTATCGTTTATGCAGCGCTTATTCAGTGGTTGTTCAGCGTTTTGCCTTTTTGACGAATCGCTGTGAATCTATCTACATATCTGTGTACATATAAAAAGACTTTTCCTGACTGACTGATCTATCAAAGTACAACCTAAACCACTAAAGTCAGAAGCTTGAAATCTTGACAGTAGGTACTTTTAATAACACAGGCAAAGTGCAAAGAAAAAAGAAAAGATTTTGCGAAATTCCACCCTAAGGAGGTTAAATAGGGGATGAAATTATGAGTCCGTTATTTAAAAATAAAAATACGGGTTTCTGTTTTTGAAAGTTCCACCCCAAATCTAATAATTATAAAAATCTTTAATGTTTAAATCGCATGGCATGGCAACTTGTTTAAGCTTGTGAAACTCCTGGCATTGGGCATCCGCAAAGTTTACAGAATACCAACTTTGATTCAAGAATTTTGATTTTAGTTGTGATGACAACTTGAGGAAACATTGTATCCCAACATTTGAAAAATAAGGATATAATAGGTCGGTTAAAGTGTTCCAGTTATAAATGTAAAATCAGCAGAGATTAATTCACCGCCTCTTTTCTTTGATGCTATGCCAAATAATTCAAACAACTACATTGTAAATTGCAACTGAGTTCTCAGCTCTAGATTGCACTTCATACCAGCTACTGTATCGCATAGCTCAAACAGATTTGATTCTACCGAGCATTGTCAATAATTCGATATAATATTATAATATCACTGTTTATGTTGCGGTCGAGAGAGCAATAACATATCGGTATTCGGGTAGCTCTGAGTTAATTAGCTAATGAATGTGACGTGAAGGAATGTCGATAGATAAAAATATAATCAATCACAGGACATCAAGTCAGACTCGGTCCCTGATCAAATCTTAAAAGTCCAAGCTCAAGGTTTGTCAGAGCCATGGAACGCAGCATACTTGGTTTAAAACTAGCAGATCGTGTAAGGAATTCGGATATATGATCCAAAACGTAGCCGATGGCGGTACTGTTGCCGCTTCACTTAAGTGGAACTGGGCAGGCCACGTGAGCCTTATTTCAGATGACTTTAGGGCTAAATCTGCTTCTTCATCATCATCATTAGCAACCCATCAACGGCTCACTACTGAGCGCAGGTCTCCTCTCAGAGAAGGGTTTAGGCCATAGTCCACCACGCAGGCCCAATGCGAATTGGCGGACTTCACACACCTTCAAGAACATTATAAAGAACTCTCAGGTGTGCAGGTTTCCTCACGATGTTTTCCTTCACCGTTGAAGCAAGTGATATTAAATTGCTTAAACGCACTTGACTCTGAAAAGTCAGAGGTAGGCGTACCCGGGATCGAACCTGCGAACCCCCGAATAGGAGACCACAGTCCTAACCACTAGGCTATCACTGCTCTAACGCAGAGGGCGTGATGAATTAGATATAACAGTGGAGTGGCCGGCAGTCACCAAGGCACATAGAATAGGGAGAAGTGGATAAATCGGAGGGCTTTCGCACAGTCGTGGGATAGTTCAGGAGGCCGATCGCGCTATTTGCATTGTCAACGAAACGTTTACAGTTCAGTTATGGATCAGTTGCGATTGTGGTGCAAGTACAATTCAACTTTGTCGCATTCGGTATTGCGCTAAAGTTTATAAAAATATCTTAATATAAAAATATCTAATCCAAATAAACACTACACTTGTAAACACTGTATTGCACTGTTGCGATCGAACTTCAACTATAAAAAAGTAGCGTCTATTGAACTGTTGCAAAAAAGTTCGTTTGACAGCAGTTGCGTTCCAACTCAAGTTCAACTGAGTGTCACCTAGCTGTCAAATTGTTAGCGCGATACGAAACGTTCAAAAAGTTGCGGTTCGTTTGCAGTTCAGTTACGTTTCATTAGTAAAATAATAGCGCGATCGGCCCCCAGGATAACTTAGATTAGATAAGAATATCGAGTTATCGATAATTTTTCGAACAGCCTAGATTTTACGTGGGCGTAGAGGTAAATCTACAATTTAGTATGGACGGTGAAATTTGACATTACCATAAATAGGATCCGTTATTTCTGCTGTATAACTGCGGCAAAATGTCGTACCTAGGTAGACATGAAAAGTATAGGCAAAAATCTTGAGCCTCATCTGCACGTTTCTCGGATGAAACGTGCGGATAGAGCGTTTGGCATGGCTTGCGCTGGTTTGGCATGGCTTGTGGCCGATCCGAAACGTTTGTAGAGGTTTGGAGTGGTTTGGAGTTTGCCGCAAACGCCAAACGTGCGGATGAGGCTTTAGTTTCGAAAAAATTTCATAAATAAATGCCAGATAGCCGGGCCAATGAAAACGTCAAACCAACAAAAGTAAAGAATAATTATATTATTATTTTCAAAATCCATCATTCTGGTCGAAAGCCATTGAGAAAAATACTTATAATTTGCAGAATTGCTGCATACTGTACTTCGTCATCGTACGTAAATAATCAGTTACAATGCAATGATTGATGACGTCATTATAGATTCATCGAGCATTACCTAATATTGATGAGGTCAATGGTTAATCGCTAATGGCTCTGTGTAGTGTTAAATTTATTGGGTGTTTTGAGTTTAATTGATAATTATATTTTCGCTCACCGGAAGTATACATTTACAATAAACCTGCATAATTTAAGCGCATGTTAATCTCTAAATACGTTTGAATTTCAAAAATTATTGGTGTTTTCTTTTTGGAACGAAGTTCCTTTTCGGACGGTTTGGCGGAGGTGGCTAGAAGAAAAAATGTTTAAGAATTTTCCGTCACGACCCTTGTTGCCTTAGTTTATTAAACACGTTCTATCAAAGCTTTGGTGGCGCAGCGGTTAAACGAAGGAGTGAAACTATCGGTTTGGGGGCTCGAATCCTGATTTCAGATAATGTATTTATTATTATTTTTTTCTTTTTTTGGAACGAAGTTTTATAGAAGAGAAATTCCGAACAAAATATTTGCGGCAAAACTCACTATTGGCATCTATTGTGGGCAGCGTGAACTTGCTTGAACTTGATATACTTAATGATTTTTTTTACGAGATGGTTCTAACATGTGGCGAGAGATGGCGTTGATTCTCAACTTCGTTCCAGACTTCCAGCCGAGTGTTCCACGACACTCAAATTTTTCGTTTTTAATTTAAAATGATCTAGGTACCTACACTGTGAGCATATGCCCTGTCCATTTCCACTTCAGTTTCTCTTTCCTGTTTATGATAAATACTGCAGTTAATTTGACATAATATAGGTAGGTAGGTACCTATGTGTTTTTCCTCATCTTAAAAGGTAGACAACTCGCAGAAAACGTTTCAGAGAAACGCGTAACCGGTGAACGTTACTGAACGCTTACGACGTTCTTACACTTCACTTACGACGTACTTCGTCTTCACGTCACTTGTAGCACTGTTTCATGGTCAGTGCGATACGAAGATCCTATGCGCTTAGCGCGTCGCTTTCGCCTTTCTGCGAGAAACCACTTGATTTCTCTTTTATGGGCCGATATCACCAACGTGAAATTAGTCTTATCCGAGCGTAAATTTGATATTTTGACAGTATTTTCAATACAAAAACTGTCAGAATGCTTTGTGAGCATATGCCCCGTCCATTTCCACTTCAATTTCACTTTCCTTTACATGATAAAGTACTGCAGGTAATTAGACATATAATATACCTATGTGTTTTTCCTCAGCTTAAAAGGTAGATAAATCACAGAAAAAGTTTCAGAGAAACGCGTAACCGACGAACGTTCCCGAAGGCTTACGAGTTACGACGTTCTTACACTTCACTTGTACTTCACGTCACTTGTAGCACTGTTTCATTGTCAGTGCGATAAGAAGATCCTATGCGCTTAGCGCGTCGCTCATGCCTTTCTGCGAGAAACCACTTGATTTCTCTTTTAAGGGCCTATATCACCAACGTAAAATTAGTCTTATCCGAGCGTAAATTTGATATTTTGACAGTATTTTCAATACAAAAACTGTCAGAACGCCCAATTTATTCCTCGGTAAAACTTCACTCGACGTTGGTGAAATCGGCCATTAGACAGCTAAGGCATAAAATAAAACTTGAGAGGTGTCAAGGGACACCCGGATGGAACGTAGTTCCTTTCGATTAATTAATTTGGCATTGTGTTCAACATTTTCACGCTACAATATTAGATCTCCGTAGCCTTGTGGTTTCGACAGTCGCCTAACAGCCAAAGGTCGATGGTTCGAATCCCAGCTAGACAGACCGAATTTTCCATTTTCAATTTTATTTTAAACAATTTCTACATGTGGAACCTTTCCCTAATTTTTTATAACTTATAAGTTATAAAAAATTAGGGAAAAATACCGAACACAATGCCAAATTCACATTCGAAAAAGTGTCGATCAGTGTCGAGTGTCGGTTCAATTTTGTCTTTATTTGTTCCGTCTAGCCCCCTTCCGCACCGCGCGATAAGGAACTACGTTCCAAAAATAGGTTAAAGTATCATGACATACTACTTTGGTATAATGACACGGATACCTACTAGGCACAGCTGTTGCTACGCACCAAACAAAGCCGTGCTTAAAATCTAATTACGAAGCGTGGAATGGGCGAGTAATCAAATCGAATTTAACTAAAAGTCGGAAGGTGGAATCGCTCGAAATACGTTAAATTGCATCACGAGCGAGGATATAGGTATGAGTATTAGTATATTGGAAATGGGGCCTTTCTGATTTCGCGTGTCGATTAATGAGTTCTATTAACGCTAGTGGTTCGCTCTGAACTTTGATATTATTATACACCTTACCTTTGTATACCTTGATAACAGCTGTCCAAAAACAGTGCTAAATAAATTTCAAGTGTTCGGTGTGTCCAAAGTTTCGGTTAAGAAATTATTGGAATAACTTGGAAGAATAATGATTATTTAATTTGAATGTTACTGGGATAGTATAATATGAATAATGTAATATAAAAAATTATTTTTAAAAAACCGACTTAAAACGTATACAAAGTATATAATTTTATAAAAGATTCAGACAAATTGAGAACCTCCTCCTTTTTTGAAGTCGGTTAAAAATATCTTACCTCTATACTTTTCATGCTTATTCTGCTCAAACTTAATTTCAACCGTAAGGCATTATAAATAAAGCTGAATTTGATTTGTCATAAAAGAAGATGCCTTTCCACTCGTGAGTGTTAGGTAAACCTTAATCATTGGCCAATTAAGTTAAACAGCGTAAGAAGAAAATGGGGAATTGTGAAAATGATTTGGAACGCGCGGCAAGTATGTCATTACAGGAATTTATATCGGGCCGCTGAAGGGCTGCGAGTGTAACTAAGTGCCATTAGAGTAGCAACACCAAACTGTCCCCTGTACTAGGACTTGGGGTATCACGTTATGGGACACTTCTTCTTTTTCTTCTCCTTTAACAGCCGATAGTCGTCTACTGTTGAACAAAGGTCTCTGCATAAACTTCCACAGGACTCCGTCTTGCGCCGCATGCATCCCCTCTCTGCGATTCGTTTGATGTCGTCAGTCCACCTAGTGTGGGTAGGTAACAATACTGCGCTTCTGTTTTATTAATAATATATAATGCAGGACGCGAAACAAGGTTATGTATCTTATTTGAGATAAATAGGTGCGACAACATTCAATCAGTGTGGTTATGCCTGT
The DNA here is from genome assembly GCA_029955525.1 of Oeneis ivallda. Lineage (NCBI taxonomy): Eukaryota > Metazoa > Arthropoda > Insecta > Lepidoptera > Nymphalidae > Oeneis > Oeneis ivallda. Next base: position 25,825,824 of record JARPMR010000003.1, read on the forward strand.
ATATGCGGGGATTAAGAGATGCGTAGGAGATGGAAGGAAAGATTTGACTCACTTTTTAATGTCCCAGGTGCTTGATTCACTTGATTTTCACTTGCATGGTGTTGAAAAAGCGTTCATTTAAAAAATTGCGTAGGCGAGATGCGCGCGCGATGTCAGAGCGGTGACGTCACTCGGTATGCGTCCAAAGTCGGCTGAGCACTGCTTGGCGTTGCATTTGTTGCACTTGCGTGGTGCGGGGTGCGGTGTGACAGGTGAGGGGGGAGGAAACGAGTTTAGATGAAGGAACATAGGTAGGTATGTATACACAGCGTCAGTGGCGCAAACAGGCTCCCGCCTTTTGAAATATTATTTCAAAAAAAAATTACAAAAATATCCAATAAATAGGATAGCGTTTAGATAAAATGCGTGGAAATATAATAACTAGAAAATAACAAAAAACAAATTGCACTTATTATAGGAAAAAGAGAGAAAAAATTAAATTTTTAACGCGAAATTAATCAAGATTAACAGGGAGAGGGCATAAATTTATCACAGGTCTTTTAAGTGTACCATTCTTCGTTCTAACTAAAGCTACGCGAATACGTCCGTCAGAACCCGGAAAGACCTTCTCAATTCGGCCTAAAGGCCAGTGTAACGGTGCGCAATTTTGACTAATCAAAACCATAGTGCCTACTTCTACCGGGCGCGATTCCGTATTCCACTTTGCTCGAACCTGTAATGTATGCAGATATTCTTCTCGCCAGCGTTTCCAATAAGACTGAACAAGTTTGTCCAGAAGCGAGAAGCGCGTGAGTAAGTGTGAATTTTCGTTCGTGACATCCACCGCGGGCATAACCTTCAAAGGTGTTGTATTTAAAAAATGTGCAGGCGTAATTTTATTATAGTGCGCGGTAAAGTTGTCCCTTTATTTAAAGCTTCTATGTATTCTGAAAAATAAACCTTCTGAAGGGAGCGAATAATAAACAACTCGGATGTATCCAAGTCTTCAGCGGTTATTAAACCGCGCGTTTTTAAGCGCTTGGAAAAGCGTAAAATATATACAAAAATGCGTAATAATTTTGACCAATTAGAAGTGCGTTCCGCGATCGCCAGAATTAATTGCTTTTCTGGTGTGACATTATTCAGTGTGATTGTTTTAGACTCAGGTAAGTCGTCCAACTTTGGAGTGAATTGTTTAATAGGCCAATCGTTACTATCTGTGCGCATCCACTCAGGGCCATTAAACCACAGAGGATGAGAGATCAATTGCGTAGGAGTTAATCCTCGAGACAGACAGTCACTTGGATTTTCTTTACCCGAAACATGAAAAAAGTTTTCTGGCGCTAAATTACTTTGAATTTTTGATACCCGATTAGCGACGAAGGTTTTGAGTTTATGTGGACTAGAATTAATCCAGTTGAGTGCGACAGTTGAGTCTGAAAATGCGTATATGCGTGCTATAATAATGCGAGAGCTAAAATTTGTCACAACAGCGCGTACCAACTTAGAATGCAAATGAGCTGCACATAATTCTAAACGCGCGAGCATAACTGTTTTAACCGGCGCAACTTTCGATTTAGCACAGAGTAAGTTTACAAATATACCCTCTGGAGTCTTAGCGTGAACGTATAAAACCGCGCCATAAGCTTTTTCACTTGCGTCTGAGAAGGCAACTAAAGTTATTTCGCAGTTCTGTGTTATACCAACATGACGAGGAATCGAAAGTTCGGATAAAACATGCAACTCGTCTTGGAACTTTGACCACGATTGTTGAATATGTGTGGGTGGTTCATCGTCCCAGTCTAATTTTTGGAGCCAAAACTCCTTAATTAATAATTTTGCGTATAATACTACCGGTGCTACAAATCCGAGAACATCAAACAACTGCGCGATAACCGATAGCATGTTGCGTTTGGTGCATTTTAATCCTTTTGGCGAAAAATCAAAGGTAAATGCATCCATGCTAGGCACCCATTTAACCCCTAACACCTTTTGACTTGAATCAGGTTCAAAACTAACCGCGAGCGATTGGTGTAACAGATCTTTGGGGTAGTGTGCAAGAAACTGAGAAGAATTACTTGACCACTTTAGCAAATCGAAGCAACCTGAAGCGAAAAGGTTTGATAGTTGGTCAGCTAACTCGATTGCCTCTTCTACAGTATGCGTTGTGCATATGACGTCATCCATATAGAATTGACCGTCGTTAATTACGGCTGCAGCTAAAGGGTATTTGCTGCCTTCATCTTCAGCTAGCTTCTGTAAAGTGCGAAGTGCTAAAAAAGGGCTAGAAGCTAAGCCAAAGCATACGCGTTTAAATTCAAGTAATTGTAAAGGATCAGTTTTACAAAAGCGATAAAAAATGCGTTGAAATTTCCAAAACTCTGGATGAACTTTAAGTTGTAAGTACATCTGCTTGATGTCTGCACAAATTGCGATTTTAAATAGGCGGAAATTAAGTAAAAGCATAAATAAGTCCGATTGTAAGTTTGGACCCTTATGTAGGAGCGAATTAAGGCTCATATTATTTTCTGTGGCCGAAGCGTCTAAGACTAATCGAAGCTTGGTGGTGACTTTATCGTTTCGATGAACACCGTGATGCGGTATAACATATTGCAAGTCACACTCATTTTGTAGTACAGGAGCTAAGTAGTCTTTTTCTAAGTATTCGTTAATAATACTGTTATATGCGTCACGTAACAAAGGCGAGGTTTCTAATTTGCGTTCCAAATAATTAAATCGTTTTTTCGCGGTTTGCGAAGCGTTGCCCAACACGGTAGGGTCAGACTTAAAAGGTAAAGCGACGATATATCGTCCCTGAGAATCGCGTTCAGTGGTGGCCTGGTATATTTTTTCACATTCTTGCTCTTCTGCGCTAAGAAGAGCATTTTTAGTGACAGGTACCTCTTCAATTTCAAAAAAACTGCGTAATGACTCATCTAAACGCTTATTACTAATGGCGCATAGCGTTTGCGTCTGCGAAGTGCGAGCGGGTTGAGCCAGCGGGGCATCACCCATTAAAATAAATCCAAGCGTGGTTTCTAATGCAATAGGCATACCAGGTGGCGCTGCTATGCGGCCTGATAAAATTATTTTTGTAAACATTTGCGCGCCTAAAATCATATCAATTTTAGAGGGTATATGATAAGTATCATCTGCGAGTGGTACACTCGCCAGGTAAGTGAGAAGCGAATTTTCTACTGGAGATGTAGGTAAGCGATCTGTTATTTTATCTACTATCAGAGGTTCGACAAAATAAGATTTATTACTGAACCTCGAAAATATGATTATGCGACTTATGCCCTTTGTCGTACTGGACTGTCCGCCAAACCCACTGACAGTCATGGCTTGCGATAATTCAGTTTTAGTTAGACCTAAACGCTTCACACAGTCGCTCGTTATGTAATTATGTTGCGACGCGTTATCAATGAGACATTTGATTTTGTACTCTGTCCCTTTAGAATCTAAGGCTCTGACCGTGGCAGTAGACAGTAACACTGTTGTATGAAATGGCGTTTTTCTATCAAGCGAACAGAGCGAAACTGCGACTTGAGCTTGGGAGGTATTTTCCTTAGCGTCTGTGGATGTTAAGCTATTTTCACCCTTATTACCAGAAGGATTAAAGTGCAAATACGTGTGGTGAGAATTAGATCCACAAGAGTTACATGCTCTCTCACTCTTGCATAGGCTTTTTCTATGGAAAAATGATAAACAAGAAACACACGCGGAATTTGCCTTTACTACATTATAGCGTTCTTGAGGAGTTAAGTTTAAAAATTTAGGACAGCGATAAAACTGTTTGTGCGTATCAGTTTTGCAAAGCGGACAAAATGTCTTATTCGTATCCATAGCAGTAACAAATGTCTTTGTTGTAACAGAAGACTTTATATTTTTTGGCGATGGAATTTTGCGTTGCCGTGAATTATTTTCATTCTGCGTATGAGAACATGACGGAGTTCTTTCGTTAATCTTAGCTTGTTCCTTAATGAACTTAATAAAATTATCGAAGGAAGGTAATTTATCGGACCGCATATAATTTTCGAACAAGTGTGCGGTATCCTTATCTATCTTCTTCAAACATAAATATAAATAAATAAAGTCTGCTTTATTTTTTATGTTTAATTTTTCAAACGCGGCGATCGATGTAGCACAAACATCTAGAAAAGAATTTAAATTCTGCGAAGATTGTAACTGCTTTAAGTTACAAACTTGATCTAAGTAGGTATAACCTAAAATGCGAACATCTTGATATTTATCAGTGAGCGTGGTATAAATCAGCGTGTAATTTTCACCTGTGGGTTCAATACCCGCGATAGATGTTAAGGCCGACTCTGAGAGCTGACCTAACAAATAATGTAATTTTTCCGAATTACTAAGTTCTTTATTATTATGAATTGTGTTATTATAACATTCGTAAAATATTGTCCATTGTTTCGAGTCACCATTGAATTTAGGTAAATTAATGGGAGGTAATTTTATTTTAGGTTTAACCGGTGTAGTTAATGGTTTAACTGGACTTTTCGCGAGTGTTGAGTGTTCATTAAGTTTATACTGAACGGCCGAAAATAATTCTTCGAATGCGATTAATGATTGAAAATTCGGTTCATATTCAGTATCTTCTTGTATGCGAGCGACGTTCAACTCTTTGACTAGTTGAACAAATTCGGTGCGTAAAGTAGAAATGTTAGCCGATTTTGATAAAAATGTTTTGAGAGAATCAGCAGTCTCGGTGTCTTGCGAGGCATTATAGATTGCCTGCATATTTGCGAAGTAAGTTCTAACTTGTGCTTCTAGAATAAGCACGTCTGCATTAACAGCGGCCGGCGATCTCTGTCGTCTCGACATTTTGAATAAATTAACAAAGAAATGCACTCGTTAAAATAACGATATAATTAATAAATCGTGGCTACGTGTATGGCTCGTTAGAACAAAGAACTAACAAAATGGCGGATGGCACCCGGGCGAATGCAAGCGAAGTAAGAAATGAGAAATCTTTCCAGCGGTTTTAATTAAATGCGAGGCGTTCATATAGCGATTCGATTATAGCGTAGCGTAGGTAATTATTACACTATGGTACACTTAAATTCACTGAAATAAGTTGCCGAAAATAGCGTAAAGTTTATAGCGTAGCGTAACTGAAATATTGTTATACTGTGGTACACTTAAAAACTGTAATAAGTTACCAAGAAGAAAACTGCGTAATAGCGTAATTGTAAATGCGTAAAAGATCATAAAAGATCAGCGAAACCGTCGAAGGACCGTGCGTTATGCTAGCGAAGCGAAGTGAAGTGAACAAAAGAATGTCAACAAAGGAATGCGGGCGCGGCGGCGGCCGGTTCAATCATCCGGCTCGAAGGACCAAAACACTGTATATGCGGGGATTAAGAGATGCGTAGGAGATGGAAGGAAAGATTTGACTCACTTTTTAATGTCCCAGGTGCTTGATTCACTTGATTTTCACTTGCATGGTGTTGAAAAAGCGTTCATTTAAAAAATTGCGTAGGCGAGATGCGCGCGCGATGTCAGAGCGGTGACGTCACTCGGTATGCGTCCAAAGTCGGCTGAGCACTGCTTGGCGTTGCATTTGTTGCACTTGCGTGGTGCGGGGTGCGGTGTGACAGGTGAGGGGGGAGGAAACGAGTTTAGATAAAGGAACATAGGTAGGTATGTATACACAGCGTCAGTGGCGCAAACAATGCCGAGTTTTAATTCGTTTGATCGTAATAGTTAACTATGAAATTAGCATCAAAGTAAAATAAACAATATTAGTATCGATTTAAAGTCACAAATTCAATACAGACGATTTTAATTTGGAGCATTTTCTTTAAGTAAATGTATAAGAACACATACACGAAATTGAGCTGTAACTCGATAGGTACTGTTATGGTTTATTTTACTTTGATGGTAACGTCATAGTTTACTATGCATAGTTAACTAACTATCCAATCTTGTACTAACCCTACAGGCCACGCGCAGTTATAGTTGCCCATCACTATAACTTAAAAGGGAGGGAGGTCATATTATGTAATTTCCACCATAAAATGTATTTTTTACATTTTAAAATAATAAATATTACAAAATTATAATGTGCCTAGATTTAAATTAATGGCAAAAACGTCACTGGAAATGTATGGAAATACACTTTCAAAAGCTATAACTTTACTTTGAGTTAAGAAACTTGAAATTTCCACAGCATTTGAGACCATAGATCTTTGTAGTCAGTATAAATTTCAGCTTAGTACCTCACGCCGTTGCTGAGAAAAAGATCCCTTAACACACAGACAGACAGATAACAAAGTGATCCTATAAGGGTTCCATTTTTTTTTTCGGAACCTTAAAATACGAGATGTGTCTTTTCGAATTACCTATTCAATTAGAGGCCATAGTCCCAAAGTTATTTGATATTGAATAGGGATGGTATAGTTATCTAATATTCATGAGAGTAGAAGCCATAAAAATTCAGAACACGTTCCGAATTTATATGAAATATGGTTACTCTAGATTACATGTAATAGGAAATATAGCTGTATTTTCTATAGCTTCCGTTTATTGGCTACGCTTGAAGTTTGCGAACGGAGATCGAAAGTAATATTAAGGATTTTTGCCGTTTGCTGCAGATTGTTTGGTTTATTGATACTTTAAAGTTTGCCGAATATTGTTATTTTGCTACTAGCTGATGCGCTTGACTTCGTTTGCGTAGAGTCATCATAGACATTATCAACCCATCGCCGGTCCACTGTACTAGGCACGGGTCTTCTCTCTGGGTACCAATAGTCTAAAAGTTATTCCATTGTTCGTATTCGTATTCGATAACTTTAGAGTCAAAGTAACATAAGCCTTAAATGTTTTGATTTAGTCACAAATTTAGTACAACCGATTTTTACATAGAGCGTTATAGAGGTACATACCTAAACGAGTAAGAATGCATACACGAAATTAAACTCTAAAACAATGCTTTTATGGTTTATTTCACTTTGACGCTAATGTCATCCAATACGATTACGATCAATGAAATAACTTTAGAGAATCGCACTTCAGAATGAGATGGTTTTATGCATAGTCCACCACGGTAGCCAAGTTCGAATTGGTATACTTCACAGTTCACACACATTTTTGAGAATATTATGGAGAATTCTCAGACTTCCTCACGATATTTTCCTTCCGAAACGCGAGCTATTTACAATACCCGGCGATATATATATTGCACATCAGCCTTTGGAATAAAACGCTATTCTATTCTATTCACAGTTCGACTGCATTTTTTTTATATATGTTACGTGATGTGCTCGCCGATTGTGAAGAGATTTCAGTAATTACTACGTGAATTTCTGGCTAGCTTTCCTTGCAATAGAATAGAAATAGCGTTTTATTCCAAAGGCCGATGTGCAATATATATCGCCGGCTCCTGTACCTGTCTATCTCCTAACCTTTTTCCAACTGGCGACATGGCTAGTTCAAAAACCCTAGAGCTTTCACAATTAGGCCAGCGCCCTTCAACACCCTTGAACTTCTAGAATTCCAATTTAAACAAACGAAGGCATTTTCGTTTGCGTTTTCTCAATTTAAGCCCGTATAATTTGTTTCCAACACTGATTGATCTCGGAAAAACAAGAAAATAAAAATTGATTCCTACAATAGCCGGAGGGTGATTGAAATGAAACGCTTTGCGCCCCGACAATCCAATTTAGCTTTGCTTTGTGAATGTAAATTACGAGCATCCTGTATATACTCGTAGGTGCTCCATACACTACACTAGCGCCACGCTATGATGGCCGGTTTGACACATTACAATAGTGATGTGGAATGTCAATTTATTCTCGAACAAAAAACAATTAAGTTTTGTTTTTGTACCTGATTAAATAGGTTTAATAAAACAAAAATGTATATGTTTATTTAATTTATTTGAACGAACTGAATATTTGAATGAAAATGAATATACATACTTTATATGCACACAAGAAACATATGAATACAAAAGATACCAAAAAAGGTGCCACAAAAGGCCATAATTAATCAGATTCGTCCATACTACTATTTTCACTGTCGTCACTGCTATCATCACCTACATTAATAATTATATGTTCGTTTTCTATAATATTATCTATTTTCACATCTCTTTCATAATCTTCCCTTATTAATTTAACAGTTCTATTCACAACCTTTTCCCAGTCTCCTTTAGTCACATGTTCACAAGCTTCTTCTAATAATTTTAGCATTTTTTTTGTGGTAAATGGGGGTTCTGTATTGTGTCTTGCAGCATATCCCTTAATTTGAGCCCACACCAACTCAATCGCATTATACTCACAATGGTAAGGCGGTAACCGTATAACTCTGTGCCCATGTTCTAATGCTATTTCGTCAATGACGTATCGGATCTTGGTTGGTTTGTTTTCTTTTAAAAGACGTACTAATTCCGCTTTTAACATATTCATGTTTGCATCTACGCCATTTTTACGAAGCCATGCGACGATATCAGCTTTCTTTTGGGATTGGGCAGGTGGCTTGTCAATTTGCATCGAGTGGTATGGGGCGTTGTCCATAATTATAATAGATGGTTCAGGGAGGCTACACAACATTGAGGTAAACCATTCAGTAAACTTTTCTCCATTCATGTCTTCATGATAGTCTCCAGTGGTTTTTGACGCAAAAGCCATGAGAGAACCTTCGACAAACCCGTTGATGGTTCCGGCGTGACAAATTATAAGTCGCGATCCTTTTCCTACAGGAACTTTGGAAGTAGATGCTGCTGTGTCATCGTTCCAAGAACGGCCTACAGTATGGTTAGCATTAAGCCATGTTTCATCCAAGAACACAACATTTTGCCAATTTTTGATTTCTTTCACTTGCCGTAAAAAAGTATACCTTGCCATCGCTATATCAAATCTTTCCATCAATATTTTGCGTTTGTTACATTTTTTGTATCGAAATCCAATGGTCTTCAAAATCTTCGTTAAAGAACTTTCCCCACCGAAGAATAATCCAGCTTCCTTCAGTGAATGCACCAACTTTTTTCTTGTTGGATACTCCTTCTGTAAATAGTAGCCGTAAACATGTCTTCGGATAGCATCGGCATCAAAGCTATCGATGCCTACGACTGGTTTTGCTCGTTTTCTCTTTTTTGGTGTGTGAAGTTTATTTTCTTCTGTGCCAGTCTCGCCATATTTTTTTTTAGTTATCCGTCTAACAGTTCGTTGTCCAATATTTCGTGTTCGATTTTTCTACACTTGTATACTTTTTAGAAATCAATTTAATAAATAAATTTTGAGTCCTAAACCTAAAACTACATTCGATAAAATTTATGAATCTCTGCACATCACTATCGTCAATAAAGTAATACAATTATTTCCTTCAAAGTCGTTATCAATTAATACGGAACTTCATGAGCGGACAAACGTCAAACCGGCCATCATAGCGTGCCGCTAGTGTAGCAGCGCAAACTGTCGCGTGTAGGTATCAAATTCAATGGGTTTTTAATTTAATTGGCGGTGATTTTTTACAAAGCCTTGAATAAAATACGTCCAGAGGTAGATTGGCAGAAAATGCTTCAGCATTAAGTCCGCCTTTTGTACTATATTGTGCAATAAAGTGAATAACAACCTATAATTAAGGAAAAATTAAACCGACTTCAATATACCGAAAAAAAAAAATACTGAAAAGGGAAAAGTGTACATATCTTGAAAACTACTGAACTGATTTTGATGAAACCTTTACTGTTCCCTAAATTGAAGTAAATGTAAGCAAATAAAAAAAGAATGATCACAATTCGATTAATAGTTTCGGAGAAATGTGTGTACAAACATTCAATACGTACATACTTGTACATACACCTATAAAATTTTGTTTATTTGTTTCGAAACCCTAATAGATTATTATCATAATATGTGAATGTTTTGAAGTTTCAACAACATACTGTAAAGTGTATTACGTGTCTAATTGATAACCTCCTTTTTTTGAAGTCGGTTAAAAATAATTAAATAGATAAATACGACACTCGAGAATGCGTACAATTTCTTCGTCGTCGTCCAACTGATAGATGTCCACTGCTGGACAAAGGTCATTTGTTTGTTTATCAAACATCTCTCAATTTGAGGTTAGTTCTGTGGTTGAATTGAAACGTAAAAATGTTACAGACAAATAGACACTTCGCAATCGCATTTAAAAATTTAAGTTTTACTATTAATGGGCCAGATCACTCAGTAGGTAATAGATAAATATTTAATATAATGCCAAAAAATAATTTCTAGAACTTTTTGGAACTGCTATCATTTATTCATAAGAGTTGATCTTTCTCCAAAATATTTTCGTTCTTGGCACGACTTCTATCTTTTATTCGGGTAGGCAGGTGTCAACTACGCAGACATTTTTGGGGGAAAATTGTAAAAAAAAAAATATTAGAAACCTCGAGCAAACACGGCGTAGTTAATTTGACGTGAGATTGAAGTGAATTCGGTTATAACTACCGTAGATATATGTTTATCGTTTACTGGATAAGTATATTTTATTATACCCAATGGATGACCCTATCTACTATGGGTGTGTTCCGAAATACACTGGACCAATGTAAGGTGTGACGTCAATCCAGTATGCTGTGAAGCCGTTCCTTTTTAGTCTGCTATATTATACTGGTTACTGTTAAAAACGTCACGCACTCCAGTATACTGTCATCCCCATTTTTCAAATCTCTAGGCGCTGCTTATGTTTTCTGATCACGTGATCAAAGTACTGAGAGCATCTTACGTCGAAAGCGCCAATGCTCACAGTACAAAAGGCGGTGATTTATGACGTCATATATTTCCCTAGAGTACTGTGGCAGTATACTGACAGTCCATATCGGAACTAATTTTTCACCAGTGGGAGCACTGAACAGTGCTCGCAGTGTATATCGGAACACACCCTATATAACATTGTCTATTTACCTCGTACGACTATCGCCACGCTTTGTATGAGTCGCAGCCCTGGATCTTTTAATTGCTTTAAAACTATTGTAAAATTAAATTCCCCCTAAATGCAGGTGGTACGCAAAAGGCAAAGTGAATAATAATGTTCTCTCAAGCGATAATACGGACACCTAAAGTCGTCAGCACTCAACCTGGCTGCGTCGGTAATTACTACAACTTCAGCCATCTTGGATCCCGGCTTTATAGAAATACTCGAAAACTTTGCCGGAATTCCCGGCCAAACTTGGCGCTTTTAATTTGCACCATAAAACAGGGGAGGATCACGAATGGAAATTAATTTAGGGCAGAAAGTGCTGATAAAATCTTATAATAATGGATTTATTAAGCGGATTGTACCTATATTTAAAGTATTACCTAAAGAAATAAGAGAACTTTTCGGATTTGAAAAATTATTGTTCGCATTAAATATCACTGCTAAGGAAATCTCCATGGAGAGTTCCATAATGTTCTTAAAGGTGTGTTAAGTCTGCCAGTCCGCACTCGGCTAGCGTGGTGCCCTAAACTGTTCTCATTCGAGAGGAGACCTATAGATCCCGCGTAGGGACCGCAATGGTTTTTTTTTATACATTATAGGCACACGCTTGACCACTATCATACCTGATGGAAAGGGATGATGTGGCCTAAGGTGGAACGCGTTTGCCTAGAAGATGCCTATTCACCCTTGCTTTAAAGATACCCAAATTGTACGTGTTAGGAAACACAGATCTCGGAAGAGCGTTCCAGACCCTAGCCGTGCGAATCAGAAATGAAGACTTGAACCGCTTCGTGCGCATGGATGGTATATCAACGATATAGGGATGGAAGCCCTGCCGATGTCTTGCATTGCGGTGGTAAAAAGGTTAAGAGGGGACAAGGTCGAAGAGCTCCTGAGCACACTCACCGAAATATATCCTATAAAACACCGATAAGCTGGCAACTTTTCGACGGTGATCGAGGCTCTGAAGTTTGGCTAAGAGTGGTGAGTCCTTGCCAATGAGTTTCCTAGCTCGACGATCTACAACATCTAGTGCCGCAAGTTGGTACTTAGCAGAGCCATCGAAGAGGTGACTGCAGTGTACACTGCATGGTATGAATGAATGACTCTTTATCTTTCATATTATTTATCTATATACAAATAAATATAATTGAAGTGTCTGCCTGTGATTTCGAATGTGTAGAAATCCCACATAGCCCGATCTCTCTCCCAGGAGGTAAGAGATTTAAGAGAGGAGGAAATTTCCCACCGTCGGCAAAAAAGGAGTTTCATAATTTTTAAAGTTTATAGAGAAAATAATAGAAGCACTAAACTCCAGCAGGGCTAGCATGGGCAGGAGACATAATATATCCACGGGGAGAGGATAAAATGTTTCTATCCTGGCTTAGTTTTATCCACCCGTCGGACATGGGCACAGCGGTGGATATAATATCCACAGTGGATAAAATGGGAGAAAAACTTATCCCCGCAATTACTGCCATTATAAAAATCATGCTGAAGATAATTTTATCTCTTGTCGGTAGATCAAATCGCTGGATGTAATTTTTGTCTCCTGCCCATGCTAACCCTGCTGAAGTGAAGCGGTCAAAAGTGCGCTCATCTCTGATAATTTTAGGGTCAGTAAAGCTAACAAAGTTTTCCATTGGACTCGGTCAATGGAACAGAGAATCATAACCCAGTTTTACACAAAAATGTTCATTGTATAAATAATTGGCTTTTTCGCTCTTGAAGTTTTTTGGAACAAAACAATTTGGTTTTCCCAATGTTTTTTATAAATTCAGCAACAGTAATCATGTTAGTATTTGTATGAATGCAATGCAACATAAGCCACCTTATAAAACAGATGAAACTTGTGTAAAGGATTGATATGGATTGATATGGCTAAAGGCTCTTGTTTGCGTAGATTATCAAATTTTAATTCGAAAACTGAGATTCTACGGAGTCACTGATGCAACTCTAGTTCTGACTCCATCTTATCTAAGTAATCGAGAAATGAGAGTATGTGTGGGAACTGAACTTAAACTAGGAGTCCCACAAGGATCAACTCTTGGTTTATTCTTATTCCTTGTATATATTAATGATCTTCCTAGTAGGTACTAGGTACCAAATTTTTATGACATTAGATTAATTTATTGTTTACATTATTGTGTAAATGCTTGATTTTGCGCTTTTGTAAGCCTCAATCGAAGAAATAAACAACAATATATACAATCTATATATATAAAAGAAAGTGGTGTTAGTTACACTATTTATAACTCAAGAACGGATGAACCAATTTGGCTGAAAATTGGTGGAGAAGTAGCTTAGAACCAGGAAACGGACATAGGATACTTTTTATCCCGTTCGACCGCGTTTCCGTCAAGTCGCTATAAAACGTGGTATAACAAAACGCAAACGACAGTGGAATAACAAAACGTAAATGACAGCTAAACGTAATTTTGTCTTTGGTTAAGTAGGTATGGTAAAAAATTTGACAATTATAAAAAGTGTTATAATAAAGCATTACTGATATTATAAATGCGAAAGTGTGTTTGTCTGTTGGTTTGTCCTTCAATCACGTCGCAACAGAACAGCGGATTGATGCGATTTTTTGCATGGGTATAGTAATGGATGTAGTAGTGGTTCCTCAGACCAGGAGAGCTACTTTTTATCTCGGATAATGAAAGTTCCCGCGGAATTTTTAAAAACTAAATCCATGCGGACGAAGTCGCGGGCATCAGCTAGTACAATATAAATAATCTGTTGAACACCTTTTAATATTAGAGCTTTCAAAATAATTGGAATTGTGTACTTATTCTTGAACAAAGTATAAAGTTATCTTATTTGAAACGATTTATAAAGTGTTCGGCCTACATTTCGGAGAAGTCTGGATTTGGGTTAAGTAAAGTCTGAATTGTAATTAAGTACACATCTCTGACTTTTCGGAGTTATAAGATAATATCACTTACAGGACTGCTTTAACGGTCGGCTATTAAAAAATGTAGATAATTAATAATTATCTACCTACTACATAACATCACGTTTGTTGTAGGTACTTAGATTGCAATATCAGTTCTTAGTAGCAGCTTCTCGATACAAAAACTACGCCCGGAATATTGTTAGAAAAAGTTGCGACGGAAATTCAAACCAGCGAAATTAAAAGTTGAGCGGAAGAATGAACTAGGTTCCGAGTACCTAGTTCATACTGTTCATCATGGTATTACTGAGAGAACTTTTTAATAATCTTCTTCTTCTTCATCATCAACCGATGGACGTCTACTGCTGGACAAAGGTCTCTTGCATGGACTTCCACAGGCCTCGGTATAGCGCCGCCTGAATCCAGCGGCTGTCTGCGACTCGTTTGATGAGGGGTCTGCCAACACTGCGCTTCACGATGCGGGATCGCCACTCCAGCACCTTGCTACCCCAACGACTATCAGCTCTTCGAACTATGTGCCCCGCCCATTTCTACTTCAGTTTCCCAACTCGCTGAGCTATATCGGTGACTTTGGTTCTCATGCGGATCTCCTCATTTCTGATATGATCTTGCAGGGATACTCCAAGCGTAGCTCTCTCTATTGCCCGTTGAGTGACGCTGAGCCTTCTCATGAGGCTCATAGTTAGAGACATACAGACATCCCTACAACGAGTTATACTCGCACAACAACACCCCTCTTATTCATCGTGGTTAAAAAATTTCATGGATATCCTGTAAGTTAGTCACGTAGTGCGGGTAAATCCCGATATAAATGAAACGCGATTTATTGTGGCTACATATTTTGGGGACACGTAACCAAAGCTATATTTTGTGTCACAACAAATTTTGACTAAAATATGTGTCACAAAACTGGTGGTGGTGGTGGTGTGGTGGTTAGCATGTTTTCAATGCGAATAACGAGGTAACGGATTCGAGTTCCGGGTCTAAAAAAACAAGAAGAAAATATTGATATTTTCTTTTTTATCTAGATTTAGATTTAAAGGACCATACAAAAAATTGTATGGGCACTGTCCCCACCTCCCAACAGATGTGGCACTATTTTTAATATCGTCCCATAAAAAAACTAATAACCATTTTCAATCCAAAAATGATTGGGGTTTTTTTAAAAATACAATAGAATGTACGCACGCTGAAGTACGCGCGTGCATGTTCAGGCGACGCAAGCGCGAGAGGTGGTCAGAGGGAGCTCGGGAAGCGCGCATTGCGGTTTTTTCTCTGCGTTTTACAATAGCTTTTTCTAGTTGGTAGGTATATGCAGCTATAATGTTCATTTTATAATTGTAAACTACTGAAATGGTATTCAAAACAATTCACTGAAAATAAATAAATAAAAAATTCTTACTCGATTTGCATGAAAACCCTGATCCTACGGCGGATGTCGTAATAGTAAAAAATCATCAGGCTGCCATGATGTAGTAACTGATATATAACGTTTGAAATCTGTTGGTGGGTGGGGACGATTTATGTACAGTCATTTTGCAAAATAAACATTCAAAGATCAAATGACTACACTGCCTAACTAATATGTACCACTGAAATTATTGTAGGAAATGATTTCTTGTGACTCGTTTTCTAAATTATTTCAAGTCCAAGAAAGCATAAAATGACCCTGCAAAACAACCACCAGAAAATAGTTTTTATTTCAATGAAAACCGTCGACAGTTTAATTAAAGCCAAGGTAAATAATGGCGGGTCAAAGGCAACTGCGTTAATAAACAGACCGACAAGGAAAGAACTAATGAACGTTGACGGTTGACAGTGAAATTAACAAAGTTGATTCACGTGGAAGGAATATCAATGTAGAAGTTATTTTTCCGTTGTTCTCTTAAAAAAATAAACCTTAATTCTTCGCCAAAAAAATAACTAGTTATAGTTGGTGAAATAGCTAGTGTATTGTCTGGTGACGCGACGTTTTATACCTACCGGAGCTGGTAACACTAAAATTCCCGTCATACGGAATGGAAAACTCTATGGTAATTAGTAGGTAGTTTAAAATTATACGATTATATTAATGTGTTAATTTAAATAACCAAAAAAAAAATTATTTTTTTTTTCAATGCAAAATAGCTATTTATGCAACTGCATCGTAATGAGGGTCATTTTAATTCGAGTGCTGTTTTTTGATACGAGGCTTGCCGAGTATCAAAATAGGATAGTACGAGAATTAAAATGACTAATTACGGTCAGTTGCATACAAGATTTTATCTACGACAAGGAAAATAAAATCATTAACAAAATACGCCGTAGGCTCAATAAAGTAACAAAAAGTAACTCTGCAAGCCTCCACCAGCCGCCTGTGGCGCCTCTGTCAACAAAAAGTAACTCCGTAAGGTGCCACCAGCCGCCTGTGGCGCCTCTGTCATATGAACGGTACAAAAGTGCCAGAACCCAGAGCCTTACCTTTAGGTATCCTATTTTAAGAAGATAACCATTTCGATTCAGCTCCCATACAACGAGCTGCATCGAAATGAGAAGCAAAACCGAAAGAGGGTTCATTTCGATTCAGCTGTCAAATTCGAAATTGGAACTTTTCGATGCTGGAGTAGATAATAGTTATTTATGCAACTGCATCGTAATGAGGGTCATTTTAATTCGAGTGCTGTTTTTTGATACGAGGCTTGCCGAGTATCAAAATAGGATAGTACGAGAATTAAAATGACTAATTACGTTCAGTTGCATACAAGATTTTATCTACGACAAGGAAAATAAAATCATTAACAAAATACGCCGTAGGCTCAATAAAGTAACAAAAAGTAACTCCGTAAGCCGCCACCAGCCGCCTGTGGTGCTTCTGTCGTATGAACGGTACTCAAGTGCCAGAACTCAGAGCCTTAGCTTTAGGTATCCTATTTTAAGAAGATAACCATTTCGATTCAGCTCCCATACAACGAGCTGCATCGAAATGAGAAGCAAAACCGAAAGAGGGTTCATTTCGATTCAGCTGTCTAATTCGAAATTGGAACTTTTCGATGCTGGAGTAGATAAATATATAACCGTCATTGCGTATATTGGTTCTTTGCATTGTATTCGATAGAAAATTTCATTATATATCTTTCAGGAGAACATTGCGCAAACAACTTTTTTGGCCGACCGATCCTTGCATACCTACTTAAATTGTAGGATATGGGATAAAGTTTCTCCGTCGTTTTGTGCTTGTGTTGAAAAACATTATGCAAATATGTTTTTCTTAAAAAACGAATATTTCTATCGGATACAATGCAAAAAATCAATACCCGCGATGACGGTGATACATTTTTGCGTTAAAAAAAGTTTTTTTACATTTTTTCGGTTATTTAAATCAACGCATACCCAGCTTAATTTAATCGTATAATTGTTAACTACTAATTCCCATAAAGAGTTTTCGATTCCGATAGGCTAACTAAATATGTTATCCCGAAAAATCAAAGATATCCCGCGGGATTATAAAACGCGCCATCCTCGCGGACGAAAACGCGGGTGTCAGCTAGTAGTAAATAAAGGAATTAAAACCGTAAAAATTTCTAGATGTAAGCATGATTAAACTTTTAGACTCGTTAAAAATAGCAACCACGCCGCAACCGAGTTTGTCCACCATGCAATAAACTAAGTAAGTGCAGAAATTATTCAAGTTGTACCACAGTCGACTGGGAAGCTTACACTCATTGTGTTAAAATATTAACTGCTCTCGAAAAGCTTTTGAAAACTACCTACTTAGTCCTTATTTACTTGAGGTTCTCATAATTCCTTGCTTATACTTGAATGGAAAAAATGCAATGAATATTATACTAATTAATATTATAAATGCGAATGCCAAGTGTGTTTGTTGATTTGTTGGTTTGTCCTTTAATCACGCCGCAACAGAGCCACGGATCGACGTGATTTTTTGCGTGGGGTTATTTGAGGACCTGGAGAGTGACATATGCTACTTTTTATCCCGGAAAATTAAAGAGTTCGCGAGGGATTTTAAAAACTAAATCCACGTGGATGAAGTCGCGGGCATCAGCTACTTAGGTAGGTATAACTATATCAAACCGTTCACTTTTTAGGCAATAAGGGACAGGCACACTGGCTACTTTTAGCGGCAGCGATCGCGCACTTTTATTGCCTTTAGCGTTTTCATGGCCTATTGCGTGCATCGCGTTTCGAGCGTGCGAAAGTCGCGACTGCATGGCTTTCGATCGCAGAATCGCAAAATCGCGCGAATCGCGATGCACGCAAAAAAACGATAAAAAGTGCGCGATCGCTGCCGCTTAAAGTAGCCAGTCTGTCCTCTCCCTAAGACAACATTTTAATAAATCCACACCTACAGCGCTCTTGATAGATCATAAATTTGAAAAGCCATAACAAAATTGATCCAGTCTTTTCCAGGAAAGTGGTAGCAAATGAACGAAGAAACAAACAACCACCCAAAACCTTTATGAATATTATGAACTAGCTGATGCCCGCGACTTCGTCCGCGTGGATTTAGTTTTTAAAATCCCTCGGGAAAAAGTAGCCTATGTCACTCTCCAGGTCCTCAATTATACCCATGCAAAAAATCACGTAGATCCGTGGCTCTGTTGCGGCGTGATTGAAGGACAAACCAACAAACAAACACACTTTCGCATTTATAATATTAGTAATTATATGATAGAATATTAAATTACATAGGAAAACACTGTAATATTACGTCCATACGATGTATTACATCCATACCTACTATGTAGTATGTAGGTATAATGATCGTTTGGCAAAATCTGACGCCTTTGGAGTAGTTTGACTTTGACAAAATAGTATCCACGATGGCTATATACGATAAATTACACATGCCAGCTTAAGATGAGCCGTTCATTCAAAGTATCCTATAGATTCCGGGGTTCAAGTTATTTGGACCTGTACAGAAGATTGTGATGTCTATAATTTCTGAACTGCGAAATTGACGACCTTGAAATAATTACAGGACAATCTCTAAAGAACCTGCTTTCTAACAAAAAAAGAATGGATTAAATCGGAATACGCCTTAATGAATTACAGCGAAATACACATTTTGACTTTCATCCCCTCTCCCAAGGGAACCGTGCTGAATTTCGGGATAAAAAGTATCTTATATTATACCTCGTAGTACTAACTTAAATCGTGCCAAGTTTCATTTAAATCCGTCCAGTAGTTTCGGCGTGATGCGCGGCCAAGATACAGACAGACAGACAGACAGACAAAAAATTAAAAAAAAAATGTTTTGGCTTCAGTATCGATTATAGAGTGCCCTCAAACAAAAATTTTCAAAATATCTTCAATGTACAGAATTGGATCTGTTACAGTTTTATTATATTACTAGCTGATGCCCGCGACTTCGTCTGCGTGGATTTAGTTCATAACATCCCGCGGGAAATCTTTGTCACCCTCCAGGTTCTCAACTATACCTATCCAATAAATCACGTCAATCCGTAGCTTTGTAGCAGGAAACATTTTGATCGTCTTGCTCGCGGCATTGTTAATGATGATTCAAAGAGAAAACATATTATTGATGATATTATCAATTACGTTAAACTATAATTTTTATAATTGTTTTTACCATAATTTTTTACCATAATTAACCAAATACAAAATTACGTTTAGCTGTCATTTACGTTTTGTTCTTCCACTGTCATTTTCGTTTTTTTATTCCATGTCAGATGCATTTTTGTTATACCAGGTTTTATATTGACTTGACGGAAACGCGGTCGAACGGGATAAAAAGTATCCTATGTCCGTCTCCTGGTTCTAAGCTACCTCTCCACCAATTTTGAGCCAAATCGGTTCATCCGTTCTTGAGTTATAAATAGTGTAACTAACACCACTTTCTTTTATATATATAGATATAGATATAGATTGGATATTTCTTTGAAACACTGCTTAAGCAGTTTGTAAGTTAACATAAACTGCTCTTAGACTTAATCTTTTCAGAAGTGTAAAGTTAAGTTTTACACTTGATATTTTAACAAACACTTAGGAGCAACCTTGTTATTTAGATTTCTATGGGAGCAACAAAACAAGTGGAAAATATAATTCAGAAAGTTTGAGTTACTCTATTGATATCTACTGTGTACTAATAATAACATTCGAAGTGTACTGTTGGTCTGTGATTTGCATTTTCACAGATTTATATAAAACACTAGCTTTTGCCCGCGACTTAGTATCCGTGGAGTAAGGTATTTACCTCGGGAAACCTCTGTTTTTCCGGAATAAAAGACGTGACTGTCCAAGTCCTGAACTATACTTATGCAAAAATCACATTTTGGAACATTTTCAATAGAATATCTTTACTTCCTTAATAATATTTAAAATGCGAAATGTTTATTTGTTGGTTTGTCCTTCAATCAGATAGCAACGGAGCAACAGATGACTGTCTTGTTCAGTGATGAAAAGTTATTTCTTGATACCTACTTTATGTTTATAATAACCGGGGGTAGTCTAACCATAAGTTATTGAATTAAACAAAGTTCGCCACGCTTGGTACAACCCATTAAAACTTGTGACCGATGTTAATTGGGTCCCCGGCTCCCAAGTGATGAATAGCCGGAAAATCTTGTTGGCGAGAACTTTTAGCAAACAACCATTAAAAATATTACTGCTTTAAGTCTGTAGATGCTTTAACAAAAGTTATTAACCTATCGAATTTCTTAATGACAGAGTTGCAAAGAAGGACCTAATCGGCTTAAAATTCAGCTGCTCACTAGTTTGTATGTATTTATTGATTTAATGAAGCAGTGATAGCCTAGTGGTTAGGACTGTGGTCTCATATTCGGGGGGTCGCAGGTTCGATCCCGGGTACGCACCTCTGACTTTTCGGAGTCAAGTGCGTTTAAGCAATTGCTTCAACGGTGAAGGAAAACATCGTGAGGAAACCTGCACATCTGAGAGTTCTTCATAATGTTCTCGAAGGTGTGTGAAGTCCACCAATTGGCCAGCGTGGTGGACTATGGCCTATACTATAACCCTTCTCTGAGAGGAGACCTGCGCTCAGTAGTGAGCCGATGATGGGTTGCTAATGATGATGATGATGGTGATGATTGATTTGTTAGTGTGGGGCCAGACGACCATAATGTTGTAAGTTGTGATTCACATTTTGTTGATGTTGCAAACCCTTTGTTGACAGGGGTAAAAAAGCCTATGTCACTCTTCAGGTCCTCAACTCGTTCTAGTTTGACTCCTTATCACACTAATATTTTAAAGGCGAAAGTTTGTGTGTGTGTGTTTGTGTTTGTGTGTGTGTGTGTGTGTGTGTGTGTGTGTGTGTGTGTTTGTTACTCTTCCACTCAAAAACTACTAGACGAATTTGGCTGATATTTGGAATGGAGATAGCTCATAGCCTGGGCCCTGGATTAACACAGACTACATTTTATCTCGGAAAAATTAAAGAATTCCCGCGGGGATTAAAAGTCTTAATCCACGCGGACGAAGTCGCGGGCATCATCTAGTTAATATTATAAAATCGTATGAGTCCGACATTAAACTTACTAATATCATAAAACTAGCTATTGCCCGCGGCTTCACTGATTTTAAGTGCGATTTTTCAAACCCCTATTTTACCCCCTTAGGAGTTGAATTTTCAAAAATCCTTTCTAAGCAGATGACATACGTCATATTATCTATGCCTGTCTGTATGCCGAATTTCCAGCCCGATCCGTTCAGTGGTTGGAGCTGTGCATTGATAAATCAGTCATCCAGACAGTCACTTTTTCCTTTTATATATATTTAGATATGTGAACGTGTATTTGTTTAGTGTTTTGTCCTATTTTTTTTTTTAATCGTATGGCGTTATATACGTAAGCGTTTTTATAATATTAGATTTAAAATATTATGTCAAAAAGTAGTACCTACAAAATAGATAAGATTTTTTGTAGGTAGTCAGATTTAGCGGCACTTATGCCTTCAATATTAAGTTGCATGATGCGGACTGAAGGTCCGACATCCTTAGTCAAAGGGCTCTTAGAAGAGCCTTTGTGTTTGGCGTGTGAAACCATTTCGCAGACTGTTATTAAGTTTGTTATGTTTTAAAGAAACGCTTATTTCGCCAGCAAGTTCGTCGCTCGATTAGCACCACCCAGGGGACACGTGCAGGGGTGTATAAGGTAGTTCCTGCGGACGTGAGCGACGGGTCATCCCCCAACGACGGATTTTGTCCTATAACATGCAGCAACAGGTACGGCAAGACAACAAACTTTACGTGTTGTTGCATGTTTGATGTTGTTGCCGCATTGTCAATATTAGTAAGTTTTTGGCTTCTATTTAACTAGCAAAAAGCTCGCGTAGTTTTTCAGACGGGTAATAAGTACTGTCGCAGCGATGTTAACTCTTTGGTTTTCTAACAGATGGCGTTAGTAGTACAATAATACTCTGTCCAATGAATACAAAATTGTTACTTAATGTTAATTTTTTTAATGTTTATAAAATTATATTTTTTTTGAAAGATAACACATCTGGATATGAAGTTAAATTACTATGTTAAAGCACAAATCTATAGGCGTGTTAGTTTTTCAGTAAAGTGTACTACAAAAATGCAAAGAAAAATGAAGTGTAAAGAGTTTTCATCTATTTTGATGAAAAGTTGATTCGAAATTGAACCAAGGATCGTGAACAAATTATTCTTTAAATAATCAATCGCGGTTTTTGCACTAGGGTAGGTGGATCACTGGCTCCAGAGCATTGAAACTTGTGGCCGCGGCTAATTGGTCTCTGGCTTGAGTGATGAATTGCTGGGATAATTCAATTGCGTTCTCAGAAGCTTCGGACAAACTTGTGTAGTTTTAAAAGAAATAAGAAAAGACACTGCGATAATAACTATTATGACTTAGTCACATTGTTTTTGTTCAATAACCGTCGATTTTAAATATGTTGCTATTTTGAGACCGGTCCGTGAGGCGAAAATTTAAACAAAGGAAAGAGGAATTTGATCTTAGGAACCGTAGAATCAATTTTAAAGAAAATCTCAAAGATTTTCAGTAATCGAACCCACACTTTTTTACAAAAAATTGTAAGCGATTTTATTATGACGATAGGATTTCTAGTATAAAAAATATACCTAAATGTTAGCGACATTACAGATAGATACAAACCCTCTTATGATTTTCAGACATAGCCTATTAATTATGCAGAGAAAGATCTGCTGTTGCAATTTCGACATCGACCAGTGAAGCTTTTAAAGCGACTATAAAGACCAAGGGCTTCAATTTAGAGGAGAGGAAATTTACATCAAAAATCCTACAAATCTTTTAAAAATAAAATTATAATGAAATTGTAACCGTAGAAAACCGCCCAGTTAGAGGAATACCTTTATGCAAACACGAAAAGCTTAAAAACTGTAACCCAGCTACTGAAAAGTTGGATGTCACATCCGTCATATTTTACATTTTGTTCGTATAAAATTTAATATAAAAAATATTTTTAAAAAACCGTCTTCAAACGCCCGTGCTACTAAAAAGTATATAATTTACTATAGATATTTTAAAAACCGCTCGACCGATTTTGAAAAAATTTCAATGGGACCACCTGGGAAGTATATACCCTTTGAAACAAAAAAGAATTTTCCTATCCCGGCGTCTTCGAGTAATCGGTGAACATACATAAAAAAAGAAGATTCCGACGAATTGATAACCTCTTTTTTGAAGTCGGTAAAGAATGTAGCCTATGTCACCCGGACCATAATAACGAATCGATTGACACCTCATTCATCAAAATCGGCTCAGTAGTTTAATCGCTACGATATGGAACATTCGTAAATAATCACATACATACATAGATTGCTAAAATAATAACCCTTCCTTTGGCTTCTCTGTTGTGGGGTAAAACCCAAACACACGCGATTACAGACGGGGGTATCAACTTGTATAGCATAATTTCCCAATAACGTTACCAGAGTTTGTTGCGCACATTATGGCCCATAACTGAGGCCCATATTGCGGTTGCGACAACGATAAACTACCGCCATAATATGAATTTTAATAATATGGCTTTCAGGGATGTACGACGCTTTTTACTTTCCTCAAGAGTTATGAAGTTTACCTGTTATCGCAGCTTTTTTTTAATCCTACTAATATCCTACCAATATTATAAATGCGATAGTTTGTGAGGATGGATGTATGGATGAATGTATGGATGGATGGATGTTTGTTACTGTTTCACGCAACAACGAATGAAATGAACCGATTTGGCTGGAATGGTGATAGCTCATACCCATGATTAACGCATACGCTACATCCCGGAAAATTAAGGAGTTCCCGCGGGAATTAAAAACTTTAATCCACGCGAACGAAGTCGCGGGCATCATCTAGTAAATAAAAAATAAATAGGTAATAATCAAAAATGCTACGATTTCTCTCTAGGAATCACAAGCTGAAACTCGAGACCTCGTCCGCTTGATTTAGATTTTAGACTAACCGGCAATCGGCAACTCGCAACAAGCCGTTTTAACGATTTTCATATAATTTTGAGAAACTGCGCAGACTTACCAACTCTAGTTGCGAGTTTCGGCGATCGTACCTGTTATGGAAATCCAAAAAAATTGGCAATTGCTGTCTGCGCAGCGCCTTAAATATTTTCACTCAAATTTTTTTTTTATTGAATAAAAGAAAATTAAAAACTTATTACAAACAATTAAGCCATCCTCGTGAAACTTGAGCGTTTATGTGAGGATGGCCAAGGGGCTCCAAAATACCCTTTGCCAAAGGGCTCCAAAATACTCTTTCGCAGCACAAAGAGTATAAATTCAGACAATACAACGAGCCTGATTACCTGGAGCAGCCCCGAGCTTGCACGGCGCCGTTTAGCGCTCGTTACGGCACAATTGAGCCACGTGATGGGCATCTAGATTGCACCAGACCCGATAACTCTTATTGTCTTACGAATAAGATCTATCTTCCTGTGCCAGTTATCACAGACATGACCTAGAAATTGCACCGCAAAATAGATGCGAGAGTTGTAGATATGTAATTGCACTTTGGAGGTAACATGCGAAGTGCAACGAGTTTGCTTTTTGGTAAAGTTGATCTTACAGTTTTCTTACACTTTACCCGATTTACTAACATTTCTTACGTTTGTATAGATTTTGACGTTAAAACGTCTTAAGTATAAATCGATGAACACCGGCTGCACACACGAAAAAGTGTCACGTTCCGCCTGAGCCTGCGCGTGCAAGCGAAAGCGCGGAACAAGCGATAGAGAGGCACGATCGGCCCAAGCGTTGGCTTGTGACACATTTATTCATCAATGTTTCTTTATGACGTTATCACGTAAAACTATCGTCCGTAAACCGACTTTACAGACAACCAATTTTTTCATGGGAGAAAAGACATTGAAACTCAATTCAAGCGCTGGATAGATTTTCATAAAATATATAGCTAAGACCTAACGCAGTCGAACCCGATTTCAAACAACCCATTCGCTTGAGCACAAACAGACGGGCATCATGAGTGGGTCAAACTTATAACACTTCTTGTCGTCGGGGGTTAAAAATATAACTTTAGTTTCATTACGCTGAAAGCCTGCCCTCCATGGTCCTTGTCTGAAGTTTAATGGGTTGTCATGTTGAGATGCGTCTTTATGTGCTCACAGCTTGTTTTGCGTAAATATGATAAATGTTCCATTAAGGCGGTCCCAGGAGCGTTCGTCTGTAATCATTATATTAGTTTGTTACACAAACTAAGATTCGATTTTGAGCATTACGTTACAATACATGCCTCACTGACTGACGAGCGTTCGCTTGTAATGTAACAATCTGATTCGATTTTTAACCGACTTCAAGAAAGGAGGAGGAGGTTCTCAATACGTCGGAATCTTTTTTTTCCTGTTCTACCTACTATACTATCTACCCGTATTTTACAAATCATGTCATAAAAAAAGAGCGTAAAGTTTGCGTTTGAAGTGGGAACGAGAACAGTGTAACGGGTGGGGATTGAAACTTTCGGTTTTCAGTCCGCGTCTCTAACCGTTATGCTATTGAGGCTCTATTTTCTAATACGAGGCAAATAACTGACTCTATTGGTTTCAAGAGTTATATTCGTAAACCACCAGCGCGTAAGTTCTCCTACACTAATTCAGCTCATATAATCGTGTAACAGCGGCATCACAGACCAACTTCAACCCTACTACGTAATCATAAAGTTTATAATTGCTTTAGTTGATAGTGTAGGTGCTTTGATTCACCGTAACGTACATGTTGCAAGTGTGTAGCATCCTTAATTTGTATTGAACAACGTTATTTACAGTGCAGGGTAAATGTTTGATTAGGGCCAGTAAATTAGCGGAATACCACATGCCAAAACAATATTTTTATATCATTATAATTTCATTTTCGGCCCCTGAGATCCTCTGTTAGATATAGGCATTACAATTTTAAGTAGGATATAAAAATAGGTACAACTTTAATTTTGAAGATTATTACACAATACTACATTTTTGATCATGAACAAACTAATTTTTGATCCACTTTAACATAAAAACACAAGACTTCACAATATGGACGTCCATCGCCCTACAGCGATTTATTGAATGAAGTAAGATACGTAATGTATTATTTTTCATGTAATATAGTTATATACCTATATACATATATAATTATGTATATTATATGTATATTATCATATTCAATATAGTTATATATTATATATTTTATTCTCTTTTTACCCTACTCTTTTGCACACCTACAAGTGTTGTTTCACATCTCAAGGTTGACTTGTAGAAAATGCTTTAGCATTAAGTCCGCCTTTTGTACTAATATTTTGTGCAATAAAGTGAATTAAAAAAAAGTATAATTTTGATAGATTGCCAATATAAAAACTGTCAAAATGTCAACATTATTCCTCGGTTAAACACTACTCGGCGATTGTGAAATATGCCGCAAACAATATTAAACCAAATAAATCATTTCAACTTTATTTTATTCCTTAGGGCGTTTTTTACCAACACCGATTGCCGTTTCACCTAAAAATTTTGATGTTCTGACAGTTTTTACATTGAAAATCAGTTAAAACGTCAAATTTATTCGTCGCTTAGACTTTTAGTACTTGGCGATTGAGAAATAGGCCCTTATACTCATTTGTACGTACACTCCGGCATCCGCTCGGAAGAAACCGTCACTTTCGTGGCCGCAGCGGGCGTGCGGTTGATGGCGGCGACAGCGAAGATTTACAATTTGCTTGACTGGAAATAGAACAATAAATTTTGTATATGGGCCTTTTGTGGGACTCCTTACTATTATAGAAGAAATGTATTGTGCTCTACATTTCGCGAATTTATTACACGATTATCTATGTACTGTATGATGATTTGGGACACGTACATACAGGGTTTAAGTATGTACGTCATTACAGAGTTAAGGGTGCGGAAGGGGGCTAGACGGATCGACACTTTTTTGAAACTGCCACTTTTTTGAATGTGAATTTGGCATTGCGTTCGGTATTTTCGCGGTACAATATTGGGTCTCCGTAGCCTTGTGGCTTCTGCAGTCGCCTAACAGTTTAAAGTCGATGGTTCGAATCCCAGCTCGACAGACTGAATTTTCTATTTTCAATTTTATTTTAAATAATTTCTACATGAGGAATTTTTCCGTAATTTTTTTTAACTTATAAGTTATAGGGCGCTAGGGAAACAAAGAAAATATGTAATAACAGTAAATAAAATAAATAAATGAAACCTTTAACTTCCTGTAAAATGGATGCGTAGATTCCTATAAATGGCTTTGAACCTTAAATTTCTTTCATGTAATTCAGTAACTAGGTATGTATGTCTGTGAAAGTAACAACACATACAGTCTTGGTCTATGGTAGATAATTACTACGTAAATAAGACATGTCCAGTGCTAATCTGTTGCAAAACCTTTTAAAAGTGAAAAGTACTAGCTTCTCAGCTTTTCTAACATTAGGTAGAGATTCCGTAAAGGAATTATAAGGCCTTTGTACTTGACCTAAGTATATAAAACTTACTTGCTATCTTAACTAATCAGATTAAACTACCGACAGCCACACGTCCATTAATTCAAAAGAGCTTCTAAAACTATGTTTAGATGGAGACCTTACCTTCAGTTATTTTTTTAGGGTTCCGTGGCTACATTGTATGTAATAGAGAAAACAACCCTTAAGGGATTACTTCTTTATTCGTCATTCCGGATATCCGGATTCCGAGAAAAAGGCCTTGAGACATGGTCAAGGCTCTTTTTCTGGGAACCAGCTTGAGGTATTACGACCCTTCAAAGCATACTATAAGTCCCACTCACTGTCTGATCATAAAATCTAGGTCAGCGGGAAGTATTAGAGTAGTATAGTATAGTAACTTGAGTACCTTTAAATCAAGAGTGCACAGCCTAGATAGAAGGCTGCGTCTCACTCACTATCAGGTGTGATCGCACTCAACTCTATATCTACACTAATAGTTTAGAGAGGAAAGATTTGTTTGTTTTTTTTTAATTGATTAGGCTCCGAAACTACTGCACTGATTTGATAAATTCTTTCACCATTAGAATCATACATTATCCCTGATGAACATAGGTGATAGAATATTTTCAAAAAGTTAGATATCCGTATGAAAACTTCGATAATGTAACCCAAGGTGTGAAAAAAATACCAAAAAAAATCCTTATAATTAAGGATTTTTCGGCGTTACTATTGCATATTTTAACATAGAAAAGTAGTTATTGTGACATAACTGTGTAGACAATATGGTATTGCGGATTTTTTTGTAGATATTGATGTCCTCTATAAAACTGTATAGTACCTACATCACTTTGTTCTATTAACAATAGTTTCCGCAGCGTATGCGATATCGCGTACGCTGCGGACTACATACAATTTTTTTTAATTTTTTTTAAATACCTTAATCTACCCGTGGGGAGCCGGGGCGGGCCGCTAGTTAAACATATATTTTAAAAAAATGCATTTAATGGTACGGGATGGTACGGTTCCAGTCCAACTCGACTGTCTTATTTGATTATTGTTCCCTCTTGTTTCAGGTACGTGATGTCATCAGTCGAGAGCAGTAGGAGTTCAGATGGAGTATGCTATAATTATAAAACAGGGTCACCTCATTGTTGCATTGCACCGACGCGACGATGGGGAACAGTGCTATTTTTATTGTACTCGTTCCGATGATATGAATATGCACGAATGTGGCATGGGCTTATCTCCGTTTGAAAGTGGAATTTGTGTCAACAGGTATTCGTATTTTTAAAAACCTTTTTCTTATTCATCATCACAAATGTGTACGGCCTGTACAACTATAGTTTCGGATAGACTTCTCCTTTTCACCAGACTGCGCGACGCAAAGGAGTGGTAGTCTATGTATGTATGTTTGTTCCTTTGTGGCACTCTAGAGACCAAACGCGTGGACCGATTTTGATAAGTGGCACGTCGTTAGATTCGCCATGTCAGCGCGAGTGTCAACAAGAATATAAAAATTTGAAAAATTCGAAATGGCGGATTTTGGACGTCATAATGTTCAAAGATTTTTATTCTTTAAATCCTATTTAGTGGGGTATCAAATTAAAGGGTTTGAAAAGGTTATTACGAAAAAAAAACGCTCTCATACTTGGCCATATGTTTCAGTTTACCGCGCGACACGACGCACCACGCGCCGCGTAACGCCCCGCGCGTGCATAAACGTACCCTTATTCGTTACAGGCTCTTTGAACATGCACACTACACATTACGCCGCGAGGTCGGCTCACGCAGCATAGACCTGTGTCTATGCTGCGTGAGCTACATTTTTAGTAACCCACATTATATAGTACGATAGAGCTGTCTTTATCATACTGAAAATGTGGGTAATTATGTCAGTGGCGATTACAGGGCAACGTTGTTCCGTCTACATGCGGCCCTGTAGCGCGCCGACCCGTGAGTGAATCCACTCACAGCGGCTTTATGTACCTACTGACAGACACAACAGACACACTTTAGTATTCTAAATAGAGATATAGAGCAAGGCGCAAAGCTCACCAACGGATTGGCGTCGAGGTGCAGCGTTTTTGAAGTCAAAACTTCTTTGGGCACGTTGAGCACTTTTTTGAGTGAGCAAAAAAACATGGATTTCGCGAAATCGTCACCGCCACCATTGTCACCTGGAGATTTCAATAAGCGTTCAACATTTTAGAGGTTCTCAAGCAACCATGTACAGCGCACCTGTTCCTTACCGTTTAATGTATGATGTCGCAGGTTCGAATCTCACTCACTAAACGTGACAGTACGCTTTTTTTAATTATTTTTATTTATTTTTATATTCATTTAAGTTTTTTTTTATTTTGTTTTATATTTGTTTTTAATTATTAGCAAATCTAGTTTTCACTTCTATCGGCAGTCTTACAAAAAAAAATTGGCAGTCGTAGGACTGCCAATTTTTTTTGTAGTAACTTCATCATCATCATCGTCTATATGGAGGCGAAGTCATCATCGTCGTCGCCTCAATATTGAGCGCAGGTCTTCTCTCACAGAAGGGTTATACTTATATGCCATAATCCACCACGATGCAATGGTCAGCAAATTGGCAGACTTCACGCACGCGATCCCCCGAATAGTCCTAACTCAGCTAATCGAAGACACTAGTTTTCTCTGTGCCAATTTTAATCGTATGTCAAACGAAATAAAGTTGAGTTTGAATTGTAATTCATCAACACAGACTCGTGTGCGTTGAACCATGAGATGAGTTGCGCATTTATTGTTATTGATCTACAGCTTAGCTATCC
Source organism: Oeneis ivallda (assembly GCA_029955525.1). NCBI lineage: Eukaryota > Metazoa > Arthropoda > Insecta > Lepidoptera > Nymphalidae > Oeneis > Oeneis ivallda. The sequence goes on from JARPMR010000003.1 coordinate 25,856,372, forward strand.
TTGGATTAAATTTTCGTAACTGAAAAATGCTGTCTATAAATAATCTTCCTTTGTTATACACTCCGGCTTATTTGATATCCCTTAATTATTTATTATAATTAAAATGTACTCCCAACTTGATTCTCTTCTCGTTTAATCCGGCTTATACAAATAAAGTTATTAAATTATTAAAATTAATCAGAAACTGACTAACGAATAGGTTGAAAGTTATATTGCCCACAAACCAAATATAACCCAGCGAAAAACAATTTATTATACCTCCCTATACGGATTACGGTTTGACGACCTCCGTCATGCATTAGTGAACGCTATGGTCTAATTACTAATAAGTGGGAGGTTTATAATTCGACTAGTTGATGCCCGCGACTTTGTCCGCGCGGATTTAGTGTTTAAAATCCCTCGAGAACTCTTTGATTTTCCGGGATAAAAAGTAGCCTATGCCACTCTCCAGGACCTCAACTGCACCCATGCAAAAAAACAACGTCGATTCGTAGCTCTGTTGCAGCGTGATTGAAGGACAAACAAACACACTTTCGCATTTATTATATTAGTAGGATAGTAGGATGATTCCCTGCGGGTGCAATTTCGAATTTTCGAACTTGTCTGGTGTGGTGGGACGCTTTGGATTATGACCTAAGATCTCCTCATTCGAGAGGTCACCTGTGCCCATTAGTGGGCAAGATGATGGGTCGTGATGAAGAAAAGTTAAATATCATCCGATTTACATAATATACCTATACATGCGCAGCTCAATCTGGTCTCAAATGGTTCTAATTGTGGCCATGAGAACCAAAGTAGCCATCTACCAATAAATAGGTAATAAATAATGAGAATAGGTACCTACTATTTTTCTTATAATTTTATTTATGGTTCTGTACATATTCAAATAAAATGTACAGAAAAGGTAAATTAAACTTTATGGTCTTTTAAAACGCCCATACACACTACTGGTAATGCGTTATACGTAGTACTATTATACATTCTGTGGTTGTACGCAAAATCTCTATTTTTTTAAATATGTTAGGCTAGTCTGGTTCTCATGGCCATTCAGGTTGAGAGATTTGACTTAGATAAACATACAAATATCCAATGCAAGTTAAATAAAAGCTGGTATTGCTCATGCTCATAACCGCCGAATCCAACTCGGCTGGGCAGCGTTCGGGAAGCTCCGAGATGTCTTTTCGTCCAAAATTCCTCAGTGCCTGAAGACTAAAGTCTTCGAACAGTGCGTGTTGCCAGTGATGACTTACGGATCCGAGACATGGTCGCTAACTAAGGGCCTCATAAGTAGGCTCATAGTTCGAAGAGCTGATGGTCGTTGGGGTCCCAAGGTGCTGGAGTGGCGACCCCGCACCGGGAAGCGCAGTGTTGGCAGACCCCCCACCAGGTGGACCGACGACATCAAGCGAGTCGCAGGGAGCCGCTGGATTCAGGCGGCGCAAGACCGAGGCCTGTGGAAGTCCATGCAAGAGACCTTTGTCCAGCAGTGGACGTCTATCGGTTGATAAAGAAGAAGAAGGAGAAGAAGATTGCTCATAAGCTTTGCTCATAAGAGATGTCAATTGTCATGCAATATACCTAGTAAGCAGTAAGTCTATTTCTATGACACATTTTAGCTTCAAAAATGTTCACCCATTCCGACATGGCGTCTAAATCAAGATTCCAATTAAAATTGGTCTGACAGCCGTGTCCAAAACAATACGGTTTTTTACCAACAAATTTTCGACTAGATAACATCGTTTTTGCTGTGTTACTTTATTTTATTTACGAAATACTAACTTGTGCTGGCCACTTTGGCCGCGTGGAGTTAGGTTTTTCAACATCCCGCGGGTACAGTTTATTTTTCGTTATAAGTAAATTATAATAATTATATAACTACATATTATCCTACTAATATTATATGCGAAAGTTTGTGAGGATGGATGTATGGATGGATGGATGTATGGATGGATGGATGATAAAATTTGGAATGTAGATAGCTCATACGCAGGATTTACACATTAGGCTACTTTTTATCCCGAAAAATTAAAGAGTTCCCGTGGGAATTAAAAACCCGGACGAAGTCGCGGGCATCATCTTAGTGATTCAAGGACATACAAAACAAACAAACACATTCGCAAATAGGTATGGTATTGGTATGATACGATACTGTTCTGGGAATCGGATCACAGACTTCCCGCTCACAAGACCTCAGCGCTTACAATCATCATCATCATCATCACCATCATCATCATCACCATCATCATCATCACCATCATCTACTCATCAACGGCTTACTACTGAGCGCAGTTTTCCTCTCAGAGAAGGGTAATATCCACCACACTTGCAATGCAAGTTGGCATGACTTCACTTACCATTGAGAAAATTATGAAGAACTATCAGGCGTACCTACAGGTTTCCTCACGATGTTTTCCTTCACCGTAGCATGTGATATTTCAAATTCAAATCCAAAATAAGGTATTTCACGTAGGCCAGACTGTGGGTCTATGACACGTCAAGACTCTACCAACGGTTCGGAAAGCAGATTTATTATATTTCTTATTGCTTAAACGCACAGAACTCCAAAAATTCAGAGTTGCGTTCCTGAGATAGAACCCGCGACCTCCCGGAATAGGAGAGCGCAGTCAAAACCACTAACTAGGCTATCACTGCACTGTTCAACAACACAATAATACAATAGCATCGCTTCATGTTTGTTTTAAATTGCCCATTAACTGAAATGCCTTCCCGCCTCATCGTCGCTTTGCGTCCTTTAATTAAAAATATCAAGACTGAGTTCACGTAGCCGCGCCAACATTAAAGGCCGATTCACACCGGGATGACAGCGGCCGGCAGGCGCGGCGAGCACTTTCAGTGTGAAATAATTTTAAACTTTATCTACACTAATTAAAAGACCAGTATCGCTTGAAAAGGGCACGCGGCCGCTCGCGGCGCCGCCGCGAGGTCGCTCGCGGAGACGACGGCCGCGCGCTCCCCGCTCTGCACACCCCCTTCTTTTTTTCCTTTGTTTGTTTCTTTCTTTTTCTTCAGAAATAAGTGCTATAATCGCTGGAAGGAGATCGTAAGAGCTGCTGTGAAGGCCAAGTCATAGCCACGACCACTCTGCCAAGAGTGAACGAATAAGAAGAAGAAGTGCTATAATAACCAATTCCATTATTTTCACTTCAAACACACGAGTTTCCTTGCCGAATGTATAGAAACTAAACTGGCAAGAAGACACTAGGCGCGCGGTACGTAGTACTATTATATATTCTGTGGCGCGGTGCCGGGAGGCCGCGAGCGGCCGCCGCCGGCGACGCGAGACTGCCGCGGCCGGCCTCGTCGCGCTTCTGCCGCATGCCGGCCGCTGCCGGCCGCTGCCGGCCGCTGCCATTCCGGTGTGCATCGGCCCTAAGGGAGAGGCCACTTTTAGCGGCAGCGATCGCGCGCTTTTATTGGCTTTAGCGACTTTATGGCCTTTGGCGTCTGCTGCGCGATTCCGCGATCAAACGCAAAAGGCCATAAAACGCTGCGGTTAAAAGTAGCCAGTGTGGCCTCTCCCTAAGTGAACCAGGAGATTGCATCCCGGAGAAAATGATTGAATGTTGGCAACGTGCTTCAGTGTGTATCCTTTATTTTGCTGCTAGTTATGGCCTCCTCCTCCTCCTAATCAACCGATAGACTTCCACTGCTGGACAAAGGTCTCTTGCATGGGCTTCCACAGGCCTCGGTCTTGCCCCGCCTGAATCCAGCGACTATCTGCGACTCCTTCCGACGACCAGGGAGAAGAACCTTCTACGAAAATAATGCAATAGTGTCACTTTATCTTTGATTTAAATTGCCCATTACCTCGAATAACGCCGCCATCCCGTCGTATCCTCGTCGCTCAACGTCCTTTAATTAAAAATATGACGAAGTCCACGTCGTCGGATGACATTAATTAAACCGGAACGAAGGTGTCCAGGACGGAACGGTGGCAACGTGCTGAAATACTTTTAACTTCCTCTTTTTTATTTCTTCTTCTCTTTATTTTGCGAGAAATCTCATCGATAAAAATTCAATGTGAGAATGTGTATCAAGCAAGTATAATTGACAAACAAGCAGCCCGTAGACAAACGCTTAAAGACATTAAAGTAGTATTACTTCAATATTGTTTGGCGTGTCATACAATGACGACTTTAAAGTAAGTAACTTAAGGACGTCATTGTTGGGCATGTCCAAACAATATTGAAATAATACTACTTTAAGCGTACCTTTCGGCTTTACAGAAGTCGAGTAAAAGACTTCTTCAAAGCTTTTCTGCGAAGATTTCTTTTCGAATTGTAACTACTTACTCATATTTTTTACTGTTGTGTAAGAAATAATGATCGAAAAACAGTAGGCAACTACTCTATTTGGCTGTATGTAGGCAAACAAAGGGATTTGTAATGTAAGTTATGAGCAGAAGTTGCAAACTAAACCGTATATTAGAGTCGGGGACGGAATTAAACATTACACACCATGGTTTAATATTTAACTAGATCCGGCATTTGTGGAGTTTGTGCTAATTATTAATTAAATCTGCTCGTACCGAGCGACGTAGGTATTTGCGCAGACTTAGCGGCTGAATGTGTTTCTTGAACTTTTCTGCAACATCTTGAGATCTTTGTTCAGGCATATAAATTGGTATTATAGTTCTTGCAATACACGAGCTCGCGTGTGAGCTTAACTTGTGGTTACCACGTGTACAATTGTACATGCACATTGCGTAAGTGTGCGTGCCTGTCGGAGCCTTGGTGGGAGCGGTCAGGCACGAGCATTTCGCTCGCTCACACTTATACAGATACGACACACACAACCATGAGCAACGCGCGCTTGTGAATTGCAAGAACTGCAAAAATGGTTGCAGTATCTAAAGGGTAAGATGATAGAGTGTAGAAGGGTAGAGCACTTCCCTTCCTTCTAGCAGGGTTAGAGGGTAGAGGGTTAGAGAGCGTATCTCTTACTTCCGTGATTTAAAATGCATAATGCTGATTTATAAAGTTTGCTTATAATTATAAACATAGATATTAAATACTTACCTTAAAATTAAAAAAAAAAATGTTTGAAGAAGTTACGCTAGCTACTTGCAGCGTAATTTTTTTACTTTTGTATTATGTATTTTACTTTTATTTATATTTTATTTTTAAAACTTTTACAGTTTACAATTTAACAAGAAATAAAAGGCTTTTTTTACGTTTATTTTAATAAACGATTAAGGTGATGCGGCAAGTTACAATTTAGTACATTTCAGTAGAAGTAAATCCCATCTGTGCGAAGCGGGGAAGTAGTTTTGCTTGCTTCAGCTGGTAGTTTTATTAGCACAACCTGTGGCAGCAAATACCTGTGCAAATTATTTATTTCGGACAGAGTAGTAGAATGTATAAAGCGACGGCGCGTTAATATCGTTTCGGACCATTGAGCTCGAAAATTAAAAATTTAGGAATATATCCCTCGAAATTTGCCTGCGGAAATCGGGAATATTGCCCCAAATGTTGCGCAGTAAAAATGTTACGCTATTTTTTATCCGACTTCAAAAAGGAGGAGTTTCTCAATTCGACGGTATATTTTTTGTATGTTTGTTACGCGATTATTCCGCCAATTATTAATTAATTTTGATGATTCTTTTTTTGTTTGGTACTTCATAAATTTTATTACAATTGATTCAGCTTTTTTTTTGAAAAATCTAATATTAATATTACTATCTCAAAGCATGGGTATATTTTATTTATTTAAACAAAGATAATAGAAATATTTTTTATTCAAATAAACTTTTACAAACAAATCACAAAATTGAACAATATTTAAAATTACAAACAAATGAATCTACCGCTGGTTCGGAATGCCTTTCCTACTGAGAAGAACCAGCAAGAAACTCAGCGGTTGCTCTTTATCATTATAGTTTACAATTTAGGTATTATTCGAGTATGTAAAGGACAATCAATGCTCATGCAGTATTGGAAAAATCCAGGCCCGGCGCAAATGAAATTTAACTCAAATTATAGGCATAAATTAGTAAATAAATACTGCATAGGTGGCATCATTGAAATCAATGGCTAAGTGTGCTATAAGTTATAACACACACTTTATTTACTATTCGAATTTGGACGGGGAAATGTTATTCACGTGAAGACAAACACATCAATATAGCTAACTATATTACTGTAAAGGTTCAAACTTAGCTGATTCTCTATAATCCCTTATAGGTGTTGTTAATTCATGACCCTTCTCAAAATCTCCCGGACCCGAAAGTTCTTCCTCACAAGCCAAACATTAAGGCCGTTAAATTCTTAGGTTATGGTTTGATCAAGTTGAATTTATTACTGGGCGGGGTCGACAGACGTGATCCTTGCGACCGAACGACGATAGAGACTGCTTATGTAATTGTAACTGATATTTCGGAATCTAGCTTACCCTTAATATTCTATACTAGCTGATGCCCGCGACTCTTTATTTTCCAGCATAAAAAGTCTATGTCACTCTCCAGGTCCTCAACTATACCCATGCAAAAAATCACGTCGATCCGTGGCTCTGTTGCGGCGGGATTGAAGAACAAACCAACAAACACACTTTCGCATTTATAATATTAGTATGATTATTTACCTTAAATATTCAACTAGCTTTTTAGGTTCGTTATAAAGAATTCATAGGCTTCGTCACGATGTTTTAAAATGCACAAAACTCTGAAAAGACAGAGTTGCGTGCCTCGGGTCGAAACCCGGAACTGCCGAAATGGCAAGATTCTCCTCAGCAAAATCTCGAGCCGGTGGTAGAGTCATGATGTGTCACAAGTGCCACAGGCTACGTGAAATAAATAGTTTTAAGTAAATTTTGGAATGGAGGCCGAAGTATTATCCACTACGCTCGGAGTAAACAAGGAACCCTTATAGTTACGCCATGTCCGTCCGTGGTTTAGCTCAGCGACTATTGGTACTAGAAAACTGGAATTTGATAAGGGTATAAATATTAATCACGCCAACAAAGTGGTTAAATAAAATTGTGAAAAATAATTTTTTATTAGGATACCTCCCCTACTTGTAAAGTGGGGATGATTTTTTTCTCGTCTATCCCATAGTATGGGGTGTTGTTGAATAGGTCTTTCAAAAATATTGTGGGTGTGGAAACACTATTTTTCGATTCAGGGATCCGTTTGTGAAAATATTTAAGATTTATGATAGTGCCCCCTCCCCCCCCTGCCAGCTAAATGGTTGTTTAAAGGATAAATGATAAAATTCACAGCAGTAGTATATATTATAAAGAATTTTATAGGAAAACTATCACGGCTAAGTAGAGTTGATAAGTTAAGGAGTTATATCTGTTTTTCTAGGTTAGGTATTACGATAACTGTAAGTTGCATATTTTGTAGTATATTTTGTAGTATTATTATTTTGTAGTATAGTATTTAAACCATGGAACTCAAAATATATTCAATATTCATAAATTAAATAAAAGCACTATCCTAGGTCAGCAATAATAATTGTGATTTGCAACTACGGAACCCTACACTGCGCGTGGCCCGACACGCACTTGGCTGGTTTTATATCTAAGCTTAAGTAAAGGGAAAGCGTCAGTGGCAAGTCGTCAGACTTTCATAAAAGTAAGATTGTCGGCAGTAAGTATTTGTTTTATTTCCACACCCGCTAGACACGGCTCTAAGTGGCCTCTAGAGGTGCAACTCTCGAGACTACGTGGGTACTTTGTTGAATGCTTTTATGAAGTTCAGCCGCCGGCGAGCTTTTTATTTCAGATTCCCTTGTTTCACGCTATTTGTTAACTGAAACTCTGGTTTCATACTTGGATACGTCGTGTCTTTGACGTGGAATTGTTTTACCTTAGTTAAATCTAATCTAATATCTTTAAACGAGCAATTCTTGTTTATATAGATTCAGATTATGAATCTCGGAAACGGCTCCAACGATTTTCATGAAATTTGTTTCGGGGGCGATAATTATAGATCTAGCTAGGTTTCATTTTTAGAAAAGGTCGTTTTATCCGTGTTCTAAGGCAATGAAAAACCCCTCATTAGAATGCGAAGGTAAATTTCGCCATCATCTATAAATTTCCGATAGCTCGGTAAGTCGGGCCCGAAACCAGAAGACCCCGGTTCGAGTCCAAGACGATTATTTTTCCCCTATGAATTTTATTATTATTATTATTTTATTTATTATTATTTTTTTATATATATATAATTTCAAAAAAACACGATTTACCAAAAAAAAACAGAGCAAAGCTCGGTCACCCAGATATTGTACCTAATAGGTATTACAGTTAAGTAGTTGAAGCAGTGATAGCCTAGTGATTAGGAATGTGGTCTCCTGTTCGGGGGGTCGCAGGTTCGATCTCGGGCACGCGCCTCTGACTTTTCGCAGTTATACGTGTTTAAGTAATTTAATATCACATGCTTCAATGGTTAAGAAAAATATCGTGAGGAAACCTGCACGCCAGAGATTTCTCCATAATGTTCTCAAAGGTGTGTGAAGTCTACCAGTGCGCATTGGGCCAGCGTGGTGGACTATGGCCTATAACCCTTCTCTGAGAGGAGACCCGCGCTCAGGAGTGAGGCGTTAATTGGTTGATCATGATGATGATGAGATGAGTAGGTAGGTAAAGTTAGCTTATGTTTAATAATACACATTCATATTACCTACCTAATAAGAATAAAAGAAATCGATCTACTCAAGATAAATAGTTTTTTTGCGCGGTTCATCTGAGGCTGCATCTTCACTTACCATCAGGTGTGATTGCAGTCAATCATTAGTCTATTAAATATAGAAATAACGATATATTACAGTTACACCACAAATGAAGAACACAGAAAGCTAGACACAAATGGAAGTTTGACACAAAAGGCGGCCTTATCGCTTAGAAGCGATCTCTTCCTTAGAGTTGGGAAAAGTTACAAATTTATTTATACATAAATACTATCATAACATTATGATTTCAAAAGGACACGAAAAACGGAAAGGAATACCGGCCACAAGATTTCACTAGAGTACAAAACCGCAACCTCAAACAGTTTCCGACTGTATCTACTATCTATCTAGCTAGAACCACAGTAGAAGTATTGTTATATAATCATATGTCATAGGTATTTTAAATATTGGATAGAAGCAGGCGTTACTTTGCGGAAGTCCATGATTAGCAAGAAAAGGTTAGAATTATTTTGCTATAATCCGCCAACAGAAAAATCTGTATAACTTTTACACTACTCTCGACGCACGCTTCGCCCCGACACCGGAGCATCCTCAGGAGATGTCGACTTTACAATGATGTATTGTCTAGTGACAAGGTATTTTACATAACAATAGCGTTACTATTAAATCAATTATTGTGGTTGACAGAGGATCCGTATCATGTACTGTGGTATTTAGGTAATTACTAATAAGCTTCACTAATGTGATAAAGCAGCTTGTGTAGAGATGCCCTATAGCCCTCGTGGTTAGAATGACTTAAGGCCTATGCATACGAGGGATATTAATCGAGCTTCATTCAAAATAAATCACTTCATCGCAAAAAACACACATGAACAATAGGGGTAAAAACTTCGTACCGCATTACTCTTTATTTTACAGTATTTTTTATTGGCGTTTACAGTGGGGTTAGTACAAGATTGGATAGTTAACTATGGCATTACCATCAAAGTTAAATAAACCATAACTGTATTGAGTTAGAGCTCAAGTTCATGTATGTATTCTTATAAATTTACGTAACGAAAACGCTCCAAATTTTGTATTGAATTTGCGACTTTAAATCGATACTGATATGATTCATATTACTTTGATGCTAATGTCATAGTTAACTATTACGATCAAACGAATTAAAACTCGGCATAACCACACAGTAAATGTTTGTGTAAACATTTACTGTACACACAAAATGTGTATTTATGTGTAAATGTGTATTCATTCATTCATTTTACACAGTAAATAGGCAAATAGATAAAATAACGCAACTTTTACAATATAATGCAAATAAAAATAATATTAAATTCAGTAGATAGTTTTCATTAATTTATTGGAACGTAGTTCCTTATCGCGCGGTACGGAAGGGGGCTAGGGGGCTAAAAAATTAAGGAAACCGACCCTTGACACATTTTTGAAACCGACACTTTTTTGTTGAATGTGAAATTTGCATTGTGTTCGGTGTATTCGCCTTAGAACAAGGCGTCTGCATGGCCTAGTGGTAAGGGCAGTCGCCTATAAGTTCATAAGTTCAACGTCAATGGTTCGAATCCCAGCTCGACAGACTGAATTTTCTATTTTCTATTTTATTTTAAATAATTTCTAAATGTGGAATTTTTCCCTAATTTTTTATTGTATAAATTGGATAACGCCATCTGTGAAAAAACAGTAACTCCACCAGAGTAACTCTTTGGTTTTTTTAACAGTGCAATAGAAATAAACTAAAAATAATTCATCGTAGTTAATCAATTTAATACTAGATGACACCACTAGTTTATTACAATTCCTTCACTAAAAGGAAAGGAAAGAAACTACGAAAAGGAACACTCGAAAGGAACTACGTTCAATCCGGGTGTCCCTTGACACCTCTCAAGTTTTTTGTAAAAGAAATGGATTCGAAATCCATACAAATATTATAAAATATGTGAAAGTTTGTCCGTCTGTTCTATCTGTTCTGTTCTTACATTTGTCGGCTTAACCACTGAAGAGTTCGTAGTGAAATTGAGCACAGAGACAGCTGGTGTCCTGCCAGCCTAGCATGCACATCGAAGTGTGTATCTCGCGCGAAGAGAGAGTAATTTCTCGTTCGGCGAATCCATGTGTGCAACCATGTTAGTGTCGATAGAGATATAGAGCTGGAGACAGACATGACAAACATTATTCTTTCTATAGAGCTTCAGCCAAATCGGTTCATTTGTTGTCGCGAAACATCCGTCCAACCATCCGTCTATGCATACATCCATCCATCCATGCATAGATCCATCCATCCATCCATCCTCACAAACTTTCGCATTTATAGTATTAAGTAGGATTTTAAAAACTATGACATTGTCATTATACAATTTTCACAAAATAAAAATTAATGGTGAATCAATACGTTACAGGTATAGTAAAAACATAATACGTAATATTTTGTTGGATATCTTACATCATTTTTTGTAGGTAAATAGGCTGGATAAGATATGATTTATTATAAAGTATTGTCCTTTGCAAAAAATATCTAGTCAAGCTTCCTTAACTTAATTTCATAAGGCCGACGTAGTCCAAAGTCCAAACAAATCTTATTTTGTGCATTTGCATCGCAAGTCTTAGCTGCATAAAACAGCACTGAGAATTTCATCCAAGATTAAATTGTGGTCATTTGCAGTAGTGAGACTGAGTTATGAGTTATGACATACCTAGTGCTTGAGTACAGCTCCTGTTTACTATGGATATATGTACATGTCACCTATTGCCAGGATTGCCAACTTATTTGTATGACCAAGTGTATTTTTATAGACTTTTATCAATATCGACAATGATCCCTCCGTAGGTTCATCAACACATAACTAGGTATAAACTATAATTTTAACATGTTTTAGTAAATGACCGCACCTTTTTTGATAGTCGGGCTGCTAAAATGCCCATACAATGCACATACTGTGGATATGTACCTACTAAGTTTAATATTACAGCCCTCGTAATTGAAAACACATATAAGTTACTGTGTTTTCAATTACGAGGGCAGATTAGGTATCCTTGAAAATCCTTAGAAATGGAAAACATCGTCGTGTAAATGAAAAAAAAATCACTCCGTTATACTATATGATGTGGTATTTTATATGATATACTTGCTACTACAATACACCAATATTGTAATAACTACATTATAATATTGCAACATTTTATTTTGACAAGAGCAATTGCTGAGTCAAGCTCATAGATATCCCAAGATCATTTTCGTAGCAGACATAAAATTTTATATAAACTGTAAAATAAAATGTATCATGTATACAAGTAGGTACTTCAACTGCGAACAAAGATTCATGATTTAATTTTTTTTGGGTTTTTTTACTACCTGGCACGTTAACCCCATCAATACACGTACAAACAAGTTCAATTACAGTTCATAACAATCCATCTAATAGTAACAAAAAACTCGGCCAAGTGCGAGTCGGGCCTCGCTCTTTTAGGGTTCTGTTAAAAAAAATCAAATAAAAATATTTCCATGTACCCATGGAAATATTTTAATTGAATTTTTTTAATTTAGTTTAATTTTTATTATTTGTTGTTATAGCGGCAATATAAATAAATAATATGTGAAAATTTCATCTGTCTATCTATTACGGTTTACGAGATACAGCCCGCTGACAGACGGACGGACGGACGGACAGCGTAGGCTTAGTAATAGGGTCCCGTTGGTACCCTTTGGGTACGGAACCCTAAAAACAATAAACTTAACTAGATTACACCAGTTCATTTTTTTTAAAGAATCTGATTTAGACAGAACATTTTCACCGCCGGGAACAAGTTAGTTCATTAAAAAAGCTCCACTCGAGAGTTTGAGCCTTGAAAAATTCTAGCAAATATTATTATGTGCATTTTTAATAGCAAATCTCGTAACCTTCATGAAACACCAGCGGGAGTTTCATCCAAGATAAATTTTTAGTAAGTAAAATTAAATTGTGAGGAAGTGGGTCGGATCGTTCAGAAGGCTTTGAATAGTTCAAGTTAAGCTGATGTCGATTTTGAATGCAAGTCGACTTGAAATCTATTAAAACTGAAGAAGCTTCTTTAAGCTAAGGCATCCCCGCTTTGAAGCTTCCGTCGAATCTTTGACGCTTTTTTTCGCACTCAAAGGAGCCACTGTCCAAATCGTACGTTTTAAGTAGAAACAAGTCCGCGATTAGTTTTCCTTTATAGCTTTAAATTATACTCCGTATAAAATACTAGAGCGTTTCTGACAAGATAGAATAGAATACAAATAAACTTTTACAAAGTGCTATTGAGTCGTCGAGTGAATTTACTAAGTTGATTGACGTCTTCACTTTCATCTTGATGCTGGTATGAAGCCTTGCTGAAGCGAATAAAATCCACGCTTCAACGTTTACATAATTTTCAACAGTAATATATATTTTTCTCATGAGCATACTTGTGTAAAGATTGTAATAGATTTACGAGTGCTTGAGTAAACGCAAGGTTAAATTGACTGAGGAATTTTAGAACGTGACGCCCATTTCCATAAATCACTTTCCGACTTTCTTTAGGCGGGCTTAGTTCAAGAAATACGACCCTTTTTTGATTTCTCATATTTTGCAGGATGCATTATAAAATTTTAATGCAAAAAGTTATAAATTATCTAAGAACTAAAATGTTTTTCCATTAAAAATAAGAATAGATTCATTGCTTGATTGTCACTTAGTGCAATGAATCTCCGAAGCGCTAGATTATATAAAAAATACTTTCAAACAAATCTTAATTGTTCGTTTTGATAACAAGTCGCTAAATTGCTTCAAACAGCGCTGGGAATTTCATCCAAGATTAAATTTTAGTTGCAGTAGTGAAATTAAATTATGAGCGAGCGAGCTATTGTTCTTGACTCCTGTTCCCATCGGGAATGGTCTCGTGTCTTCTCTTCTTGTGACTGTGAGGAATACCTAAATTTATCCGATTTATATGTCCTTGTACTTCGTACCTACTTACGTATATGCCTAAGACTTAGGTACCTTGTTAAAAATAGTCCTATGTTAACGCTCATAGCACATTTACTTATTTTGTAACAACTGGTTGGTTTTATTTCAGAAATAGTAGTGAAATTATATTTGAAAAGATAAGGAGGGATCCCTGTGACCCCGTTACTCCTGACTCTAGCAGTGGTTATGAAAACAGCAGGGAAAGTAGTACGAAATACACCACAATATGGTATACCGACGACTAGACACAAGTAGCCGCTGGACATAATTAGTGGCAAAGGACTAGAGTGCGTTTGGAAGTACCTAAAAGGGAACTATGAACATCTGTCGGTTGATAAAGAAGAATATAGTTGCTCTGCTATAAAGCGTCGAATGACGTTACTAAAGCTTTTTTAATTGAACCAAGATGGCTTGGTTTCCTCAAGAGTTTGTTCAACTGTGGACGTCCATCGTTTGATAAAGAAGAAGACTCCGTACCGTCGCACACGTTGATGCGAGGAAAATAGAGCTTAAGCTTTATTGAATTTCATAAAAGATTAAAGATACGAATTCGCAATTTCGAAACACTTTACGAACAAAAACAACGTGTAACCCCAGATGGCACACAAAAATTTAAACCCTACAATTGAACAAACACAAAAAGGTTCGTATGCAAATCTACTCCCCGCAAACGAGAAGTAATGTACACCATAAAAACACGGAATGAAACGGTATAAAATAAATTCTTATTTCGTATAAAAGGGAGCAAAAAAAGTTCCGCTGTAATTAGATACGGTATTATCTCAGGCATTAAAATTTATGACTACGGCTATGTTTCATGACTGCGCTTTTATATTAATATCTTTTTTCATATTCATACATAGATAGGTATGGCTTGGCACCTCTACTCTTGACTCCACAAAAATTTTTAACCGACTTCCAAAAAGGAGGAGGTTCTCAATTCGGCCGGTATCTTTTTTTTTTTCTATGTATGTCCACCGATTTCTCCGGGATTACTGAACCGATTCGCGTGATTTTTTTTTTATCGACAGAGTATGTTTGCGAAATGGTCCCGTAAAAATTTTAACCTTCAACTCCTCAAGCCTGATGCTGCAGGCTAAAACTATGGCGATTTAGGAAATTTCGATTACGAATTGATATTGTAGGTAACAAGTATGGACTACATCATGGAGCTCCAGGTCCTAGCTCTTCAATCATAGGATACTACACTTAAAAGCTTAAAATAAAAATTCTTTTCAAAAAACCGACTTCTAACGCCACTACATAGTATAAAAATAATTTTAGTTTGTCCACGTTTGTTGAAGTCGGGCGGGCATATATACAAACTATGAAACCGATGCGCGATGCTCGCTCGACTTCTACAAACGAGTCTATCATATTCTGTAGCGTCGCGCATCGGTTTCATAGTTTGAATATAGGCCCGCCCGACTTCAACAAACGTGGACAAACTAAAATTATTTTTATACTATGTAGTGGCGTTAGAAGTCGGTTTTTTGAAAAGAATTTTTTTATTATTTTAATAATTAAGTAGTGAAAGCCAAATTTTATGTCTTTTGCCACGTAAAAATTTGCGATTGCCAGCGACTTTGTCCGCGCTATTTTTAAGGGTGTTAGTAAATCTATAAACTCTTATAGTTTCATCAAGTACCTACTCCTATCTGCCTCCGCTTATCTGTCTGTCTGTGTGTCAAATTCACTTTTTTCAGAAATTAAGGTTATTAAGTTGCAGACTGACTGTAAAGATGATAAGTCTTGAACACGAAAAGTGAAATGATTTAGTTAAATACCTGTACGTATAGCGTAAACAAGCAAGTTTTATTAAGGAACTGTAGTACTCGTGCAAGCTTGAACAACAATTAACTAGAGACTCGCCTGAGAAAACACGCACTCAGTTATTGATGAAGTGGCCAAGTTTGCGATAGAAGCGACCGTCCCTGTGTACATATGAAATATGTAACTTTGGAACTTGAAGTAAATATTTCATATTAAGCAATATTGAAAAAAAAGATGATTGCACCTCTCGAACATGAAGAGTGAAATAATTTAGTAAAGTACCTACACATGAAACATAAACAAGCAAGTTTTATTAATGAACTATTTACTCGTGCAAGCTTGAACAACAATTAACTCGAGACTCGCCTGAGAAAACTCGCACTCAGTTATTGATGAAATGAGCAAGTTTGCGATATCTCCGACCGTCCCTCGGTACATATAATACATGAAGTATGTAACTTTGAATCTTGGAAAGTAAATATTTCATATTAAAATGCAATTGGCCCCGCGCACGGAATATCATTTTCATGTTTTACATAACTCGAGATTGTAAACATGCAACAGTATCAAAATACACTCAAATAGACTTGAATTGACTGCAATGAGCTTTCATAAGCTTCGGTCTTGAGGAAATTCTCTAGCTGATATTGATAGACTGCGATAGGTTTCAAAAGACTTTTAATGACTGGTAGTAAAAACTGTTTTAGTCGGAATGAATACTTTATTGATAATAATAATAATAAGCAGTTAGTTGTAAGGAGACTTATTGATACATACTGGACAATCAAAATTGCATCAACCTATGACCACAATTGAGACAAAGACAAAGGATTACTTTTTGACAAAGGATTTGAAAATTCTAAATCCACGTGATTATAACCTGCGATGTTAACTTCAACTAACGAATAAAGGTCAATAGACCTTTCGACAGACTTTCAATACTAAAGGAGTCAGAAAGTCAAAAATAAACGTTGCGTACTCGAGAATGTTGAAATATGCCATAATTTGCCTGATATCTATTCACATCTAAACCGCTGAACTATTTCTGATGAAAAGGCAGTTCAAGCTTGCGTCTTGAAGACGGAAAATAGGACTATTATAATATTAAAAAAGTCTTTCCAAGGAATCATTAAATATCTAAATCAGATATATCAGAATAGCTCTCAAAATAGAGCAGGAAAATTAACAGATACGAGTTGTTGTCGGTGCAGTCGAGGGTGCGTGAAATATCTCTCTCGCGAGCTTTAAATTACAATTTGCTTTTATTATGGATGCGTTTGCACGTTTTCCAGTCGCCGACGCATTCTGCCGGAAACTCACAGGTAATTCAATTAAACTCTGGAACTCTCTTTACCTGCAGTAAAAGAAAGAAACTGAATGAAGTCTATATTAGATCGCCTCTAACTTATCGCCTTTAACTGCCTCGTTGGTTTAGTAGTTAGTTTATGCGTCTGCGGATGACGACATCCTGGATTCGATTCCCGGGTCGGAATAAAAAAAATTGGGTTTCCATCAAGAAATTCTCATACTAGACCGGAGTTTAGAGATAGGCGGTGTGGCACCCCTGTGCCTCGAGGAGCACGTAAATCCGTCGGTCCTGTACCTGATCTTTCTCCGTTTGTGTCGTATATCCTTCCCATCGGACTAAAAAAGTGAGTGAACACAGATGGCTAATCTCTGTTGAGATTGGCCGCCCTGGCCGGATCGGCTGACATTACATTTTCGTTGACATTATCATCATTTTAGATCAAAGAATTATTATTAAGACAAGATTATTATGAAGCCTAACGTGACATAGCCTTGCCTTTTTGCATGCTTCTACAATTTGCTTTTATCATGGATACTTTTGCAAGTTTCCTAGTTGCCGACGCATTGTACCGGAAACTCACAGGTAATTGAATTACCTCTGTTGGAGCACTCTTTGGATGCAGCTTTCTTCTTTGACTAAGCGTTATCCCACCAGGTGGGTCCGCATTTCGGCATACTTTTGCCCACTTTGCCCGATATTGTGCATCCGATTTTTTGAGTTTATTGGCTCTCATATCTGCATTTACGAGCCATGCGAGCGAGCGAGAATGTCCAGCCAGCACTTTCTTGGACGGCCGCGAGTTTAAGCTCCAGGGACGATGATTGTGCCTCTGTTACCCATGTAACTTTATGGTTTCCGTGCTTCATGACCGTACCATTATTATCATCTTAGGACTTCTTGCAACTTCTCCGCAATTTGCCTGAAGCTTTTATAAGCAAGTGGAGTGGACAGTGGAGGGAATGTGTTTGCGCACGTATTGCGGTAGTACTTAATAACACACACACACACACACACACACACACACACACACACACACACCCACACATATACATACTACACTTCACTCCCGTACTACTGTGTAGTGTGTACGCGGCCTACACACAATTGACCGCCACCACTCAGTGGCGCCCGTATTTATGCGCCTCTGTGTTTTGCTTCTACCCACTATTTGCTGTATGAGCAATGTAAGCACTATGTTGTCTTCTGTCTGTACTCTGTACACTACATCTACAGTCGCATTAGGTTATTATTCTACAAATAAGTGTAATTGTTTTATTGTAGAATCATAATAGGTACTTTATTAGCTACTTAGTGTGGTGTTTAAATAAAACACTTGTTTTATCGATCGGAATTATAGTGCTTGCACGACGGTCAACACACGACTGCGACTAAGAGGCCGGCGTCACTATTATGTATTCTGTGCCGGAGTCGTTGACTGACTACATTCACTACACTTATTACTTTGGAATACCTTCATACTAACAATTTAATCGATAAATCGCTCAGTGCGCAGCGTTCTTTTTAGGTGACGGGACCTTTACTGAATGTTGTTTGCAATAGATCGAAAAATTATTTAGACAAGATTATGGCAAAAGTTCCCTAACTACGATGTGTTAATTGCTTTTTGCGAGCTTTAAATTACAATTTGCTTTTATTATGCATACGTCTGCTCGTTGCGCTGTTGCCGGCGCGTTCTGTCGGAAACACGTAATTGAATCAACTCCGGAACACCGTCTGTACGGGAACAGTTGAGAGACGCTTTTATAACAATAACAAACGATGGAATACCAGAATAATAGATTGTTGAGCTATTTAGACAATTTCTAAGCAATTGGGAATATCGTTGCGGTTTCTATATATTTTTTCTGTAGTCTTTATCGATAGCAAATCACAAAATAAAGCCCTAATAATGTAAGTATTTCAAATTTCATTGGTTAGAACGAAATGTCGTCAAAACTCAAAACACGTGTTAATAATGCATCTCAGCCAATCAAAACAGTTAGATTCTGATGCGTTCGCTAACACGTTTTGAAAACGTGGTAGAATGGCGGCGTAATCGTGCGAATCGCATTTTTTTAAACCGACTTCCAAACAGGAGGAGGTTCTCAATTCGGCCGGAATCTTTTTTTTTTCTATGTATGTCCAACGATTACTCCGGGATTACTGGACCGATTCGCGTGATTTTTTTTTAATCGACAGAGGATGTTTGCGAAATGGTCCCATAAAAATGTTCACCTTCAACTCCTCAAGCCTGATGCTGCAGGGATATTGCTCACCTAAACTAAAGAGATTTAGAAAATGTCGATTACGAATTATTATTGTAGGTAACAAGTATGGACTACATCATGGAGTTCCAGGTCCTCGCTCCTCAATCCTGATGCTGCAGGGTACAGCCTACCTAAAACTAAGGGGATTTAGGAAATTCTTTGTAGGTATCTAAGAGGTGATTTGGATCTTATGAATATACTACACTTAAAAGCTTAAAATAAAAATTCTTTTCAAAAAACCGACTTCTAACACCACTACAAAGTATAAAAATAATTTTAGTTTGTCCACGTTTGTTGAAGTCGGGCGGGCCTAAAATACAAACTATGAAACCGACTCGCGATGCTCGCTCGACTTCTACAAACAAGTCTCTCATATTGTGTAGTGTCCCGCATCGGTTTCATAGTTTGTATTTAGGCCCGCCCGACTTCAACAAACGTGGACAAACTAAAATTATTTTTATACTTTGTAGTGGTGTTAGAAGTCGGTTTTTTGAAAAGAATTTTTTATGGAATATTTTTGTACATTTTCAGGGGTTTAAATTTTTCTTCTATGCTATCATAATGTCAGTGAATGAATGAATTGAAAATACACGCATACAAAACCATATTATTTATTTCAAAACATAAAAATGTGTTTCTATGTGTGCCTGTCTGATCATTATATTATACGGGTTTGCGTATCGTTCCGATTACGTTGAAGCTTGGTAAAAGAATAGCTTAGCATCCTGGGGGCGATTTCTAGGTACTTTCATCCCCGGAAAGAACTTCCCAGGGAATTAAGAATTATAAACCATCAGCTGGTATTATTTAGAATCTAATCTATTTATTAACGGGTACTTTCATCCCGGAAAGAATTTCCCAGGGAATTAAGTATTGTAATTATAAACCATCAGCTGGTATTATATAGAATCTAATCTATTTATTAACGGGTACTTTCATCCCGGAAAGAATTTCCCAGGGAATTAAGTATTGTAATTATAAACCATCAGCTGGTATTATAAAGAATCTAATAATGGTACTTTCATCCCCGGAAAGAACTGCCCAGGGAATTAAGTATTATAATTATAAACCATAAGCTGGTATTATAATCTAATAGTGGGTACTTTCATCACCGGAAAGAATTTCCCAGGGAATTAAGTATTACAAACCATCAACTGAAATGATAAAGAATCCTATAAAGGCGGCGCTCTCGTTCAGTTAATACACCACTCGATTTTATGCCATAAAATTTTCTTACGAGCCAATAGATAAGCGAAGTTTTTACTATCGAGCTTGATCTAATTGGAAACTGCTTAAAGCTTTATTAACACTTCTACTAATTGTGTCATTGTTCTTTATTATAGACTAGCTGATGCCCGCGACTTCGTCCGCGCGGATTGATTTTCTGGGATAAAAAGTAGCCTATGTTACAGGTCCTCAACTATAGTACCCATGCAAAAAATCACGTCGATCCGTGGCTCTGTTGTGGCGTGACTGAAGGACAAACCAACAAACAAACACACTTTCGCATTTATAATATTAGTATGACTGGAATATTAAATTGCATAGGAAAACACTGTAAGATTACGTCCATACGATGTATTACATCCATACCTACTATGTAGTATGTAGGTATAATGATCGTTTGGCAAAATCTGACGCCTTTGGATTGGAGTAGTTTGACTTTGACAAAATAGGGCTATCCACGATGGCTATATACGATAAAGTAAGCTTGCCAGCTTATGATGAGCCGTACATTCTAAGTATCCTGTAGATTCCGGGGTTCAAGTTATTTGGACCTTATACGGAAGATTGTGATGTCTATAATTTCTGAACTACTAAATTGAAGAGCTTGAAATAATTACAGGACAATCTCTAAAGTACCCGCTTTCTAACAAAAAAAGAATGAATGAAATCGGAATTCGCCTTAATGAATTACAGCTAAATACACACTTTGAATTTCATCCCCTCTCCCAAGGGAACTGTGATGAATTTCGGGATAAAAAGTATCCTATATGATACCTCGTAGTATGAACTTAAATCATGCCAAGTTTCATTTAAATCCGTCCTGTAGTTTCGGCGTGATGCGCGGCCAAGATACATACAGACAGACAGACAGACAAAAAATTAAAAAAAAATTGTTTTGGGTTCAGTATCGATTATAGAGTGCCCTCAAATAAAAATTTTCAAAATATCTTCAATGTACAGAATTGGACTTGTTACAGTTTTATTATATTATAGATTATAGATAGATAGAAGATAGATAGATTTGTACCTTGTGTAAACACAATTTATTAGAATGTCGATCACACTTACTCGTAAAAGAAAGAACAATGTTTCTTATCATACTCAAAGAGAGAATATTAACTCCGCAAAATCATTTAAATAAATAGCGACTCTTGCCATCACGCAATAAAGTGCAATTCAGGTCGCACAGCAGCGCTAACTTACCTACAGTTATATTCACATAGAAGTTGCCTCTCTTTCTATCGCGTAACTCTTATCCCTTCGCACTACATTAGCCCATTGAGTTGACCCGACGGGCCGGGACTGATGCCGGGTACCTACTTGTAGCTTTTTAAATTGCGGGCAGCGGGGTGCGCCTGGTTGGTACCAAAATTTCAAAATTATTTATTTCACGTAGGCCAACCTGTAGCTCTTATGACACGTCATGAATCTACCACCGGTTCGGAAAGCGGATTCTGCTGAAATGAGCCGGCAAGAGTCGCTTATCAAGACTGAGGCTGAGATCTATAGATTGTACTCTGGCTCTGCTCAAGACTCAAGATAGAGTTAAAATGAGACACAAATATGTCCTGACATAAATCTGTCTCGTTTTAACTCAGTCTTGAGTCTGAGCTGAGTGAGAGTGCCATCTATAGATCTCACCCTGAGATCTATACAGAATGCTCTGAATTGGCTCCGAATTAAATGAGACACAAATATTTATTTCTTTTCAGCTCTGTCTTGAGCCTGAGCAGAGTGTGAGTGCGATCTGTTGATCTTTCAGGTTCCGGTCTTATCAGATGAATCTGTCAAATGGAAAAAAATATATAAAACCAAAAACGTAGGTAATGTCTCTTCAATAAAACCCTGCTGAAACGAAGCCTTAGTTTTTAGCTAAAGATGGAACCTTAAGAGTGGGTGTGCGCTCGTTAACAGTAAACAGATTTGATTTTTACAGTAGTAGATCAAGTTTCAATTATCCGAAAAAAAAACACGCAAGAATTACATCATACTGCCAAGGGACGTGTTTGGGCAAAAACATAAAATGATGAAATTTGTTCGATAATAAAAAATCGCGAAGTTAGGTCTAATTTTTAACCAATATTCATTTATTTTCAATGTGTTGCATATTACAGAGCCAAAATTTTTACATTAAATTCCGATTGATATTATCAAGAGAGTAGCCTAGTGAATTGAAAAGAAAATGAATATTTTACGAGTTACAAAGTATTTGGCGCTTACTACACTCCTATTCCGCGCAAAACGCTTTCTTTTGTCGCGCCTCACATGAGGTTGTGGCTATGTTTTATCTCATCGCGAAATCTGATTTTTTTTTTGGTGTTAGACGCGCTCTTAATCTAGCATAGGTATGTTAAAACTCCGCTCCCGTCTTTGGCGTAAAATACCACTGAATTTTATCCCATAAAACTTTTACAAGGAGACAGATCGACGAACTTTCTATTACCAACGTGCATCCAATTTTAAAACTGCTGGCAGGTTTATTACGCTTTTTTATTAACTGTGACAAAAACCTTTGGCGTATACGTATGACCAAATTTTTCCCATATATGTTTTTTATTTTTCAGTGAAAAATAACGTTTACGCTATTAAATAACTTGTAGGTACATATTTCATGTTATACATGCGAAAGTGTGCTTGTCAGTTTGTTTCGTTTTCCGACCTGAATCGATCAGAACAAATGGAACAGTAATTAATAGCTCGCGTGTTCTGTTCTTTTGTCGGAAGTTTTCCGGGAAGTTCAGGAGTTCCAGATAATAAACAACTGGTCAAATGCGAATAAATATCAGAATATGCGTAAGATAATGTTCACCGCATAAATCATTACCGTACCAACGTAATATACATTTTTTTTCTCAGTACCATAACCTCTTAAAGCAGTGATAGCTTAGTGGTTAGGATTGTGGTCTTCCTATTTGGAAATTCTCAGGTTCGAACCCTTGCACGCACCTCTGACTTTTCAAGCAAATTAATATCACATGCTATAATGGTGAAGGAAAACATCGCGAGGAAGCCTGCACATCTGAGAGTTCTCCATAATGCTCTCAAGTCTCAAAGGTGAGTGAAGTCTGTCAATTCACATTGGGTCAGCGTAGTGGACTAAGGCCTATAGCTTCTATAACTATAGTTTCTATAATATTGTCAATTTTACACTTAGTAGCTTAGTTTCCGAATAAATCCCTGTGAAAAGCAGATGGGTAGACTGACTGGACAAAACAAAATCAGTGATTTGTCATTTGGTGAACTGGACAAAACATTTAAGGTACGATGTGGGGGAGTTATTTAAATTTTGTTATTTTAGTTCAGTGTTTCAAACTCAGCGTGTTTATTACCATGGAGCAAAGAGTGCCAACACCGACCCTGCGCGAAGCTCTTAATCTAGAATTATGTCATGGATGGTAACAGTAAAAACTCTATGCTCACGTTGACTTAAAAGCGCTGGCTTTTATGGCGTAAAACTTTTACGAGCGAGTACACAGGGGAACCTTTTATTAACAGTTACTTAAATCCAATTTAAAAGCCGCTCACTGGCTTAACCGCTAGGTTTATGGGCGAATTCAAGCTCGCTGGCAGTCACTGGATACAAGCGGCATTAGATCGAGTTCTGTGACGATTCTCGTAAGCGACTTAGGTCCAGCTGTGGACGTCGTTTGAGACGACACTTACTTTGTGCGCTAACATGAAAGGACGCTGTGGCTGCGATGCCAGCATCAGCCACAGCAGGTTGAGTGTTCATTTTCCGGGATAAAACAGAGATTCTTCTTCTTCATGTGCCTCTCCATTACTGGAGGTCAGCAGTCAGCTTTTTGAACCTCTCCTTGTCCATGGCTAAACGGAATAATTCTTCGACCGACTTGATGCCAGTCCACTCCCGTATGTTTCTGAGCCACGACTTCTTTCGCCTTCCAACACCTCTTTTTCCGGCAATTTTCGCCATCAAAATAGTTTGCAGCAGGCGGTACCTATCGTTACGAAATATGTGACCCAGGTACGAGATCTTACGCTGTTTGATGGTTCTCACTAACTCGGTGTTCTTCTGCATTCGTGCAAGGACCTCAGGACGTCCATATCTCGAAGGCTTCAATCTTTTTACGTAAGTCTTCCACTAATGTCCATAAAACAGAGATTAAAGATTAAGTTTTATTTATCATCATGAGCAACCCATTAACTTCTCACTAATGAGCGCAGATCTACTCTCAGAGAAAGGTCATAGGTCATGGTCCACTACGCTGGCCCAGTGCGAATTGGCAGACTTCACACACCTTTGAGAACATTCTGGAGAACTTTCAGGCGTGCAAGTTTACTCACGATGTTTTTCTTCACCGTTGAAGCATGTGATATTTAATTGCTAAAACACACATATTATAACTCCGAAAAGTCAGGAGCGTGCCCGGGCTCGAACCTTCGACCCCCGAATGGAAACCGCAGTCCTCACCACTAGGCTATCACTGCTTCTTCTTCTATACTTAATGCATTTGTTCGTAAGAGCCTATAAGTATTTATAACCCAAGAAAATTAATAAAATAAGAGGAAATAATTCGTGTAGTTTTGTAAATTGGTACAGTTATACCTTGCGGTATCCAGATGAACATACTAAAAGTCCTCAAGGGTAGGGGGTGTGTGTGGGTTAAAGGTACCTTTTTTCAGATTTTTGCTCATATCTCGAATATCTGTGCGAATTGCGTTATGATTACTTCTGATAAAAGTTTCAACATAAAATTGTCTACAAATTTGGTCATATTTATTTTTGCTCTACGATCAATACTTTAGGAGCTACTAGGTGTGTAAGTTTTAACAGAGGATAAAAAATAGACAATTTAAGAAAACGGCGTCGTTTGTTCGTCATTACTTACATTTTTAGTTTACAATAAGCAGGTTTAGTCATCTGCCGAAACACCCCATGTGGTGATCATGTAAAAAAGGGCCGAGCGTGCGAGATACCGTGAGTCCTTGCTACGACGGGCGTCAGCGTGGCGCGGACCGCAGTATACCACTGAAGTTGAACTGATGACTGAATTGAATGTTTCTCATTCTTACTGCACTCGCCCCCCCCCCCCCCACCCGCCCCTATTGCCACGCGGGCCACCGCCTCGCCTCCTTTAGTATTCTTATAACGCTTGCCTCGTATCTACGCAGTTATTATTTTAGCATCGTATCGTTTTTGTGATGTTGAATCTGTTCTAAAATGCAAGCATTATGACTGATAAATGTGCAATTTGTGATAAAAATGTGATTAGTGACAGGGTAGAAGTATCAAAGAAAGGAATTGAAGGGTTGATAAAGGCCAGTAAAAGTAGAAAGGATGGAAAACATAATCTGCTCAGTGGTGTTCGGAGTGTTGTCGTCCATTCCAGTTGCAGAAAAAGATACACACGGACTTGTTCTATCATGGCAGATCTCAGAGAAGCAACATCATCGACGTCTTCCGATTTAACATCCCGCTTACGCTCATCACGGCCTTTTTTCGAATATCGAATGAAGTGTTTATTTTGCACCGAAGCAATCGATGATGAATTCTACGCCAAACAGAAAAAAATAAATATAGAAAGACGTCGGGACGTATATCCTGTTCGAAGCTTACAGTTTTCTGCTACAATTTTGGACGCTGCCAAAGTTCGGAATGATAAATGGAGCAATGATGTTTATGAGAGAATAGTAAATGCTGGCGACCTTGTGGCAGCCGAAAGTATATATCATGACGACTGTTATAAGCGCTTTTTACTGTCTGATTTGCCTAAAGGAATAGGAAGTGGTCGTCCTAAGGAAGATTATGTCTCAATTGCCATGGAACAAATTCAGTGCTATTTGGATCAGAACAAAGATTCTCAGACATCATTAGATGAATTATTGAAACAAGTATCGGGAATAAAACCATCAGTGAAGACGGTCAAATTTAAACTGAAGGAGATATATGGTGATAAAATATTGATAAGTAAAGTCAAATCACATAAAACTGTCATATGCTTCCGTGATACTGGGGACAAGATCCTGAATGAGACATGGTAGGTACACCTCAAAATGTAAAGACGAGGATGAAGAACGCTTACGAATCGTTAAAACTGCGGCAATGATAATTAAGCAAGATGTGCAGTCTCGTGTCTACGAGACAAGTCATTACCCACCCAGTGGCACATTTCTTAATGATGCAGAGAACGTAATTCCTGAATCACTCAAGGTATTTCTAGAGTTACTTTTAACTAAGAAAAAAGATGAAAAAAAAATAAAAACAAAAATTATTTCTTTGGCGCATTCTATCATCAGTATAATTCGACCAAGAAGTTTTATGTCTTCTGTTCTCCAAGGCATTGCTTTTTTTATCCATAGAAAATTTGGATCAAGGAGCTTATTAGACCTTCTGGCTAATTTGGGTTTTAGTGGTTCATACTATGATGCTACAATGCTTGAGTTGTCAGCAATATACCACCCTCAAGACGATATACCACCGGATACTTTTATGCAGTTTGTATTTGACAATGCCGATTTTAATGTGGCGACTCTAGACGGTCTCAACACGTTCCACAGCATGGGCGGCATTTTATGTATTACACCTGCAAATGCGGTACCAGCTGGAAAGGAAATACAAAAACTAACAAAAGCTCCCACCTCTAAACAAACTGGATCATTGGGAGTCCTGCAACAACTAACATTTAGCAAACTCGCTAAGAGAGGACTAAAGCAAATTTTAATAGAAGATGTGAATCAACTACATCCCCTGCACGAAGTTGTGCCCGTACTGTCTGATGTGCTATGGATATGTGGCAAGTGGCTCGAGATTCCAAACATTCCTGAGTGGAAAGGCTTCATGCGATGTATTGAATCAAGTAAAAACTTTGATAAAAGTGCTGTTATCCCGCTGCCATTTATTAATTCACCTCCTTCTGATTACGATACAATATACACTGCATTGAAATATGCCTCGGACCAGTGCCTCCTCGAAACTTGTTTTATTACTTTTGACCAACCGCTTTATATCAAAGCCCGAGACATTATTGCATCTAGTCAAGATGATCCTGAGCTCAAAAGTGTTGTTGTGAGACTTGGCGGATTTCACATGCTAATGTCGTTTCTTGGGTGCATTGGACAAATAATGTCAGGAAGTGGCTTACGAGACCTGTTATGCAATATTTTTGCTATCAATTCCGTTGATAAAATTCTGACTGGCCATGCTTACGCCCGAGCAGCTCGCGCGCATTTGTTAGTCCATACTACTTTATCAAGTATAATTTTAAATAACATGGATATTAGTAACGAACAAAAGGAAGCTATAAACAACCTTCTGAAAGACATAGTATTCGAACCACTGACCACACAAATAATTAAGAACAGCGACCATTTGAAAACACTACAATCTAAAATAATACGTGAACTAAATACTTTGAAGGAAAACGGACCGACTGCTACACTATGGGTTCAGTACTATCAAATGGTCAGTATTATGAAACAATTTATTGATGCAGAACGTTCTGGTAATTGGGATGCTCACATAAGCTCTGTACAAAGGATGATCCCATTTTTTCATACTAGTGGTCACTTCCAGTATGCCAGATGTGCCCATCTGTATCTACAGGATATGCTTCAGCTTGAATCACGAATGAAACCAAGTGAATTTGAGAAATTTGTGCAACAAGGGTACTTTACAATAAGAAGAAGCGATTCCTTTTGGACCGGAGTTTGGTCTGACATGACCATTGAACAAACTTTGATGCGCAGTATGAAGAGTTGTGGAGGATTGACTAGAGGAAGAGGAATCACGGATTCGACACTAGCAAAATGGTTAAAAGGGACAGCAATAAGCCATGCTATCTGCTCTTCACTTGAAGAATTCAGTCGAGTTTACTTTTCTTCAGTAGAGCAACATGTAGATCTGCTACCATCTCGCCAACGCAGGGATCAAGAGGACAGAAAGAAGCTATATGTTTGGTTCATAGATCACCATCCTTTCCCAAAGACTGAAAAACTCTTATCCTTATCAACGGGAATCGTTGGAGGCACTCAAATAAATTGTCACCAAGCAGAAGAGGTTGGTAGACAGCTAATGGCCAAAACATTGAGAAACAATTTTGCTGACGTGAAACTTCATCGTAAGGACAAAGTTCTACCGTTGGGGGTCGAGAGTAGTGCCATCAAGATCGATGACGAGACTGTAGCCGTCGATCCATTGCTTTTGTTTCAAAGGATTGCGATTGCCAAGAAGGACGATGAGCATCTGGTATCGCTTTTGGGGTATGAATTAGCACCCTATCCTTTGTCTCTATTTAATGAAAGCAGCATGAGGAAGACTAATAAAGCAGCATTGTATGACATTCTTCCCAAAACCGACACTACTATTGATTATTTTATTTTATTTTATTTTATTTTATTTATTTAGGAAAACCAACAGCTTATAATTCTATATATACTTAAGAAATAATGTAACTAACAGCTAATAATAGGTTTTCGCAGGTAAATACTAAATACACACAGGAGTACCTGGATAGCCAAGAAAGATTCTGAAAATTGTATATATACTTTAAGAAATTAAGGATGCACTAGACTGGATTAATAACTTAGTTAAATTCCTACGTAAACTATTCAAATTGCCACGAAACAAGTCAACATTAGGATCATTGTAAACAGAATTTAAAAGGCGAGAAGCACGAATAATAAATGAGTTATATCTGTAATTGGTTTTAGTTCGGGGAATATTAAGTATCTTATTATTTCTAGTCACACGGAGTAAGCGTCGTGAAGGCACTATTATACCTAGCTTCGCAAGTAGTTCCGGACAGTCAATTGACCCCCTGACTATCTTGAGTAGAAAGCAAATATCAGCAATATTTCTACGTATGTAAAGAGGTGCAAGGTGTAATTCGGAACAGGCTTTAACATAAGATGTTTTTGGAAGGTGAAATTTTTGATTTAGAAATCTAATGAATTTGCGTTGGATACTTTCAATTTTGTTAATGTGAACTTGATATGCAGGGTTCCATATTTGGCAAGCGTATTCAAGATGACTGCGGACCAAAGAACAATAAAGAACCTTTATGGTTTTCATTTTCTTAAATGGTTTCGTAGCGCGAATAATAAAACCTAAAGCTTTGTATGCTTTACTCACAATAGCATCTACATGTTGGTTTAGAATCAGTTTAGAGTCTAGTTGCACTCCAAGATCCCTTATTGTGTCAATTCTAGTTAATAATTGATGTTTTAGACTAAAGTCATAACAAAAAGGCTCTTTTTTCCTAGTGTAAGATATCAAATTACATTTCGATACATTAAGATCAAGTTTATTTTTGATACAATAGTTATCAAATCTGAGCAAATCATCTTGCAAAAGCTTCGCTTCTGTAATGTTGTTCAATGGACGGAAAACCTTCAAGTCATCGGCGAAGAGTAAGAATTTGGAATTAATAAAGCATTGATCTATATCATTGATGAAGATGATAAACAGGAAAGGCCCCAGCAAAGACCCTTGAGGTACACCAGAGGGTACTGGCATCCAGTTGGATTTGAAACCATTGAGCACCACTGATTGTAACCTGTTATCTATGTAGGATGAAAACCAACGGTACAAGTCTCCTCTGATCCCGAGAGAAGCTAGTTTTTCCAAAAGCAGGCTGTGGTCGATTTTGTCAAAGGCTTTACTGAAATCCGTATACACAACGTCCACTTGATCGTGATTATCCAGTCTATCTGTCAGATAGTCAGAGAACAGTATTAAATTTGAGACTGTCGATCTGCCCTTTAAGAAGCCATGTTGGTTAGGAATAAATTGTGATTTTAGAGCATTGTAGCATTGATTGTATACTATACGTTCAAAAATCTTTGCAATTAGGCAAAGTTTCGAGATGGGGCGATAATTTTCCACTGCTTTTTTAGAGCCTTTTTTATGAATGGGTGTAATGTACGCAGATTTCCATATAGAAGGCATGTAACCTTCATGGATCGATCTCTGAAAAAGGATAGAAAGAGGAGTGGCTAGAGTAAATGAGCAATTAATTAGAAAACAAGCTGGAATTTCATCAGGACCAGCGGATTTATTGTATTTCAAGGCTTGAAGTGCTTTTGCAATATGGCAGGGTACGATCTCAATTGCAAAAATGTCACTCGTTACTAAGTTATTTGAGGCGTTTACTTGCATGCACGTCGGTGAAGATGATGATTGTTGGTATGTTGAATGAAAGTAAGAGGAAAAGAGTTCGCAGATGCCAGTTCCAGAGTCAGATGCCTGTTTAGAGTACGTCATGGACTTAGGATAGAAGCTAATTGAACGATTTGCTAAACTACGTTTCATATGAGACCAGAAAACTTGAGAATCTTTTGTAATGGACTCTTCTATTTTTTCAATATAACGAGAATAACAGTCGTCTTCTAATATTTTAACACGTGATCTTAGTAAGTTGAAGGTGAGTTGGTCTTCCAAGTTTCCGTATTTGCGATATTTACGTAAATACTTGTATTTTTCTTTAATTGCCTTAATGAGCGGTACACTATACCAAGGTGGGTATTTGCTATCTTTTATTTTAACTAGTGGAACATATTTGTCACGCAATTCATATAATATTTTGTAAAAGAATTTGACAGCAGACTCAACATCACCTGCACTTAGTAACGAATTCCAGTTGTACAATGAAAGGGCTTCATTAATTTTAGCATAATCTCCTCTCCTATAGGCATAAATAGTTCTAGGTGCTAATGGAAGTGTTTGGGTATTGGTAAATGGTAAGTTGACGCAGAGCGCTTTATGATGTGGATCTTCAGGAACAAGCGGGTCAACGCAGAGCGAAACCTCTACAGCCGAATCATTGGATAAAACTAAATCTAATATGCGGTTAAAATTGTTTTTTATATCATTGAATTGACTGAGATTACATGTACTTAGAGCATCAATAAAGTTTCTTGAATTGTCGTCAGATAAGTTAAATGCTTGAAGTCCATCATCAGTTTCAATCCATCGAATTGAACTCATGTTAAAATCTCCTAAAATTAAAAACTTGTCATTGGAATATTCATTGATTAATTTCTCTAAATTAGATAAAAAGTTCAGTAATTGTTGTTCAAATGAATTACCAGTATTTTCAGAACAGAGATAGATAGTACAAATGTGAAGACGAGAAATATTCCTACAATCCTTGTTAGCCTGAGAGATTGTAATCCATAGGTCTTCAGCAGAGGATTGCCAATCAGTCAAGCATTCAACACGCAGGCTCTTCTTAACAGCTATAGCCACACCTCCCCCTCTTTGTTGACACGTTTTGTTATAGTCACGATCACGCCGCCATACACAGTACCTAGCATCAAAGAGTTCTGAGTCAGAAATACTATCTATTAACCACGTTTCAGTTAAAGTAATTATGTCGTAATTATTCAAGAGTAGATTTCTTGCAAAGGTATCCGTCTTAGTCCGCAATCCCCTTACGTTTTGGTGATATACATTCAAGTTAGCCAGGTTGGAAATAGTACGCTGAAACTAACTGGGAAACAAAGCAAGTCTAATAGGCCATAGCCTACCGACCAAGTTTTGAAGCAATTTGAATAGTACAGCCTTTCTAGTAAGATACAAATATTACACCAAACCATAACAACCAATAGTAAGTGTAAAAAAGAATAGTAACAATTATTAAGAACACTTCTCAAACGTGTTGTAATCCATACATTCGAGGTCATAGTATAATGAAGTATTAATTTATGACTTGTTGAAAGCAGTACCGCAGCAAAACTAATTATTTTCATACGACTAAGATAGTAGTATTTATATAAGTTAAATGAGTACTTCGTAGTAGTTACATTAGCATGATCAAGAATTATATCCATTACAAAGTGTAGGTATAATGAGAAATAACAGAATACCGCAGCGAAACTAATTATTTTCATACGACTAAGATAGTAGTATTTATATAAGTTAAATGAGTACTTCGTAGTAGTTACATTAGCATGATCAAGAATTATATCCATTACAAAGTGTAGGTATGATGAGAAATAACAGAATACCGCAGCGAAACTAATTATTTTCATACGACTAAGATAATAGTGTTTATATAAGTTAACTAAGTACTTCATAGTAGTTACATTAGCATGATCAAGAATTATATCCATTACAAAGTGTAGGTATGATAAGAAATAACAGTCATAGCAACGATTCCACACATTCGCAAAATGAAATACGCGGGCGCTCAAAACAAGACGTCGTACGAGTACCATCGAACAAAGGAGCGAGATAAGGAAGACATTGATTCTCAACTTAGCGGAACTAACGAGTTTCACCTTTAATATAACACTAGTTGGATCGAGATATAAACGGGGCACTATGAGTAACACTATTTTATTTTTACCACATCCTTCTCGGATTTGATGTTTAAAACATGAGACGATTCACTTTTATGGACGTATATCTTGGAATGTTTCACCCAGACGAAACGGTAGTTTTTTTCCTTGGCGAGTGATTTTATTTTAGTTAATAACTGTTTATTCTTGATCGTCAAATGATCATTGATGTAAATTCTATTGTTCCTCGGAATACCGATGTCAAATGAAGAGAGCGTCTTTACTGCCTTTCCAGCGGCTACAAAATCTTCTTTTATGTATCTGTTAGAAAACGATACTATAATGGGTTTGACTTTGTTATCAGCTGGATTCCGGGCCTGAACGCGTGCTATGAAATCAATGTTATTTTTGGAGACAGGGTACATGATCTTAGATCCAATCTTAGTCAAAATATCAAACAGATTTTCATTGTTAGTTAATGGTACACCTTTAATCTCAACATTCTTACTGCGCAACCACTGTTCCTGCTCATCAACCTGTTCCTGCAATTGTGAGATGGTGATCTTCACTTCGGGAAAAGCTTCACTGATAGTCTCGATATTGCTCACCCTCGATTCCAGGCTATCGATTCTATTAATTAATTCCTGGGTGGAGGTCGTCAGCACCGCTATATCTGATTTAATAGCCTGGATATCCTTAACAAGTCCAGGAAGGGGTTGCAGCTGGAGCGAGAGCTTTGCAAGTTCCGCCATTACAGTATCCATTGACAAAATTGTTGGAGAAGGAATGGGAGAACTCGGCTGTTGTTTTGTGGGTTGCGTACTTTTACACAATGTACACTTCCACGCAGCTTGTCTATCTCCTAACTTGCGGTAACCTATCTCCGTTATGCCTGAACACGGATAATCAAAGTACTTATTGCAGATACAGCACTGTATTGCTTCCTGAGTCACCTTATTACACTTTCCACAGTTAACCATTTTTTTTTTTTTAGACGGGGAAAGGTTTGGAACCACTAGTCTGTTACACTACTGCACCGGTGTTCAGCAGGTACAACGGAACGCGTGCGCTCGGGACTTGAGCGCGCGCGCGACTGAATTATAAAACTAGTGTCATAGTAATCGATGGTGGGTTTCTTCTGCACCGAACCAAGTGGCAATTTGGTTCTACTAATTCTGATATATGTGACCAGAACGTAAAGTACATAAAAAATCAATACGGACCCAATTGTATTGTCGTGTTTGATGGCTACGATGACACAAAAAACAGTACAAAAGCATCAGAACAAAAAAGACGACAAGCAACGAAAACGTCTGTTGACATAAATTTTAATCTTGCTATGAAGGTCACTGTTCAACAAGAGCATTTCTTATCAAATGCGAAAAGCAAGTCCCGACTCATTGAACATCTGACAGAAAAAATGCTGGCTGAGGGAATCGAAACACGAGTGGCTCCTAGTGATGCTGACTGTATAATTATAAGAACTGCCATTGAGAAAGCCGCAAACCACCCAGTAGTTGCTGTTGTTGGGGAAGATGTCGATTTAGTAGTTCTTCTAATGGCTCTATCACCACCAGAGAAGCAAATATTCCTTATCAAACCAGGAAAAGGGAAAGTGGAAACCAAGATATTTTCGTCACAAGAACTCCAAAAACTCTCATTTTGTTGTGCAGTTCTTTTCCTACATAGTTTTAGCGGATGCGACACAACCTCAGCAATTTACAGGATAGGCAAACTGTCAATTGTAAAGCTGTTTGAGAAAAAACCAATAATCAAAGATATAGCAGCTATTTTCTATGACCCAACATCAACATCAGAAGCCATAGCAAAATCAGGAGAAACGATGTTTTTGACGATATATCGTGCGCCCACTACTCAGCTGGATCTTAACAGCCACCGATACTCGCTTTTTGTTAAATCAAGCACCAAGTCCAAAGCTGATCTCTCATCTCTCCCCCCTACTAAAGGGTCAGCAAAATATCATGCATTACGAGTATTCCACCAAGTACAAGAGTGGCTGGGTAATGAAATGCCTCCTGAAATGTGGGGTTGGAAGCGAGTAGCTGGTGGAACCCTCGTACCAATCACCACTACTGATCCTCCAGCTCCTGATGCTGTGCTGAATTCTATTTTTTGTCGCTGCAAAAGTGGTTGCACTGGAAAATGCGGATGTCGAAAAGCTGGTATTACATGCAGTTTAGTATGCTTCGGCTGCTTGGGCTCATGTACAAACGGTGTACCGGTAGATGTCGAAAATGACAATGAAGAAGACGATGAGTAACATAATAAAGACAAACTGATTTGCTTTTCCTATTTTTAAATAAAAATTTTAAACCTATTTTGTTTTTACTTCTCAAATCGTCTATATTTGATCTCCTTGTTAACTTAAAACACCCTGTAGCTCCTAAAGTATTGGTCGAAGAGCAAAAGTAAATATGACCAAATTTGTAGAAAATTTTATGTTGAAACTTTTATCAGAAGTAATCATAACGCAATTCGCACAGATATTCGAGATATGAGCAAAAATCTGAAAAAAAGGTACCTTTAACCCCCCCTTACACCCTCAGCACACCCCCTACCCTTGAGGACTTTTAGTATGTTCATCTGGATACCGCAAGGTATAACTGTACCAATTTACAAAACTACACGAATTATTTCCCCTGATCGCCCTTTTTCGGCTTAATTTGATCGTACTATTATACCTATACTGTGTTTAATTTTGTTGCAGGTAACGATGATGCTGAGTGTGGAAAGCACAGTGTGGAAAGTTCCTCAATTTAATCTTTACGAATTAATAAAATCAGTCGAGATCGTCTGTCCAGGATTTCTCAAAACTTTCTTGCGCCTTCGTGGTGTCAACATACAGTACCTTAGGACATATTGTCGGTTTTTCGAACTACGGGCTCTACTCGTGGGATCTACGGTGATCGTATAAGGCGTTTCTCGTGCAGGTATTCTCTAAAAATGATTGCATCAGTGTGATTGCAATCGACTTTGATTGGGATACATTTTACAGAATCAAAAATAGTTGAGCGAAGCAACGGCTAGATTATGCGTCATGCTCGTGAACGCGTGCCACCGGCGTGAATAGCCCCTACTTTCTTTCTGCCCTTCTTAACATGTATTGAATTGTAGTATGCATTTTTGGAAGTTCCCCTCATTGTGGAAGTATTCTATTCTATTCTATTCTATTCTAACAAAGTTGCATGGGTTAAATCGGCTTGGCGTCCAGCTGCCCACAAGATAGTATAAAAATTTATTACAGTGTAATAGTTACATAATAATATTGTAAAATGATTATTTTGAAAAGAGCAACTGCTGAGTTTCTTGCCGGTTCTTCTCCGCAGAATCCGTTTTCCGAACCGATGGTAGATTCATAACGTGTCATAAGAGCCACAGGTTGGCCTACGTGAAATAAATAATTTTTAATTTCGAATCGGCCTTCAGAGTTGCTATTCTCTAACTCAGTGCCTATGGATAACATTGTAAAGTTGCTAACTAAGAACTGTCGAACTGTCTGTTTAACTAAGAACTAAAACCCCGCATTACGTAGTACAAAATACGTGTTTGACAGTTCCTAGTTTGCCACAGTCACTGAGATAGAGAATAGCCCTGCAGATGAGATTGTAGTCGAGGGCTAAAGCGCGTTCCGTTAAAAAACATACTGCAATAGTTTTCCATTCTACAATAGTTTTCCTACAATTAATAATTCAGCAGCGTCCACCGCTCGACCTAGTTTCAAAGATTTTCAGAAGTTATAAATGTAAATCAGTGGTTCCTCTTAGCTATAAAACTGTCGTTTCAACTTCGGCAATTCCGTCATCTCTGCCGCGATATTGAGACTTACAGCGAAAAAACACTTTCAAAAAGTGCCTATTAATTATTTATTTACTAGCTGATGCCCGCGACTTCGTCCGAGTGGATTTAGTTTTTAAAATCCCGCGGGAACTCTTTGAAAAAGTAGTCTATGTCACTCTTCAGGTCCTCAACTATACCCATGCAAAAAATCACGTCGATTCGTAGCCCTGTTGCAGCGTGACTGAAGGACAAACCAACAAACCAAGAAACAAACAGACTTTCACATCTATATATATAAAAGAAAGTGGTGTTAGTTACACTATTTATAACTCAAGAACGGATGAACCGATTTGGCTGAAAATTGGTGGAGAGGTAGCTTAGAACCAGGAGACGGACATAGGATACTTTTTATCCCGTTCGACCGCGTTTCCGTCAAGTCAGTATAAAACGTGGTATAACAAAAATGCATCTGACATGGAATAACAAAACGCAAATGACAGTAGAATAACAAAACGTAAATGACAGCTAAACGTAATTTTGTCTTCTTTGGTTAAGTATGGTAAAAAATTTGACAATTATAAAAAGTGTTATAATAAAGCATTACTGATATTATAAATGCGAAAGTGTGTTTGTTTGTCGGTTTGTCCTTCAATCACGTCGGAACAGAACAGCGGATTGATGCGATTTTTTGCATGGGTATAGTAATGGATGTAGTAGGGGTTCCTCAGACCGGGAGAGCTACTTTTTATCTCGGATAATGAAAGAGTTCCCGCGGAATATTTAAAAACTAAATCCATGCGGACGAAGTCGCGGGCATCAGCTAGTTTATAATATTAGTAAGGATGCTTTTTCGGGATGGACTTATCTTACACAAGAGTACCTAAAACAACGTATGCACGTAGTATGGCAATAGGACGTAATATGCGTTTGTATAGACGCTTTACTACCCTTCTGATTCAAGTCGGCCGTCAACGACCGTTACAAAATGACGTCATACGGTACCGTTGACATAAAAATGATTGTATTTTTTATTGTTACCACGACTGTGACGGAAGTTTTCTTTTTTGGCAATGCTTTTCATGGCAATGACGTCTTCAATGTCGAAGGGTGTGATTTTTAATTTCTCATTTTCCTCCTCTTCGAAGAAAGTCATTAATTAAAGTAATAAAATAGTCTCTGCGCTATGCAAAACTTTTCCATTTTTACTCATCGTAGAAAACTACACGCGAGCAATAGTAATCAAACAACAATAAAGTAACTATTTAATGGGTCTTTTCCGCGGGGAACACTGTGAAATGATAGCAATATTTTTGACCTGCTGTGAGATTGTCTAAAAAGCTACGTTGTGAAGATCGCAATTATAACTGATTGGCTGAATTTATGGCGTTCTTGCTGGCCAATCACAGGTACCTAATTGCGATGGTCATACTGTAGCAATCGTTTTTAGACAATTCCACAACTGTTGATTTAGTTTGGTTTAGACATTATGAACAAGCAAATTAGCAAGATTCACAAAAATGCTCGACTAGTATAAAGCAAGAAAATAAATGTTAAATAGACGGTTGCTAATTTTAAGTAAGTACATAATATTTATTAAGCCACAATGATACTACACTACACTTGAGCCTACCTTCAGGGTACCTTATCTTAATCATATTAATTTCTACTCTGTATATTCTAATTACATAAATCCTACACAGAATATTCTCATTATATTCACTTTCACTTTTAAAATAAACCCGCACATAATGAAAGTGAAAACAACAATAATGATGTAAAGTTGGGGGTTTCGCTGATACATGAACCGGCATGAATAAAATATGGCCACTATGTGCCGATTTACAAGGATAAGCGCGAACACGCCGCGATATATGAATCATAAAATTGCCGTAACAAAGGCTTACTTATATACTTATGAATAGCGAGCAAACGAGCAGGAGGGTCACCTGATGTTCAGTGATTATAGCCGCCCATGAACATTTGTAGCACCAGAGGCACCACCAATGCGTTGCCGGCTTTTCAGGAATTTGTTGGTCGCCCCTTGAATGACCCCATGTTGTAATTAAGGGGGAACACTGTCGATGGTAGTTGGTTCCACAGTAGTTTGGTATTCAGGTGTTTCTCTTGACATTTATATTTGCTAAGAACCTATAGTCACGAAACTAAAGTGGAAATGGGCGGAGCACATCGTTCGAAGAGTTGATGGTCGTTGGCGTCCCATGGTGCTGGAGTGGTGACCCCGCACCGGGAAGCGCAGTGTTGGCAGACCCCCCACTAGGTGGACCAACGACATCAAAAGAGTCGCAGGGAGCCGCTGGATTCAGGTGGCACAAGACCGAAGCCTGTGGAAGTCCATGCAGGAGAAGTGGATACTTAGGTTGATAAAGAATAAGACTTACCTACCTGTAGGCGTTGGGGTCCCTCGTACCGGAAAACAAATTGGAAACCCTTCTAAATAGGTGGAAGATCTAAAGTGGGTTCCGGTAACCGCAGGTTACAAGCGGCACAAGTTCGTGATCTTTGACGTCCTTACTACTGATTCTAGTATTAAAAAATACTCAAATATGTATTTAATAATATTAATTCTTTGTTAATAAAGTTTCAAAATAAAAATGTTTGAACGTAGCTCAGATAATGTTCGGCGATATTATTATTTCAGTTCAATATACGCATTTTTCCAAATATGCAAACGAAATAAGCATTCCCAGTATTCGTGAAGTCAATATCAAATGCAGTTAGAAACAGAACGGCTTCGCCCTAGGGTTGTCACATAAACCATAACCATACTAACCATATTAAAACATAATATTATTAATCCAGTGTCCAAATTATTATTTCTATACCTAGTCTTGAGAGATAGTCTGAGAGGAGACCTGCGCTCAGTAGTGAGCCGTTCATGGGTTGCTAATGATGATGATGATGATAGTACCTAGTCATTAAATCTACTTATTAGGAATTATTACTACTTATTATTAACTTTATTACGTCATAAAGTATTAATCTTTTTAAAAAGGGCCACGAATATATGCAAAAAAATAATGCGATTCATTTGTACTAAAATCCTTTATCCTACACAAATTTATAGGTTTTAAAGCAATAGGTTCTAATGGTTTGTAAATTGTTGTAGGTATTTTAATTTCTAATACTTGAGCATTTTAATTAAGATTTAATTTAACTGCTCTAGAAAAGATATTTTAATCGAAAAATTCTATAGAGGATTCTTATACGGATACCTACTCTACCTCGGCATGCCTATTTGATATTTTAAATAAGGGATTTTTCTTCATCGCAAATCTCCAATATATCAATTCTGCTTGATGTCAGCGAGTTAAATTATTCTAGTGAAAACCACAAACCATGGAAAAAGAAAGAAATTCCAAAATTTTCTTCTATTTTTAAAGTGAAACTTTTATTACATCGTCTCAAACTTTTTCGTATGTGTGTTGCATGTCGCGTGACGGTGACGTCAGAGCAGCCAAGGCCAATATAGCGGCGCCTATAGTTCGCAGCAGCTGACGTGTAGTGTATAGACTATTACTCATTTATGTGTATAAATGTCTATAATGTGAAAAAAAGTTTCACTTTTACCGTGGTTTCATAAAACCACACAATCCTTTTTTGTCCGTTAGTACATTTCTTACAAAAGCAGCAGCCCTGCTGTGACCCGAGATGCACTCGATTTGAGGAATATTGAAAACAGTTTCCTTTAACTTAAGTACGAAACTGGAACGAAGTTCCGTTTCAATTTCAGCGGAAAATACTGTTGAAAATGTTGTTTTTGTGTTCGACTCAAAGGACCCTATGTAGATTTAAGACCATTGAGATTTTTGTAATCTATTTAATGCGACAAACTTTCTTCCAACGAAGTTTGGTGGATTTAATCCGCAAGAAAAATCGGTGCGAAATAATGCTGTCTCTTACATAGAGTAGCCATAGGATGTCTTGCGGTTTAAATCAAAGCAGAAGAAAAAACTTTTCTTGGTGTAAACTGGTTTAAACTTAAAGCGATGGACTCTAAAGACTGAGATCTAGATCTTACTCTGGTTCTGCTCAAGACTCAAGATAGAGTTAAAATGATACACAAATATGTTTTGACATAAATCTGTCTCGTTTTAACTCAGTCTTGAGTCTCAGCTGAGTGAGAGAGCCATCTATAGATCTTACCCTAAGACTAGGCACACAACTTAAGCCATACATCGTCCTCGAGGGCTTGTGCAGGATCGAAGCTCTGCCAAATAGATGTTCAGCTCTAGATGTCAAGAATATGGGAGACAATGACTACCTAAGAATTTTTTGTTCTTGATGATGAAAACAACATACGTACTCCTTTCTAAATATTGTGACGATTTTTTGAAAAATCCCTTCTAGGTAGAGTACATTAGAGTACCTATCAGGTATGCATGCCATTTTCTACCACAGCTCTCAGGATATCTCTTTGCATAAATTTATTTCCATTCAATACTATTTATATTAGATCCCTGTTTCCTTTCAATGCACTTTGCCAGCAATTTTCTAAAGTAGCGAAACCAATACCGCCCTAGTTGTCCACCTCTACAACGTTTCCATTATAATATGGCCTTTATATTCAAGGCTACAGGGTTTATGTTTGTTTATTAAATGGGCAGAATGTCGAAGTCTCTTGTTGGAAGTAGGTACCTAGTGGCTTTAGCTCTGGGCTTTTCGATAATGTTTGAAACTTGTTGCAAGTGATCAAAAGTGTACCTTGGAAGAGTTTGGGTTTGATAACGTATTTTGACGAAAAACGTGACGGATCCTTGGACGGCCTTGGACCTATCACCAATGCTTAAACGCCTACCCCCAAAGTCAAGACTTTAACGTTGTATTAAATGTTAACAAAATACGTTGATGGTAGGCCCTCAGATTTACTACATTTTGCAACTGAAACGTTCGCAGTAAACATCATACTAATATTATAAATGCGAAAGTGTGTTTCTTGGTTTGTTGGTTTGTCCTTCAATCACGCCGCAACAAAGCTTCTTTCTGATCGGCCTGATTTTTTTGCTGGGTATAGTTGAGCCTAGTGAAGCAGTGATAGCCTAGTGGTTAGGACTGTGGTCTCTTATTCGGGGGGTTGCAGGTTCGATCCCGGACGCACTTCTGACTTTTCGGAGGCAAGTGCCTTTAAGCAATTAAATATCACTTGCTTCAACGGTGAAGGAAAACATCGTGAGGAAACCTGCACATATTTTGAGAGTTCTTCATGATGTTCTCGAAGATGTGTGATAGCTGCCAATTCTACTGGACTATGGCCTATAACCCTTCTCTGAAAGGAGGCCTGCGCTCAGTAGTGAGCCGTTGATGGGTTGTTAATGATGATGATGATGATGATGATAGTTGAGAACCTGTAGAGTGACATAGGCTACTTTTCATCCCGAAAAATCGAAGATTTTAAAAATTAAATCCACGCGGACGAAGTCGCGGGCATCAGCTAGTAAAGCTTTAGTTTTCTGCTTATTACTTACGAGTAAATTATATAAAATTAAAATCTTTAAGATATAAAAACTTTTTAAGTCGGCCCCGCTTCAGTCCCAAACACCGTATATAAAGTAGCCGGTCGGAACGCAATTTACTTTGTAAGGATCTTTGTACAAAGGATTCCGTGACGCAATATTCTTGTCTCCAAGTTTTTTTTAGTCCGCCTCATTGCGGCATTCGTTTCGTAATTATTCGGGCTTGGGAATTATCTGTGGCGCAGCGGTAAGGAAGTATCGCATACAAAGTAACAGCAGTCGCTTCACAGTATATTTACAATAACATCATCATCATCAAATCATCAACAAATAATAAAAATTAAATTAAATTAAAAAATAAAGGGCAGGGAGGGGCAAATACATGGAAAATGAGTCGAAATAAAATTTTATTTTTTGGAGTTTACTCCTTAAGAATCGATTTTAGCAGCCCGGTATGAGAAAAATCCGGACAGTAAAATCAATTTATCAATGACCTTGTTACGTTTTTCACAACGTTGAAATTTCTACCCTAACGTTGAGTACGAATAACGTTGAATAACCGTTAACGTTGAATAACCACAGTGTTGTACGGAGTACAACACTGTGGCTATTCAAATAGTTTACACATAAGCCGAAAGATGGCGCTGATCTACATGTGAACGAAAGCCAACCTTGTTTACTCAACGTTAGGGTAGAAATTTCAACGTTGAGTATGAAGTAAACTCCAGTTGTGCGTCGTGAGCTGACACACACAATTTTACCCTGGCATGTGGGGTGTCATTGTCTAGAGCTCTTTAAGTGGAGTTCAAATATATATTTTTTTATTTTTTAGCTACAAAAATGAAGAAATGGGGGGCCGTCAAAGTTGTCGGTTTTAGACCAATTTTGTTAGGGGGTCTATCTCTAAAAACTCAACAAGTTAGGAATTTGAAATTTTGGTATATTATGTACTATATAGTGTATTTAAAGAACAAATACTGAAAACACCTATTTATAATGCGGTTTGTAAGTTGTGACCAAAACAAAGAGCATTTTTTCCCCATATGCTAATTTAGTACAGTTTTTGCAATTCACGAAGGCGAGCGAGCTTTACTTGTGGTTACTTCGGGTACATGCATATTGCATAAATGTGCATGCCTGTCAAAGCCTAGGTGGGAGCGGGCAGGTACGAGCATTGCGCTCGCTCACACTTATACAGATACGACACATACACAACCATAAGTCAGTCGCCCTCGTGAATTGCTAGAACTATACTTTCTAAGAACTAATAAGATATCTGAATATTATGTACCTATCTAGTTTTAAAAAAATGATTTGTTCATATGTAGGGAACCCTAAAAGAGCATTCAAATTGGCCA
The DNA here is from genome assembly GCA_029955525.1 of Oeneis ivallda. Taxonomy (NCBI): domain Eukaryota; kingdom Metazoa; phylum Arthropoda; class Insecta; order Lepidoptera; family Nymphalidae; genus Oeneis; species Oeneis ivallda. Next base: position 25,899,445 of record JARPMR010000003.1, read on the forward strand.
ACACCTTACAATAATGCAAATAACGAATCCACTCAGTCTCTCGGAATCATTACAAATTCACAAGGACTACCCAGCGTGGCGTCTTATGCTTTAATATTATACATTAATTAAAATGGCTGAGTAACTTAAAAAGTTTAAATAGAAAAGTTTGAAAAGAGCGAAAGTTTTTAATAACCTTCTCACAATAGCACATTACATATTCCATTATATTAAACCACTAGCTGATGCCCGCGACTTTGTCCGCGTGAATTTAGTTTTTAAAGTCCCTCGGGAGCTCCTTGATTTTTTCCGGGATAAAAAGTAGCCTAGATGTTGACCCGAGTAATAAGCTACCACGGTATAAAATTTTGTAGAAATCTGTGCGGTAGTTTTTACGTGAAAGAAGGACAAACAAACAGACAAACAGACAAAAATTAAATAAAAATCTGTTTTGGGCTCAGTATCGATAGTAAAGCATCCCCCAATTAAAATTTTCAAAATATATTAAATGTACAGAAATCTTCCAGTTACAGTTTTATTATATGTATAGATTAAAAACTTATAATTTCATTATGTCCCTTCGTAATGGTTTTTGTTGAATGTAACTTGCGATACTTGGCTCGAGCCAGCTGGGGGCAGAACTTTAAGTTTAAGTTTTTATAAAGGTATTTTATTAAAGAGCCTTTATTGTTATAATAATTCGGCTTCTTTATTTTTTACTAGATGATGCCCGCGATTTCGTCCGCGTGGATTAAAGTTTTTTTGATTCCCGCGGGAACTCTGTAATTTTCCGAGATAAAATGTAGTCTATGTGTTAATCCTGGGTATGAGCTATCTCCATTCCAAATATCAGCCAATTCGGTTTATTCATTGTGGCGTGAAAAAGTAACTAATATTCATCCATCCATACATCCATCCTCACAAACTTTCGCATTTATAATATTAGTGGGATAAAATTACAAGAACTCGTTCTTTTAATTTTATATACTAATAATAATAAAAAAAAATAAAAAAAAAATATTTGAGGATTGAGAACTCTTTGTTTTTCCGGGATAAAAATTTACTATAATATCAATCTCCAGTTCCTCAACTATATACCCGTGCTAAAAATAAGGTTCATCCGTTGCTCCGTTGCTGCGTGATCGAAGGACTGACCAACAAACAAACACTATCGCATTTATGATATAAGGATAATAATTTTTAAAGTATCTAAGGCGACGTTTTCGCACAGGCGAATCGCGGCGCGGCGCGTGGTTCGGCGTGTCGCGCGATATGGCCAAGGTATGAGGGCAAGAGAGAGCGAGCGAGCGACCCACCGCGCGTCGCGCGGCGATTCGCCTGTGCGAAAACGTCGCGTTAGTATACTTCAACAAAATAAACGTGTAGCAAAATCTTTAAACATTATCTTAATATATAGAATAGAATAGAATAGAATAGAAATGTTTTTTATTCAAATAAACTTTTTTACAAGAGCTTTTGAATCGTCGATGAGTCTACCACTGGTTCGGAATGCCCTTCCTGCCGAGAAGAACCAGCAAGAAACTCGGCAGTTGTAGTATATAAAGGAAAAGGTGACTGACTGACTGATCTATCAACGCACAGCTAAATCAAAACCACTGGACGGATCAGGCTGAAATTTGGCATGCAGATAGTTATTATGCGGAAGCATCTGCTAAGTGCTAAGAAAGGATTTTTAAAATTCAACCCCTAAGGGGATATTAAAATAGGGGTTTGAAAAAGTGGAACTTAACGTGTGCGAAGCCGCGGGCAAATGCCAGTGTTCTATACTGTTCTGTTTCGGTTGATACATGAAATTTATCGGACAGATAGTCTGATAGACAGAGTTATTTTTGCATTAATAATATTAGTGTGTAATTATAAAATAGTAATTAGTAAATTACAATTTACTAATTACTATTTTATACAGGCTCTCAAACAGCTTAAGGACAACAAGGCGCCAGGTGATGACGGAATCACTGCGGAACTCCTGAAAGCGGGTGGAAAACCGGTACTTAAGATCTTTCAGCGATTGTTCAATTCCGTCATCCACGAGGGCACAACGCCGGAAGCATGGCACAGGAGCGTGGTGGTTCTGTTCTTCAAAAAGGGTGATAATACCTTGTTGAAGAATTATAGACCCATCTCGTTGTTGAGTCATGTTTATAAGTTGTACTCGAGAGTCATTACGAATCGTCTCGCTCGTAGGTTTGACGACTTCCAGCCTCCCGAACAAGCCGGATTCCGAAAAGGCTTTGGTACCATAGATCACATTCATACGCTGCGTCAGGTTATACAAAAGACAGAAGAGTATAACCGGCCACTTTGCTTAGCGTTTGTGGACTATGAGAAAGCCTTCGATTCGGTGGAAACTTGGGCTGTGTTGAGGTCGCTGCAGAGATGCCGGATTGACTACCGGTATATCCAAGTGTTGAAGTGCTTGTATGAAAACGCCACAATGTCAGTACGTATACAGGACCAGACTACGAGGCCAATCCACTTGCAGCGTGGAGTGCGACAGGGAGACGTTATCTCCCCGAAGCTCTTTACCGCTGCGTTGGAGGACGTCTTTAAGCTTCTGGATTGGAACGGGCTTGGCATCAACATAAACGGCGAGTACATCACTCACCTGCGATTTGCCGATGACATAGTAGTCATGGCAGAGACTCTGAGAGACCTCAATACAATGCTCAATGATCTCAGCAGGGTTTCTCAACAGGTGGGCCTGAAAATGAACATGAGCAAGACGAAAATCATGTCCAATGCTCATGCACCGCTCCACCCAGTAATTGTTGAGAACTCTGCACTCGAAATTGTCGACGAGTATATTTACCTGGGACACACAGTCCAGCTAGGTAGGTCCAATTTCGAGAAAGAGATCAACCGCCGAATCCAACTCGGCTGGGCAGCGTTCGGGAAGCTCCGAGATGTCTTCTCGTCCAAAATTCCTCAGTGCCTGAAGACTAAAGTCTTCGAACAGTGCGTGTTGCCAGTGATGACTTACGGATCCGAGACATGGTCGCTAACTAAGGGCCTCATAAGTAGGCTCAGGACCGCTCAGCGGGCGATGGAGAGAGCTATGCTCGGAGTGTCCCTGCGGGATCGAATCAGAAATGAGGAGATCCGTAGGAGAACCAGAGTCACCGACATAGCTAAGCGAGTCGCGATACTGAAGTGGAAATGGGCGGGGCACATAGTTCGAAGAGCTGATGGTCGTTGGGGTCCCAAGGTGCTGGAGTGGCGACCCCGCACCGGGAAACGCAGTGTTGGCAGACCCCCCACCAGGTGGACCGACGACATCAAACGAGTCGCAGGGAGCCGCTGGATTCAGGCGGCGCAAGACCGAGGCCTGTGGAAGTCCATGCAAGAGACCTTTGTCCAGCAGTGGACGTCTATCGGTTGATAAAGAAGAAGAAGAAGAAATTACAATTCGTATGATGTATAAAAATATTATGTATTCATTTTATTAAGTTTTCTACATGAGCTACGTCAGAAGGCTTGCTGCTTTAAAAAACTTAGGGATACAAAATAATACCCGCTTTGTAAAAATACTCTTCAACTGTCGTACGAGTAATAACTTGAAGCCACAACATGATTGTAACTGGTTTTCTATGGACATCAAAGCAAACGTAGCGTTTCTGGGTCACTATTTCACGAACACGTGAAACCGCTGAAAAATATTCAATCGAGCTATAAAGGCTTTAACACACAGAGCGACGCGACGGCACACCATTTTCACCATTTTGTTTCGAACCCTAAAAAGTAGGACTATAAAGAGAAAAATGATTTAAAACGAAAAAAGGGATAATTTTTTTATCAACTAATCAGAGAGACCAGAATCGTACGAATCGGCTTAGTAGAGTCTCAATCTATCTGTGTTGTTTATTGTTTGTCAAAAAATGAATGAGAACAATCGAATCGTTATTATGGTCCGAGCTTTGACTATTTAACCCCTGGGTCCGGGTGACACATAGGCTACGTTTTATATGGTCAAATATGGTCGAGCGAAGCAACGGCTGGATCATGCGTCATGCTCGTGAAAGGGTGCCGCCGGCGGGAATGGGGCTACTTTGTGTCTGCCCGTCTTAACATGAACTGAATTGTGGTACTTTTTTTTAAGTTGTTGAAATATTATTCTAACAAAGTTGCATAGGTTAAATCGGCTTGGCGTCCAGCTGCCCACAAGATAGTATAAAAACTTATTACAATGTAATAGCTTCATAATAACATTGTAAAATGATTATTTTGAAAAGAGCAGCAGCTGAGTTTCTTGCCGGCTCTTCTCAGCAGAATCCGCTTTCCGAACCGTTGGTGGAGTCATGACTTGTCATAAGAGCCACAGGTTGGCCTACGTGAAATAAATAATTTTGAATTTGAATTTGAATTTATACGGACAAACTCAATATGACGGATGTAAAATTTAATTTATCTACTCCAGCATCGAAAAGTTCCAATTTCGAATTTGACAGCTGAATCGAAATGAACCCTCTTTCGGTTTTGCTTCTCATTTCGATGCAGCTCGTTGTATGGGAGCTAAAAAAAATTTCGAAAACAAGATTAAGTATCTAATCATCATCTAGAAAATGATGAGTAGATTCCAAAAATGTATAATACTGTAGTTCAATATCCATCCATTCACACAAAACATCGTTTTAAAGTGTTAATAAGCTTCCAATTGTCCAGTCGACAGGTAGTTTGAGATTTAAATGAAATCTAGTATACTAGTAGCTGATACTCCGGGTCAACATATAAGATAGTATTTATCCCGATAAAACATAAGATTTCTCAAGGATAGGGGCTGAAATTTTTTATAAGTACTTTGTTGGGATAATTGTTTATTGGCTTTGCTAATCTAATAGATAAGTATCGTCACTAAAAGGTGTTAAATAAAAAATAAATAATTAAAAAAATTAAAAAATACGACTGCCCTGACAACAAACGAACTAAAAAGTTAAAAACAAGTTTATTAGTTAGTCTGCATATATAGAAGCGAAAAGTCACAAATAAAAAAATTTTAATCGCAGTCGGGGGACGCTCTGTGGAACACATTTTAAATTTTGAAGTCCCCCGACTGCGATGTCAATTTTTTTATTTGTTTAGTTAACGCGTAAATAAGTGACTTTTCGCTTCTATATCTACAGACTAACTAATAAACTTGTTTTTAACTTTTTAGTTCGTTTGTTGTCAGGGCAGTCGTATTTTTTAATTTTTTTAATTATTTATTTTTTATTGTTACTTTATTGAGCCTACGGCGTATTTTATAATGATTTTATTTTCCTTGTCGTAGATAAAATCTTGTATGCAACTGACTGCAACTCTGAGTTCTGGCACTTTTGTACCGTTCATACGACAGAGGCGCCACAGGCGGCTGGTGGCGGCTTACGGAGTTACTTTTTGTTAATTATTGAGCCTACGGCGTATTTTGTTAATGATTTTATTTTCCTTGTCGTAGATAAAATCTTGTATGCAACTGAACGTAATTAGTCATTTTAATTCTCGTACTATCCTATTTTGATACTCGGCAAGCCTCGTATCAAAAACAGCGCTCGAATTAAAATGACCCTCATTATGATGCAGTTGCATAAATAGCTATTATCTACTCCAGCATCGAAAAGTTCCAATTTCGAATTTGACAGCTGAATCGAAATGAACCCTCTTTCGGTTTTGCTTCTCATTTCGATGCAGCTCGTTGTATGGGAGCTGAATCGAAATGGTTATCTTCTTAAAATAGGATACCTAAAGCTAAGGCTCTGAGTTCTGGCACTTTTGTACCGTTCATACGACAGAGGCGCCACAGGCGGCTGGTGGCGGCTTACGGAGTTACTTTTTGTTAATTATTGAGCCTACGGCGTATTTTGTTAATGATTTTATTTTCCTTGTCGTAGATAAAATCTTGTATGCAACTGAACGTAATTAGTCATTTTAATTCTCGTACTATCCTATTTTGATACTCGGCAAGCCTCGTATCAAAAAACAGCACTCGAATTAAAATGACCCTCATTACGATGCAGTTGCATAAATAGCTATTTCGGTAGTCTAGATACTATACGGTAGTCTAACTATGGGCCTCATAAGAAAGCTCAGGGTCACCCAGCGAGCGATGGAGAGAGCTATGCTCGGTATATCCCTGCGAGATCAAATCAGAAATGAGGAGATTCGTAGGAGAACCAAAGTCACCGACATAGTTCAGCGTGTCGCGAAGCTGAAGTGGAAATGGGCGGGGCACATAGTTCGAAGAGCTGATGGTCGTTGAGGTCCCAAGGTGTTGGAGTGGCGACCCCGCACTGGGAAACGCAGTGTTGGCAGGCCCCCCACCAGGTGGACCGACGACATCAAACGAGTCGCAGGGAGCCGCTGGATTCAAGCGGCGCAAGACCGAAGCCTGTGGAAGTCCATGCAGGAGACCTTTGTCCAGCAGTGGACGTCTATAGGTTGATAAAGAAGAAGAAGAAGAAGTCTAGATACGGTTTTTAAACTTTTATCCTTGATATAATAAACGCGCACGCCCGCATCCAGTGTGACGCTCTGCCATGTGTATTCATTTTAAATATTATTGGAAGCGTCATCGTTGGCTCAATCTTTTTTATTTCACCGTATTTTTTTCCACAGTGCCATCCTTTGAATCTCGCGTTAGTCACGACTCACGAACAACATTTTGCTCTTCTTCAATTTTCAATGGCACTCCTATTTCCCCTGAAAACATTTCGCAGTAAAAAAATCATTAATCACTGATGTTGAATGCTATAGCTTTCAAATAAAATTCGTATAAAAATAAATTAAAGCCGAGTAACGAAACAGATAAATCTATAGTAATTGTCAAAAACTTTTTCTGGTCCATTTTCAATTAAATAATTATTATAAGTATATTATAGGGTACATGTACCCTTTCACTACAATACAGCATTAATGTATGTACATACATAATTGCTTTGATTTAAAACTTTTCAAATTTTCGCGGTCAGACCATTCACAAACAAAATAGGTACCTACAATGAAAGCCAACACCAATTTACAATTAAGTACTTTATATTCACAATATTGATAGCAAAATCCGAAAATTTGCGTTGCGTTCATCCAATCATAAACTTATATTTTGTCGGCGGCCTCAAAGTGATAAAGGCCTTTGTGAAGGAGGGTGAATAAGTATCGGTTTTCAGCTCGATCTAAGTGGATGGATGGGATTTCGCTTAAGGGCACTATAATATTTTCAACTGACCTGCTTATTTATGAGCTTATGGAAGGTTTATAGGTAAAACTGGAGTTTTTGTGTTGTGTATGTTTTCAAGTTGATTTTAAAATACAAGTATTCAGATGTATCATGTAGTACATAATTGGTAGCCTGTATAAACGGTCATTACAGATTGCGCGGTATAGTAGCGGACCGGTACGATACGTTACGCGAGACAGTCACTGCTTGAAGCTATAGGTAAAGATAGGAGACTTTAAAGATGTTAAAGATTACTGGACAAATGTGTTGATACGCAGTTGTACAATTATATCAGTCGACATCATATAGTAGAGTTCCGTAGTCAATTAATCAAAAGAAATAAATCAATAGTCTCTGTTACTAGATCTCTTTTTCCCCGGGGTCTATCTCAAAAACTGATTAATACCAAAAGCTTATAATAATGTAATTTCAGTTATATCCTTCGCGAGTAAATAAATAACAAAGCTATAACATCATTCAATTAATCTTAAAAAAAAAAACAATTTTTCCTGCAACAATTTCGGAATGCCAAGCTCTCAGTATAATTTATACAATTCGTGATAGCTTCTAAGATGCGAAGATTTAGTTTCGGGGGAGCCACTAATTAAAGCAAAATTAACATAATAATTATTTTAGGCTCTGTTTAAAAAGTTCTTTTCAACGGTAGTTAGGAATACTTTTTTACGGTCTGTGTAAAGCTATAGACCAGGGTAGAAGCCTTAAAAAATAATAAAAAGTGAAAAAAATAATAATAGTAGGATGAAACCCATGGGAAAAGGAAGAGAATGCAACAAAAATGAAAGGAAAAATAAATTACGGGCGATCTGAGGTCGGGAAGTGGGTGGAGGGGGGGTTTAAGGGTAAAAAACGGTTTATCTCGATTTCCGGAAAAACTACAAGTCCTATGGCAAAAAGTTAAATTGCAAAGTTGTAGGTAATAAAAAGGTCTACAACTTTTGTATTTAGACTTTTTTCACATAACCTCAAAATGTATGTGAAAAATTCAAATAACCAAGTTTTTGGTTTTTTATTTTTATCTTTTACAAAAAAAATATTTTTTCACGAATTTTGGTGAAAACTTACCTTTTTAATTCCCAAACACACTGTAATTTTTCTGATTTAAAATATTTATTTTTTCACCTTTTTTTTGACTTAATATTGAAAAAGCACCTAATTTTCAATCGAAAATTCTCCCGTCAAAATATCTGCTTTTTTAAAAAATTCGATGAGCTTTTTGTTCGTTGAAATCTCTACTTTCTGATGATGTAAAAAAAATATACATTACTATGGTACATGCTCTCAGAAAATACAGAAACTAGCCCCTTCCCCACTTCTCTATGAAATACCTTTTGATGGGCTAAAATTTTCCGTAGGTCACTCAGGTATATAAGTTATCTTAAAATAGCAATAAATAGCCATCTACGCATGTAATTTAAAAGGTATTTTATAGGGGATAGGATGGTCTGGGCCTTACTAACTGTTATTTCGTATTTCGTTTCTGCATTTTCTGAGAGCATTTACCATAGTAATGTATATTTTTTTTACACCATCAGAAAGTAGAGATTTCAACGAACAAAAAGCTCATCGAATTTTTTTAAAAAAGCAGATATTTTGACGGGAGAATTTTCAATTGAAAATTAGGTGCTTTTTCAATATTAAGTCAAAATAAAAGGTGAAAAAATAAATATTTTAAATCAGAAAAATTACAGTGTGTTTAGGACATAAGAAGTTAAGTTTTCACCAAATTTCGTGAAAAAATATTTTATTTTGTAAAAGATAAAAATAAAAAACCAAAAACTTGGTTATTTGAATTTTTCACATACATTTTGAGGTTATGTGAAAAAAGTCTAAATACAAAAGTTGTAGATCTTTTTATTACCTACAACTTTGCCATTTAACTTTTTTCCATAGGACTTATAGTTTTTCCAGAAATTGAGATAAACCGTTTTTTACCCTTAAACCCCCCCTCCCCCCCACTTCCCGACCTCAGATCGCCCGTAATTTATTTTTCCTTTCATTTTTGTTGCATTCTCTTCCTTTTCCAATGGGTTTCATCCTACTATAATTTTTTTTTGTTTTCAAAAATTAATTATCTACCCTGGACTACTAATTTTATCTCCTCATTTGCTTCTATGGGTGCTTCGTAATTTTCCCTCATTTTAGAATACGCAATCATGATTTTGAAGCACAACACGGCAGAATTACTAGACGAACTGTTACGTTACGGTTGACCATAATTGGCTGGGGCAGTGAGTTAGTATTCTGTAATAGGGGTTTCAATTATTAGTAACGATGAAACCATATTCCACGTACAAATTTGCTTAACCCAACGGAAACTATGTTTTCAATATTCCTCAAAATGGAATGCATCTCGGTAGCCATTGTAGCACGAATTTCCTTCTCGAATGTTCAAAACGCTTGTTTCCTTTCATATTTTGACTACTCGAGCGTATATAGGTCTATAGCTTCATTTGCAACAAAGAGGAGATTGGGGTATCGCGTGTATGTACCTTACATTCGTTGTAGAATTACTTATCGAGTACTATGTGCATTCATAAGGGTTTTAATCATAAAAGTCTTACCAAAGCCTATAATCACACAGCAACGAAGAAAAAGATCATCATTAATTTTTGCATGGGTACAGTTTAGAAGCGAGAAAGGCGCAGTGCTGTTCTACAAGACCTGTCATATCTCTCTCTCTCTCTCTCTCTCTCTCTCTCTCTCTCTCTCTCTCTCTCTCTCTCTCTCTCTCTCTCTGTTTTAAAAATTATGTTAAAGCCATGCTTCCAAACTATATTATAAATAATATTTCTTACTGAAAAGTGAATCTATATCTATAATAAATAATAAAACTGTAACAGGTCCAATTCTGTACATTGAAGATATTTTGAAAATTTTTGTTTGAGGGCACTCTATAATCGATACTGAAGCCAAAACAATTTTTTTTTAATTTTTTGTCTGTCTGTCTGTCTGTCTGTCTGTCTGTATCTTGGCCGCGCATCACGCCGAAACTACTGGACGGATTTAAATGAAACTTGGCACGATTTAAGTTAATACTACGAGGTATAACTTACTTTTTGTCCCGAAATTCAGCATGGTTCCCTTGGGAGAGGGGATGAAAGTCAAAATGTGTATTTCGCTGTAATTCATTAAGGTGTATTCCGATTTAATCCATTCTTTTTTTGTTAGAAAGCAGGTTCTTTAGAGATTATCCTGTAATTATTTCAAGATCGTCAATTTCGTAGTTCAGAAATTATAGACATCACGATCTTCAGCATAAGGTCCAAATAACTTGAACCCCGGAATCTACAAGATACTTTGAATGAACGGGTCATCTTAAGCTGGCAAGCGTACTTTATCGTATATAGCCATCGTGGATAGCCCTATTTTGTCAAAGTCAAACTACTCCAAAGGCGTCAGATTTTGCCAAACGATCATTATACCTACATAGTACATACTACATAGTAGGTATGGATGTAATACATCGTATGGCATTAATGCTACAGTGTTTTCCTATGCAATTTAATATTCTAATCATACTAATATTATAAATGCGAAAGTGTGTTTGTTTGTTGGTTTGTCCTTCAATCACGCCACAACAGAGCCACGGATCGACGTGATTTTTTGCATGGGTAATATAGTTGAGGACATAGGCTACTTTTTATCCCGGAAAATCAAAGTGTTCACGAGGGATTTTAGAAACTAAATCCACGCGGACGAAGTCGCGGGCATCAGCTAGTAGAGAATAAAATACAATATTTATGAGATGTTTCCTTTATACAAACTCCAATTTTCCGGGTCCCAGTAAGTAAACAAGTCCGCTGAAAGGCGCAGTGCTTTCAACAAGATCCTGTCATCGGCTTACATCGCACTGATAGCCGATACTGATTCAGCCTTCTTACACACAAAGGCCTTTTTCAAGCCTTTATCCCTTAGAGGTGCGCCGACGAATCGAACGGTTATTGTACGATGGGTTTGAAGCAAATTTTTCTTCCGATATCGGGCACTAAAGGAGACTCTAGTGATACTTTACAACAGTGCGTTAACCATGACTTAAATCATACTAATATTGTAAATGCGAAAGTGTTTGTTTGTTGGTTTGTCCTGCAATCACGCTGCAACAAAGCTACGGATCGACGTGATTTTTTGCATGGGTATAGTTGAGGACCTGGAGAGTGACATAGGCTACTTTTTATTCCGGAAAATCGCAGAGTTCCCGAGGGATTTTAAAAACTAAATCCACGCGGACGAAGTCGCGGGCATCAGCAAGTAGATTATATATACTGAGTGAGTACTGGTTGTTGTTGCGATTCGCAATCTATTTCGCAATAATATTATGGTAGTCCCTGATCAGACTCAAGCACTTCCATAATTATAATCTTTGAGTGCAAGAACTCTCAGGCATGCACGTGCGTTATAGTATGATAAATCATATTTAATTGTAACGCACATAGCTCGAAAAAGTCAGAACGTGCGTGGGTCGAACTCAGGACTTCCAAAAGGGCTGAATTCTTGATCGTTAAAGTATAACCGCTTAGCGAAAGTGTTAACACAGCCGTTAAGTGTAGTTAACTCTTGTTGGAACATAGTTCCTTATCGCGCGGTGCGGAACTCGGAAGGGGGCTAGACGGATCGACAGTTTTTTGAAACCGACACTTTTTTGAAGGCATTGTATTCGGTATTTTCGCGGTACAATATTGGGTCTCCGTAGCCTTGTGGCTTCTGCAGTCGCCTAACAGTTAAAAGTCGATGGTTCGAATCCCAGCTCGACAGACCCATTATTGTACCGCGAAAATACCGAACACTCGAATGCCAAATTAATCGAAAGGAACTACGTTCCATCCGGGTGTCCCTTGCCACCTCTCAAGTTTATTTTATTTTATTAAACGTAGGATAATCTATGGGCGTAGCATCTAATCGTATGTACATTAGCGTGAGTGTGATAGGTACATTATTTAAATTCATAAACCACATGCACTCGTGTTGAGAACTCGGCGCCACACGGCATCTGTAATTCTAATTAGGATAAAACAATGCGGAAAGGTGTTTGTTGTGTGTCGCATCTGTTGCATAATAATTGTTCACTTTTAATCACTCGCGCGAAGGGCTTAGCCTTAAACCGAGAGAGTTAGTGTTAAAAGGATGTGGTGAATTCTGACATGTTATGGAATTTTTAATAAATACTAGCTAATGCCCGCGACTTCGTCCGCGTGGATTTAGTTTTTAAAATCCCTCGGGAACTCTTTGATTTTCCGGGAGAAAAAGTAGCCTATGTCACTCTCCAGGTCCTCAACTATACCCGTGCAAAAAATCACGTCGATCCGTAGCCCTGTTGCGGCGTGATTGAAGGACAAACCAACACACAAACACACTTTCGCTTTTATAATATTAGTAAGGATTGTAGACTAGATGATGCCCGCGACTTCGTCCGCGTGGAAAAAGGATTTTGAATTCCCGTGGTAACTCCTTGATTTTCCAGAATGAAATGTAGCCTATGTGCTAATCCTGGGTATGAGCTATTTCTGTCCCAAATTTCAGCCAATTCGGTTCATTCGTTGTGGTGTTAAAGAGTAAAAAACATCTATCCATACAATCCTCACAAATTTTCGCATTTATAATATTAGTAGGACTAGAATCTAGATGATGCCCGCGGCAGTGTTCGCGTGGATGAAGATGTTTGAATTCCCACGGGATCAACGGGATTGCCAATCCTGGGTATGAGCTTTCTTCGTTTCAAATTTCAGCCAAATCGGTTCATTCGTTGTGACGAGTATCAAACTTCACCCATCCAGGATATACATCCTGGGTAATCCTGGACATCATAGGATATTCAAAATGTTTTAAGTTTGGTACAAAGTTTGTTGCACTATGCAGTGAGAGTAAAATATAGTAATACATAATAACATGTATGAAGATTGAAGCCCTAACGTAGCTTGAAAATATAAGTATGTAATTATGTAATAGGCAAGTGTAAATAACTGGCGAACGTTGACTTTTGAACTGAAAAAATTACTCCAACAAACAAGTAGCCATGTAATGACCTGAATAAGCTTGCTTCCCAGAGACGTTGGGTTCTTTAATTAAGGAAAATCGATGATAACAAGATGGATTCTAAACCTAAATCGATGAAAATGAAGTCATCATTTGGTACCTACTATTCATATTTTTGTTTGTCCATTTCCAGTGCACCATCAATGGGTGTTTCGTGTTTGCTGAAGATATGATTAAATGCGGGCGGATTGTAATCATCTTACCATGCATGCATTTGTTTACACATGCCTGTGTTTGTATTGACACATGACTGCAGACTATAACTAGTGGTTCGCCCCGAACTGAGACCTCGCGGTAACGGTATCCCATGATTATTCATTCAATCGATACATGATAACCAAAACTGACATTATTATTATGCCCGTTTTCACCAAACATACCTAAATCATCCCCTAAGTAGGAGTCTCTTAACGTAGGTAGCTCCTAAATACAATCCTAAGTCCTAACATCCGTCCCAATATCCTTTTAGGTGTCCCGTACAGGATCGTGATAAATAAGTTGACAGAAAACATCAATCACCTAACTTATAGGTAGCCCGTAAAGGTTAGGGAACGTTAGTGAAAACATTGAATTATTTATCAAACATTGAATTTAACTCGTAGTTCCATGGGAATAGTTACTGACTGCGCCATCTATTAGCATTATTGTGAAGCTATGTTGATGCTATATGAATTACTGACGCCCATTAAAAATTAAATAATCTCGTTTCTTTATAATATTCATATAATTTTAGTATTTGTTGTTCAAGTACAGGATATAAGTGACCTAAAAACATAAAATCAGTTTGAAAATCCATAGCGGATTTTTCTAGAGAGCGTCTTCAAGCGAGCGTATAAAATCGCCACTTTGAAAGCCCCCCATTTCGTCAATTTTAAGGGAAAAATTAAAAAAAAAATATTTTTGTACTCAGTTCAAAATTATCTTTAAAATGATACGTAACAATTTTATGTAACGCGATTTTTTTTTTTTTACTTCGCATTCGCTTCTATGAGAGCCCCCCTGAAATAAAGATTTTTATAACTTTTTAAGCCATTTTCGGCTGGAGGCCATCGGTTTACATATTATATCTAAATTTGAAGTAATTACGTTCAGTAATTCAAAAGTTATAAGGCTCTGACAGACGGACGGACGGACGGACGGACGGACAAGTGCAAATCGCCCTAGTTAACTCAAAGACCTTCGCTTCGCTCGGTCGATAATAAAGGTGACATAATTCTTATATACTCAAAGCATAATTCGGTTGGTTCGGGGTTCGAATTATTTGTTTTAACCCCCGACAAAAAGAGGGGTTATAAATTTGACGTGTGTTTCTGTGTGTCTGTCTATTCCCTCGTAGCTCCATAACGAATGGACCGATTTTGTGGTGGTGTTGTGTTGTTTTTCTGTTTGAAAGATGATGTGATTGAGATGGATCTTAGCTATAATTTACGAAGATCTGTTCTGGCGTTTGAAGATTATTAGTTCATTTCTTACTTAATAAAAGGGTCTAACAAACTTTCACGTAACCATGAGGTGATGCTGTAGCATCAAGTTGTCTGCGGGATCCCAACTCCTCAGCAACTTACAGCAGTATAGTGTGTTTGACGTGAGAATGGTCTCAATGAGTAGGTGTTAGATAGATGATGATAGAGGATCGAGGAGGAGGATCTGATGATGGAGTAGACTGGGTAACAGTATGTCAGGTATATCGTATATAGTCCGGCCATAGATTCACATATCGGGTGTGTTTTAAATTTTCAATTTACACCTGGGGGTCTATCGCGTAACTTTTTCTCAGTCCTTAAAGGACTGCATCAATGTCAAAATATGATTTTAGGCTTCTCCTATTGGCCAAAACCATGTTTTGACATTGAAATAGTCCTTTAAGGACAGCGATAAAAGTTACGCGATCGCCAGGCTGGTTACGGAATAAAAAGTAGCCTATGTCACTCTCCAGGTCCTCAACCATAGCCATGCATATCAAATCAAAATTACGGTGATCCGATGCTACCGATGATTGAAGGACAAACAGACACACTTTTGCATTTATAATCTATATCTATATATAAAAATCAAGTGCTGTTCGTTAGTCTTACTAAAACTCAAAAACGGCTTGACCGATTTAAATATATTTGTTTTGTTCACCTTAATACAGGGTAGTTTAAAAACAAACAAAATATGGGAATAACAAAAGAACAGCTGAAAAATCGAAAAAATTAAAATTGCTAATTTTATATAGGAATCACCACTTTGGATTACTTCTAATTGAAAGTGGAAGCGAAGCCGCGGGCAAAAGCTAGTAGTATATATTTACTTAACTAATATAAAACGGCTTACTTAACACCAACATAGAGTACGCTAACAATAATACGTCTAGATTCAACAAGCTCCTCGCATTAAGCGTTTACTTACGTTAACCCAGATTAATTGGCTAAGTCCTCAGTCGACGCGCGCTGCGAGCCGTAGAGCGGGCGTCAACTAGGTACTAGTTTGTTTCACCCGACTTGGATTAATTGAAGCTGTGATTGCACTCGGATACTATGTTTACCCTGTACTGCATACATGACGTTTCAATTTGCATGTACTTGTACTTGCATATCGTTATCTTATTTACAAGTCAACTGCCTCGTTGGTCCAATGGTTTATACTTTATAGCATGTTCGACTGCGGATGACGAGGTCCAGGGTTCGATTCCCGGGTCGGACTGATAAAAAATTTGTTAAGTTTTTCTGCCAAGAAATACTTATCAAATTTTTTCTTCTCAGTAGGTACTAGCCCGGAGTTAGGAAGTCGGCGGTTAGTCACCCCCTTGCCTCGGAGAGCATCGTAAAGCCGTCGGTCCTGCGCCTGATCTCTCTCCGGTCGTGTCGAATTTCCGACCCATCGGTTAGTCACCCCCTTGCCTCGGAGAGCATCGTAAAGCTGTCGGTCCTGCGCCTGATCTCTCTCCGGTCGTGTCGAATTTCCGACCCATCGGTTAGTCACCCCCTTGCCTCGGAGAGCATCGTAAAGCTGTCGGTCCTGCGCCTGATCTCTCTCCGGTCGTGTCGAATTTCCGACCCATCGGTTAGTCACCCCCTTGCCTCGGAGAGCATCGTAAAGCTGTCGGTCCTGCGCCTGATCTCTCTCCGGTCGTGTCGAATTTCCGACCCATCGGTTAGTCACCCCCTTGCCTCGGAGAGCATCGTAAAGCTGTCGGTCCTGCGCCTAATCTCTCTCCGGTCGTGTCGAATTTCCGACCCATCGGTTAGTCACCCCCTTGCCTCGGAGAGCATCGTAAAGCCGTCGGTCCTGCGCCTGGTCTCTCTCCAGTCGTGTCGAATTTTCGTCCCATCGGACTATGAGAGTGAGGGTATCTATACCCTCACTGCACCTGTATTTGCGCACGCACTTGTGCACTATAATATCTCCCGCGCAGATGGCTGATCTCTGAGGAGGTTGGCCGTCGTAACCAGATGCGGTCGGGAGGACATACACACATCAAAAGTGTCTAGGGATCAACATATATTTTTGCAATAACTTTTCTCCTGATTGATATTAATTAAAATTTTCTTTAAGGATTCATCAAATAAAGTGTTTTCGTTTGTCACAGTAACGATAAACCAAGTCACCTTTGCATTAATAAAGAAATTTGCCATTTTCCTAATAAAGGGATTTTTGACATTTGAACCACTAACATTAAAGTTCGAAAAAAAGACTGAAATAACAGTTTTCTTTAAAATTTTATTGGGTAACTTAAACAATTAATAATCCGTGTTTCTACCGCGAACACTAACAACACAAGAACATCGGTTTGGCATACTCAAAATGAGTTCATCCAAATCACGCTGTGGAATGGCCGCCCATGTTCGTTGCAACAACAAAAAAAGGTCTTCTTGCCACTGGATACCCTCCATATTCGGCAGAGCTCTTCTCTGTAGCATATCCCATGCATGCTCAATCGGGTTCAAGTCTGGCGACTGAGCAGGCCAGGGCAGGACATTGATGTTAGCTGCGGCGAGAGTCTGTCTTACAACTCTTGCGGTGTGCGGTCGTGCATTATCATGCATTAACTGAAATAAGGGACCGATTTGCACTTGTAGAGGAACGATGACGTCTGATACAATCGTCTCAGCATAAATTTGAGCGTTGAGGTTGCCTCTGATCCAAATCAACTCAGTTCTTCCGCCGATCCAAATACCCGCCCATACCATGATGGTTCCACCACTATAAGGATGGACTTCCTGGCAGGATTTTAATCGCTGATTATGAAATTATGAAATGCACCAAAAAGGATCCATATAAATTTATAAAATCATAAATTTATTACAAAGCCACATCTCAATCTCAAGAAATCCGCATAAAAATGCTTGATCCCTAGACACTTTTGATGTGTGTAGTTTACAAGTCATAATGTTCTGATCGAACTTTGCCCAAGGCGGCCTTTCTCAATGAGTCAATTACGCAGTAGATATTATACTCCGAAAAATGGGCGCAAAACAGTCGTACTCTCTTCACTGAAAATAATTTAACCTGACCAAAGTACCTTTCTGGCTCAGAGATTAACCTACGTATTAATTATAATTATTATGCTTGCCTTAATGAGTTTTATAATTAATAATATATAAATATATAATAATAATATAAATATAATTATTAAACAAAAACTTATTAAAAGGTATGGCAAGCATTTATAATTAGTTTCAAATATTGTAAAATTAATTAACATTTAGCTATTTGAATAAGAATGATCTATAGGTATAGTAACATAAAATTTGTTTTCTTTTTTTACGTTTCGAATGCAGTCTGGCAAATTATTATATATTTTTATGGACATTACGTAGGTGTGAAGTTTTAGTTTTGATGGTGGTAGGGTTAGTTTATTTGCATACAATTTTAGTCTTGTTCCTGTAAAAGTGTAAACCGTTGAGCTTTGTCTACATATATATCGCTCTTTTATACTCTGCATGATTTTCGTAAGGCTCATGTAAATTGGGCTGGAGTATCTATTGACACAATGGCCCTGCAAGCAATCTCAAGGCCCTAATGAGGTAAAGTTTGCTTTGTATTCATGAGGGTTGGGAGAGATGCCTTTTATATTATGTAGGTACAAAGGGATTATCTAAAACTTAATTCGTCCTCATTATGGTATGGTTCCAAAACGTGGTCAGTGTCACTGACAGTGAGGTTAGTCTTGTGACTTTACTTCGCTCAGTGTTCTACGGAATGTGTTCGGAATTTCTTTGACGGATAAAGTTCGAGAGCCTCAATAGCCCAACGGTTAAAGGTGCGGACTGAAACTGAAAGGTCGCAGGTTCGAATCGCACCCGTTGCACTATTGTCTTACTCACTCCTAGCACAAGCTTTCCGCTTAGTTGGAGGAAAAAAAAGTGACGTGATTTTTCAAAGATTTCACGTGATATTTTGCATGGAAGTAGGAAGACTATGATCGTTTTCTTAGTTCCATGATATTATGGCAGAATTTTAAATAAAAAAACTGTCAGAACGCCCAATTAGTTCACGGTTAAACGTTACTCGAAGTTGGTGAAATAGGCATTAATGTGACTGAAGCCTTACAGCTTATAAAGTAATGAAATAGCTGATCCCAGGTAAACATGATTGTTTTTTTAAGCTATTGCATAGCTTTTATCGCGGGCTTTGAGCGCGGCGACCGAATCAAGAAATTCCGTAACGAAAATAAACCTAACACCGTCGTTTCAGTTTCGGCAGACGGCACGGTGTTTGTGTGCGTGCGACTAGAAAATGCTATGCAATAGCTTTACTGCGGCAGTCCCCGAGTGCCACACGTATTTTTTTAATGATGGTTTTGATAGATCTAATTAATTTTAATTCGATTGAATCTACTATAGTTTTATTTCGATTTGATGTAGGTACTTAAAATAATTAAAGTCGATTCGATTGAAAGAAGAATGTTATTTCAAATCTCCGTCCCTTCCGATCCCCGTCCCTTCCAATCAATTGAATACATACGAAAATCATTTTTCATTAATGGCAAACAAATAGGAACGATATTAAAAATCCCTGAAGTTTCTCATTCCCTCCCTAGCCATCGGAAACACAATGCGAGGCGTGGCCTCGTTCGGGACTGAAGCTCACTGAAGATTGTTTTGTCGACCATTGTACCAGGACTTGGGCCCGATGGAGGAACGTTGGGCATAATTTTAGTCCCATTCTCCACCCTTACTAATATTCTAAACTAGCTGAAGCTCGCGACATCGTCCGCGTGGATTTAGTTTTAGAAATCCCCGGAACTCTTTGATTTTCCGGGATGAAAAGCCTATGTCACTCTCCAAGTTCTCAACTTTACCCATGCAAAAAATCACGTCGTACCGTAGCTCTGTTGCAGCGTGATTGAAAGACAAGCCAACAAACAAACATACTTTAGAATTTATAATATTGGTAAGAATTAGTAAGATATTATTAAGATGTGTTTGTTTGTCCTTCAATCGCGTAACAAACGAGCAACGGATTGACATAATTTTTTGCATGCGTAAAGTTGAGGACCTGGAGAGTGACATAGGCTTTTTATCCCGGAAAATAAAAGAGTTCCCGCGGGATTTCTAAAACTAGTCGAGACATTAGGTCTAATATACGCACTACGAGTTCACTAGTAAATGAGTAGACAAATTTTTATATTAGTCCTACTGGAGAGTAGGTAATCCGTATCATATGCTTTTTATCGGCATTCCGTACCAGTGGTAGATTCACTTGACGATTCGAAAGCAATTTGTAAAAGTTTTATTCTGTTCCATCCTGGTAAAACGAAAGGTCCCCAATGAATTGAGCCTCAATAGCCCAACGGTTAAAGGTGCGGACAGAAAACTGAAAGGTCGCAGGTTCGAATCTCCCACCCGTTGCACTATTGTCGTACCCACTCCTAGCACAAGCTTTCCGCTTAGTTGGAGGGGATAGGAAGGATATTAGTCAACTTCAATTTGACTAATATTCTTAAAAAAAAAATGAATGAACCCCGAGAGGTTTTTGGGTTTTACGACGCGATTGTATGCGAAAAACTCCTACCATTATATGAATGAAGGAGTCACGACCCTCAGCAATGAAGAATACAATGCAGAGAGTTGAGTTGAGAAGTTGTCGAAGTCGATAATTCTTATCGACAACCTTATGCTTACCAAAATACGAGTATAATGACTTCACATAACTGAGGCAGCATCGACAATCGAACAATATCAGAGGGCTACTTAAATTAACGTCCAACCGAATGGTTCACAACAATGAATACAAAATTATAACCGGCAATAATTTACTGGCATCTCGATTATTCCAGCCCGTAATTAATGATAATATCGACTTAATTGACAATAAATTGCGATGCTAAACCTAGTTCCAGCCTCTGTTGATTGTGTCCCATAATAGTAACAAACTGTTACCAATAATGCTCATTGATTGTTATACCGTTTCATTAAAATGATCATTATTTAACCATGGAGCATGTTGTTTCATGTAAGTTAGTGATGAGAAAGGAAGATTATGATCTAAAATATTAATCTGATACAAAAGGGGACTGAGTTAATTAAACAGACTGAAAAGAAAAGAATTATAATAATGAATGTTGACGGTTGTCACTTGACAATGGAATTCAAAAATTTGATTCATTTGAATCACTGTTCTGCTAAATTAAGGCTAAAATTATAACGTAATTCTTCGCCAATTTTCGTAGACGGCCGAAGGATAGCTAGATTAGCTAGCAATTACGAGTAATACCTAGAATAGAATAGAATAGAAATGTTTTTTATTCATATAAACTTTTTTACAAGTGCTTTCGAATCGTCGATGAGTCTACCACTGGTTCGGAATGCCCTATTTATTGCTTTGGGCTGCTGTATATTAAGTTTATGGCACACATATGAACACGTGTGTACATGTCACTGAACTAAACCGCTAACCTAAGACCGATTTTGATGAAATTTTTGGTGTGTTTGAGTGGGGACCTAGATGGTTTAGATAAGATAGGTATTCACAATCGGAGCCGGTAGCTGGTACTGCGTAGAATTCGAAGAATATATATATATATATATATATATATATATACATCATATTTTTTTATGCCACCCAAACGAAAACCAACGTTCGAGCAGGAAAACATCTGTTGGGTCTTCTAGTACAAAATATAAGAAGGAACTGCTCAAACAAATCGACAAACACCACATTATGGCACGCTGTTTACACGAAAAACCTCAATCGCACATTTTTGCTCAAGTGCTTTTGAATCGTCGATGAGTCTACCACTGGTTCGGAATTCCGTTGCCGGTATTGAGTTAGAGCTCAATTTCGTGTTTGTATTCTTATACGTTTAATAACGAAAACGATCGTCTGTATTGAATTTGTGACTTTTATGGTTCATTTTACTTTGATGCTAATAGCATCGTTTACTATTACGATCAAACGAATTAAAACTCGGACTAACCGCACAGGCGACAATCACGTTCCCTTATCACGAAACGCATCTACAGAGCCCTAACAAAGTGCGCCCGCCAGGACTCGCTAAACTGTTTATTTCGAGTGAATTTCACAACTTTGTACCGACTTCAGAGGCTATTTTTCTTTGTTAACTAAATTGTACTCGCATTCATCGCTTTTTAAAGGTTATTTCTTGTTGTAGTTTATTATTCGAGCCCTTTGTTCGCTCGGATGTTTCTTGAATATATTTTATGTAAACGAAACTTTTGAAAATGTATTTTATACTACACCTGCTCGGAAAGTACCTTCTGATTTGTGTCATATAGAGAAAGAGCGAGAAAGAAAATACGTCTTTACGTGGAGACAAATTTGCGGGCTGAAAAAATGTATGAAATTTCATTACTTACGTGCTTTAGCGGGCTGAAAAGTTGTATGAAAATCCATTACATACGTGGTTGTCTTTTGTTAATTTTTGACAAAATTAGTTCAGTAATACAAAAACATAAAAAAATGGTGGTAAGCAGGATACTTTTAAGGTACGCAGGCTACTTTGGAGGTACGCAGGCTACTTTTAAGGTACGCCAGCTACTTTAGAGGTACGCCGTCTACTTTAGAGGTACGCAAGTTACTTTAGAGGTACGCAGGCTACTTTGGTGGTACGCAGGCTACTTTGGAGGTACGCAGGCTACTTTTAAGGTACGCAGGCCACTTTGGAGGTACGCAGGCTACTTTGGTGGTACGCAGACTACCTGCGTACCTCTAAAGTAGTCGGCGTACCTCTAAAGTAGCCGGCGTACCTCGAAAGTAGCCTGCGTACCTTAAAAGTAGCCTGCGTACCTCTAAAGTAGTCACCGTAGAGGTGCGCCGACTACTTTAGAGGTACGCAGGCTACTTTTAAGGTACGACAGCTACTTTAGAGGTACGCAGGCTACTTTGGTGGTACGCAGGCTACTTTGGAGGTACGCAGGCTACTTTTAAGGTACGCAGGCCACTTTGGAGGTACGCAGGCTACTTTGGTGGTTCGCAGACTACCTGCGTACCTCTAAAGTAGTCGGCGTACCTCTAAAGTAGCCGGCGTACCTCGAAAGTAGCCTGCGTACCTTAAAAGTAGCCTGCGTACCTCTAAAGTAGTCACCGTAGAGGTGCACCGACTACTTTAGAGGTACGCAGGCTACTTTTAAGGTACGACAGCTACTTTAGAGGTACGCCGGCTACTTTAGAGGTACGCCGTCTACTTTAGAGGTACGCAGCCTACTTTGGAGGTACGCAGGCTACTTTGGTGGTACGCAGGCTACCTGCGTACCTTAAAAGTAGCCTGCGTACCTCCAAAGTAGTCAGCGTACTTCTAAAGTAGCCGGCGTACCTCTAAAGTAGCTGGCGTACCTCTTAAGTAGCTGGCGTACCTTAAAAGTAGCCTGCGTACCTCCAAAGTAGTCAGCGTACTTCTAAAGTAGCCGGCATACCTCTAAAGTAGCTGGCGTACCTTAAAAGTAGCCTGCGTACCTCCAAAGTAGCCTGCGTACCTAAAAAGTAGCCTGCGTACCTCTAAAGTAGTCGGGGTACCTCTAAAGTAGCCGGCGTACCTTTAAAGTAGCTGTCTTACCTTAAAGGTAGCCTGCGTACCTCGAAAGTAGACGGCGTACCTCTAAAGTATACTTCAATAATTAAAAAATGTGTCTGTTATTTTCCTCGTAGGTGTAGTATAAAGCACTATGTATCACTCGGGAGAAAGTGCGATTCCTAACTCGGGCGTATTGATACACTCGGCTTCGCCTCGTGTCTCAAATGACGCCCTCGTAAGTAATGGGTCACTTTCACCCCTCGTAGAACAATGTACTATTTTTTGGCAATTGAGTAGCAAATGAATGTGTAGGTCTGCATTCTTATGGCCTATTTTACCACTTGCAGATAAAGTGCCTGATATATATACTTATCTAACAGATAAGATAATATCTGCTGGATAAATCTGTGTGACATCTTTTTGAGTTTAACTGCCAGATTGAATTATCAGATACTTATGAAACAAAAAAAACGCTATCCGCCAGATAAGTTGTGGATAGGCTAGCAGTCCTTTATCAGCAAGTGGTGAAACTGGCCTTTAGGGCCATTTTCACCACCTTCTGATAAGTGTCGGATAGCTTATTCGCATATTTTGTCTTTGTCACTTGACATAAAGTAAGAAAGTGACAAAATTTGGTAATACAGGCCCTTAGTATTTTATGCCTGAAAGTACCTCATGAAATTCCCACTTCCTCTACATCCTCTCACTCGTCCTACTAATTTCCATTTTGTACCCGCGGGAACTCGTTAATTTTCCGGGATAAAATGTGGCCTATGTATTAATCGTGGGTATGAGCTATCTCCATTCCTCGGCTAAATCGGTTCATTCCTTGTGGCGTAACAGGCAACAGTAACTTCAGTAACAAAACAAACATCCATCCCTCCATCTATCCGTTCATCGATTCATCCTCACAAACTTTCGCTTATTTTATAATATTCATAAGATTAATAGGATGTAACTTAAAACAGAAGAATTATTTGAGTGTGTTTATGTTATCACCAAAAAACTCCCTTCCGATTGGTTGAATTAGTGCGTTCTTGATGCATTAAGGTTTATTATACGGATCTGCCCGCGAAATTCAAATTTAATTTGGTTTTGCGCAATTTGTAAACTAATACGACAAAGTAGGCTTATGGCATTCTAATTGCGCCAGTGGCGGTATGATCTTCACAGGTTTATATAAAAATACTAGCTGATGCCTGCGACTTCGTCCGCATGGATTTAGTTTTTAAAAATCCCGCAGGAACTCTTTCATCATCCGAGATAAAAAGTAGCTCTCCCGGTCTGAGGAACCACTACTACATCCATTACTATACCCATGCAAAAAATCGCATAAATCCGCTGTTCTGTTGCGACGTGATTGAAGGACAAACCAACAAACAAACACACTTTCGCAGTTATAATATCAGTAATGCTTTATTATAACACTTTTTATAATTGTCAATTTTTTTACTATACTTAACCAAAGACAAAATTACGTTTAGCTGTCATTTACGTTTTGTTATTCCACTGTCATTTGCGTTTTGTTATTCCATGTCAGATGCGTTTTTGTTATACCACGTTTTATAGTGACTTGACGGAAACGCGGTCGAACGGGATAAAAAGTATCCTATGTCCATCTCCTGGTTCTAAGCTACCTCTCCACCAATTTTCAGCCAAATCGGTTCATCCGTTCTTGAGTTATAAATAGTGTAACTAACACCACTTTCTTTTATATAATACTAGCTGATGCCCGCGACTTCGTCTGCGTGGATTTAGTTCATAACATCCCGCGGGAAATCTTTGTCACCCTCCAGGTTCTCAACTATATCTATCCAATAAATCACGTCAATCCGTAGCTTTGTAGCAGGAAACATTTGATCGTCTTGCTCGCGGCATTGTTAATGATGATTCAAAGAGAAAACATATTACTGATGATATTATCAATTACGTTAAACTATAATTTTTATAATTGTTTTTACCATAATTTTCTACCATAATTAACCAAATACAAAATTACGTTTAGCTGTCATTTACGTTTTGTTATTCCACTGTCATTTGCGTTTTGTTATTCCATGTCAGATGCGTTTTTGTTATACCACGTTTTATAGTGACTTGACGGAAACGCGGTCGAACGGGATAAAAAGTATCCTATGTCCATCTCCTGGTTCTAAGCTACCTCTCCACCAATTTTCAGCCAAATCGGTTCATCCGTTCTTGAGTTATAAATAGTGTAACTAACACCACTTTCTTTTATATATATAGATTTACTTGAAAGTGACCAGTTTAAGAAATTAATCAAAATATCGAGTTGGACGTGAGTTACTCACAAATTAGCCGATATTCTGACTAATTTCTTAAACTGGACACTTTCAAGTAAAGATTTTTATATAAACCTGTGAAGATGATACTGCCACTGGCGCAATTAGAATGCCGTAAGCCTACTTTGTCGTATTAGTTAACAAATTGCGAAAAGCCAATTTAAATGTGAATTTCGCGGGCAGACCCGTATATCCACCTTAATGCAGAGAGTACCAGCCAATCTGAGGTGATTGCTATCGTCACAATAGAGCAATAAATTAGACAATCCCACAGCAAGTATTAGGATATTTAGTTAAGAAGTTTAATTAAATAGTTAACATTTTTCCTGCTCTATTTCCTTTTGATCAACATACGTACTTTAAGTGGCAGGATAGACAAAGCGGCGTATATAAATAAGCTTGTATGTCGAAATAACACGTAGAAAACATTGTTGGTAAAGAATTCGCTTACCCTTTAAGGCATATGAATGTTTTCCACGATCAGATTATTTGTATAAGGTTTCCGCGCCACCTGCTCACGGCTGTTCTGAGGAAATATTGAAATAAGAGAAAAACATTCCTGTTTCTTTTTTTTTCTTTTTATTATTTTATTCTGTTGTACCTTTGGCAAAAGGTCTCTGATCATTTCAGTTGTTTGGGTTTATTCCTGATTGGAGAGCCGATGTTTCTGTGTGCTTTTATAGCATGTCTAAAATACATAGTAGTTAATGCTCCAAAATATGCTTGTACGATGATCTTTACAGCTTCCGCCAATTTCACTTGCAACCATAAACATACTATTTCTTAGTTCTTACTACCGTAGGTTTACATCGTAGTAATGACTATAATAACACTATTTTATTATAGTCTTGTATCTGGTAATATGGTAATTTAAATAAATGTGGGGGGAAAAGAGAATATATTAGTTATGTAATGCTAGATGAAGCCCGCGACTTCGTCCGCGTGCATTAAGTTTTTTTTAATTCCCGCGGGAACTCTGTAATTTTCCGGGATAAAAAGTAGCCTGTGTTAGTCCTGGATATGAGCTATCTCCATTCCAAACAGCTAAATCTGTTCATTCGTTGCGGCGTTAGAGTAACAAACATCCATCCATCCATCCATGTAGGTACTTCCATCCTCACAAACTTTCGCATATAATATTAGTAGGATGTTCAGCAAAGCTAATATTATTTTCTAAAACTAAACGTTTTTCGATCGTCACAAGTATAATATAAGAAGCCAGTTGGGATTAAAATCCCCGCCTTTCAATTTAATTTAATAATCATCAACCTTCGCTCCGATGGCCGATTGAAGTAGACTTGACGCATCTCAAACTTCCCTTTTTGAATTGTAAATCAAAATTCAAAATCCCATTTCCCGATCCGCTTTGAAGTGCTAATTGCAGAACCGCTAACTTCTGAAATTCCCTGATGTAAATACGGCTTCATGAAGAAGGCGCGTTGAAGTTTCAGTACTAAAGGAGCCCCGAGCCCTGACTGTGAATTACTGCGCGTTTTATTTTTCAGTATGGAAATTATCTTTTGGGAAATCTCAATATTACACAAATAACCCTTCAAATATTATAATGTTGAAATTTGGACGTGACTTCGTCAGCGTGGTGTTAAATTTTAAAAATAAAATATTATTAAAAAAAATGTGACTTCCTGTAACGGAACTACTCTTGTCCCCCGCACATGATAAGAAGGCTTTATTAGGCCCGCAGATTATCCCCAACAATTGGCTACGTATACCATAAATCGCGGTGGAAAATATGCTTTCTTTTACTTTGTCCTTCATAAGAAAGGCTGTTTTGCTTTTATCCCGTGGGAAGATCTTGAGATGTTGTTTATTAAACACAAAATTTGTGCTTGACCCGATTTATGTCTAGTTTCACCAACGTCGAGTGCCATTTAACCTGGGAATAAATTGGGCGTTCTGTCAGTTTTTGTATTGAAAATCTGCCAAAATATCAAAACGCTCGGATAAGACTTATTTTTAACCAACTTTAAAAAAGGAGGAGGTTTTCAATTCTTCGCAATTTTTTTTTATGTATGTTTACTCGAAAACGCCTGAATCGATTTGAAAAATTCGTTTTTTTTAAAGGGTATACTTCCCAGGTAGTCCCATTTAAATTTTATCGAAATCGGTCGAACGGTTTTAAAAAAATCAACAATAAATATAAATATATATATAATAAATAGTTTGTAGTAGCGCGGGTGTTTGAAGTCGGTTTTTTAAAAAGAATTTTTTATATTAAATTATAAGTAGGTGAAATCGCAGTGTTGGCAGGCCCCCCACCAGGTGGACCGACGACATCAACGAGTCGCAGGGAGCCGCTGGATTCAAGCGGCGCAAGACCGAAGCCTGTGGAAGTCCATACAGGAGACCTTTGTCCAGCAGTGGACGTCTATAGGTTGATAAAGAAGAAGAAGAAGAAGGTGAAATCGGCCCTCAATATAATATACCTATCGACGGTAAATACTGATAAATATTATTATAATATTGAAGGCGACTGTAGTCTTAAGAAGTCAGAAGTCCCGGGTCCAATCCCGGGGACTTATAATTTGTAAATTGAATGTGATCTGAGGAGTTCATTTTCAGATTCAGTGGAGGCTTTGACCGTGGCTAGTTACTACTACACTGATGCAATCAATTTTGGTGTCTAACACTACAGTAGTGGGCCGCGTGTGTTGCAGATTGCTTAAATAAATAAATACTTTTTTATTCGAGATCTATAACTTAAATCTAATGGTGGACCCGGTGAGGAAATGGGGCGTAAATTGACTAATATTTTGTGTATGTAACCTAAGACCCCAACAGTATTTATCATTATGCATATGTTTAAACAAGAAGATGACGGTGAGTTGTTTGAGACGATCAAGATAATGGCCCTTACAGGTCAGCCCACTACTGGTTCGTAGTTCATACGTAGGCAAACCATAGTAAAGTTTGCCCTTTACAAACATTTACAACCTTTATGTGGGCCAAAATCCCTCAGTGCCTGAAGACTAAAGTCTTCGAACAGTACAGTGTACAGTACAGTACAGTGGTCGCTAACTATGGGCCTCATAAGAAAGCTCAAGGTCGCTCAGCGAGCGATGGAGAGAGCTATGCTCGGAGTGTCCCTGCGGGATCGAATTGGGAGTGAGGAGATCCGTAGGAGAATCAAAGTCACTGACATTGCTCAGCGAGTCGCAAAACTGAAGTGGAAATGGGCGGGACACATAGTTCGAAGAGAGAGAGAAGTCGTTGAGGTCCCAAGGTGCTGGAGTGGCAACCCCGCACCGGGAAGCGCAGTTTTGGTAGACCCCCCACTAGGTAGATCTAGTGGGGACTAGGTGGACCGACATCAAACGAGGCGCAGGGAGCCGCTGGATTCAGGCGGCGCAAGACCGAGACCTGTAGAAGTCCAACCAAGAGACCTTTGTCCATCAGTGGACGTCTATCGGTTGACAAAGAAGAAGATGTGGGCCAAACTTCATGTAAAACGATCGTTCGAAGTTTGTTGGCACCGCAGAGCGGTTGCAATTGCAAATGCAATGTCGCATCACTGTTTTTATTGCCGTGGAAATTTCTAGAATCTCCACAGTTAAGCTCTAAAGCTATCTTTATATTGTTTTATGAGCGAAAGTTAAGAACACGCCCGCAACGTTCCAGTTTTTGTTTTTACAGTCAACTTGCCTTTTAATGCACTATTACTGTGAGTTCTTATTTGTTGCTTTTTTTCTTTAACCGATACATAGAGTAGTTAAATAGAGTCGCCATTTCGCGCTAGACTCATATCATACGTGAGAAATATATTCTGCCAAATTTTGAGGTCCCCCACGGCCCCGCCTCCCTCATGTGCAATTATCAATCAATCAATAATTTACATATACATTACAAATAATATTATTATTAGTATATAAACTTGCAGATTATGTGTCACTATGTCGCAATGCATAACAATTGAAGCATACTTTAATAATAATGATTATATTTCTTTGCTTCATCCTTCGATATAATATATACATTTCAACATTTCCAGTTACCAGATAACACGCACGTTTCATAGATATACCCTATTTTTAAAATAAATCACCTTCGCGGTACCATCCTAAGTTTGCTCATTATTTTTTCGTGCGAGATAACGAACGCACGCGCTCGGCGCGACGCGCTTAATAGTTTAACCAGAAGTGAAGAAGATTGAGTGTTATTGTAGGATTGTGTGATCGTAGGATTGTTCGTCGGCTGAAATCATTATCGTCCAAGGAAGAAGGTACGAGGACTTATTTTTTTACTATTACGATCGCTTTTTTGCGCTTACGCGCCGCCATATGGTATACTATAATGTTTTGCATTAACGTAAGGACCGTACACTTTTCGTATCGAGGTCTACCGTCAGTGAAAACGTAAATATTCTGAATTAGATATTACGTTGCTCTGCAAATATTTGCGGAAGTGTTTTTTATTATGAAAGTTAATAGAATGTAAAACACAACTATAACGATTGTTATGGTAGTGCTATTGGAGCCTAAGGTTGTTACAACATGCCATCAGTTACGATTAATCTAACTTAGTGCCTACCCGACAAACTTCCAAGTGTCTCGGATTTATTTATGTTGGGACACATTTGTCATTATTAACTCTACATATCATAAGTATTATGCATTCGAGAAATGTAATAAAATGGCAAAGTTACCGAAACGTTGTTCAATGAAAAATACTATTTACGAATTCGCTCAACGGAGTTTTAGTGGTTAGCCCAGCCATTAATTATATTCGAGTACTTGTATAGCAAAAACATATTTGTCTGGGGGGACGGTGGTGTCCCCGCCACGACGGGCCAAGCGAAGCGTAAGGGAACTACCCACCTTTTATTTGCTTTGTCTGAAAACATTAATTGTTATAAAACAAAAATAAAATTACCCACGATAATATTAGAAAACCGAAACTGTTGGCTATCCAACATTAATGCATCAATAAATTTTATGAAACACTCGAATTATAAACTTCGAGGTTATTCGATTAGTTTATTCGAGGAGGAGCGGTATGTAAAAGTTAAAACCATCTACCAGTGGTTATAATTTTTACATACCGCTGAGAAGCAGAGAAAGTAGCATCCATATTGTTAATTATTTTCAAGTAATGGCCGCTTTTCTGGGTTTTAAAGTCTTGCTCGTAATTTAAATAACTGTGCAATGTTTCGTGTCGACAATACGACGGCAATAACTTACATTAATCGATTGGGAGGCATTCAATACCTTCACTTAAATACGTTAACTAAAACCATTTGCCATTGGTGTTATCAATGCGAGCTTTGTTTCTTTTTTTTTTGCGTCATACGTAAACACCAAAGAAAATCAGCATACGCCGAGTCTAGAAGAGTTAATCCAGATACTGCATGGTCATTTTCAAACAAATTATTGTATAAAATGTCGGTCAACCTGAAATTGACCCAGAATTACACTCGATGCTTGGAAAATCGACGCATGACGCCCCGGAGTATGGTGAAAATATCCATGCCAACCATATGGCTGCCCATACCAAAAAGGGGATGCCCAAAGGTGACAACAACTCGACCGGCGTATCACGGCCGTCAATAACGGAACGGACCTACTATTAAAAGGGAGTGAAAACAGGGTGCAAGCCAAGAAACACCTCAGCAATGGCTGCAGGATCCTATGTGACTCGCATTTCGGAATCATTCAAAGCAACATTTAAACTATTAATGCTTCAACTTAACAAGACGTGCTTCCATACTATAAGATTCGGAAAGAGACAAAACTTTATTTGGATTGGCCTTATCGGAGAAACTAAAACACAACAAACAAAGCGGGATTGACTGCCAGTCAATTGCGATAGCATAATTAACTGCGAGCTACTCATGGTTGACATCCTAAAGCTGTGACTTCACAAACAAATCGGGATTGACTGCGAGTCAATTGCGACAGCATAATTAGCTGCGAGCTACTCATGGTTGACATCTTAAAGCTGTGACGTCACAAACAAATCGGGATTGACTGCGAGTCAATTGCGATAGCATAATTAGCTGCGAGCTACTTATGGTTCACATCCTAAAGCTGTGACTTCACAAACAAATCGGATTGACTGCGAGTCAATTGCGATAGCATAATTAGCTGCGAGCTACTCATGGTTGACATCTTAAAGCTGTGACTTCACAAACAAATCGGGATTGACTGCGAGTCAATTGCGATAGCATAATTAGCTGCGAGCTACTTATGGTTCACATCCTAAAGCTGTGACTTCACAAACAAATCGGGATTGACTGCGAGTCAATTGCGATAGCATAATTAGCTGCGAGCTACTTATGGTTCATATCCTAAAGCTGTAACTTCACAAACAAATCGGGATTGACTGCGAATCAATTGCGATAACATAACTAACTGCGAGCTACTTATGATTCATATCATGTTATGGGTAATATTATGGGTAATATTATGGGTACTTTTATCACCTGAAATAAACGAATTATTTTATTATTATTATTATTATATTATACCCTGAAGCCGTAACTCCACAAACAAATCTGGATTGACTGCGAGTCAATTGCGATAGCATTTCTAGCGGCGAGCTACTCATAAGTCACATCCTAAAGCTGTGACTCCAGGAAAAAAAAATGTGATAACCTAACTAGCTGCGAGCTAGTTATGAGCCATATCCTTATGACAACTATATAGAAAATGTGTAATCTTGAATATATATGTACTCGTACATTAACTACAAATTATTGTCTGCGAGACAATACTAACGTTAATACGTTACCTTACTGTACTCGACCAGCCGGCAACTAGGAAAACTGGCCAGCGCCTCATCGGTACTCGTCACGAACTGGGGGGGGCGCGAAAACACTGCACCACAGGACAAGAGCTTACCAACTTAATATGTGTGCTAATAATATGTGTGTTAATAATAATTTATAACAAATAAAAGCTACTAGTTCCGAGTTTAATTTTCTTGATGCCGAAACCTAATTTTACGCCGTGCATCTGTGACTCCTGGTGTTTGAACCAAGGTCATATAAGAAGTTATAACATTGAGATACCGGGGCTTTAAGTCCGTGTTTTATTTGAATGACAACATTAAATGTAAAACATCCGTGACTTGGCAACAAGATCTGGACGCTTTAGCTGACGAAGCATTTACGCTATGTTGGACTTTCACGCCCTTCTATGTATTTTCCTCTTTTTTCTTTTATTTTTAAAGTGTCTGAGGAAAATCATTGATAACGAGTCAAACGGAATTTTCCTTTTTCAAATTGGCTATCACAAGCGGCTATCTCCTATAATAAAGCTCGGTAGTTTTTGAATACACTTTATTTTAATACTCATAAATAATTATTGCAATCTCATCTCATCATTCCCTGGACAAGAAACTTACCCTAGGTGTCGCGAGACTCTCCAGACTCTCTTTTTCTCTTTCTCCCTTAAAACAAGGCGCCGACCCAAATTCGGCGTCACTAATGTTAGCATCGTTCTCTGACAGTATTTTAAAACAATGTAATACCACACTCAAGCTTCGGTGGCAGTTAATGTAAATCAAATAATATAAATGTATTTGAACCATCAAAGGCCAGTATTAGGTATATTTTCTTACAGCGCATTTTAATAATGGTGATTTTTATGGGGGTTTGAACCCTCATCGATCTGCAATATCATTTACGCTAAGAAACAACATTGTTTCTGGAGCGAGCGTAAAACGTCTACTTCCGTACTTGGGTCCCTCGATTTGTTTTAAACAAAATAAAAAATTGGTTATTATAGTCACTTATCTTTAGAAAAAAAAAATACTAAGAAACTCTTCATTATACTAGCAATTTGCACTGCTCATAGACTACAAACTCTTCCATCAATTAAACTGGAAAATATTAATACTTTCGAAATTTAATTTGGGGTTAAAATAAGAATATCGGATATTTAATTTATATTTAAAAAAAAAAAAAAACACCCGCTGCGGGCAGATACCAAGCCTACTCTCTTCTTACCTTACTTTCAAGGAAATCTCAGCATCTGCCCCGCTACAGTCCTCTACATATTATATGTCTAGAACTAAACATATAAGATTTGAGGGGACAAATAACCGGCTATTTACTTACAAGAAGCCTTACAAAAAGGCCGCACCTCAGATCAGCAGGTGAATCAAATAAACGTTATCAGGGAGCAGCGTGGACATAATTAAGCGTGTTTCCCGCGCACAGCATCTCACGCTCAGCCGACAGCGTTGAGGCAATTAGGAAAACGGCAGGCTGGACTGAACATCTAATATTGAATCAATTTATGAATTATACTTAATCATAAAAATAAATATATTCTAATTTGTAGTATTAAATAATAAATAAATATTAATTGTTAAAGATGAATTTGCTTGTATAAGCAAATTCATTATTATTTATATTAAGAAAGTGATTAAAAATACACGATTTACAACATCTGTATTGCGTACATGTTTATCAAAACTTTTTACTCTAAACAACTACCTTTGTATATATTATATCGAAGGATGAAGCAAAGAAATATAATAAGTGATCAAACGAACTTACCTGAAGTGAAGTTCGATCATTATTATATGAGTTGCTTCATCCGAAGATATAATTACCCACCCTCCCTGACTCTGCCCAAATAAAAAAGTTTTGAACCGTATACATCTCTAAAAAGAATGAGCAAACTTAGGATGGTACCGCGAAGGTGATTTATTTTAAAAATAGGGTATATCTATGAAACGTGCGTGTTATCTGGTAACTGGAAATGTAACTACCTTTGTATATATTATATCTTCGGATGAAGCAACTCATATAATAATGATCGAACTTCACTTCAGGTAAGTTCGTTTGATCACTTATTATTGATCATGACTTTATTTAGGTATGTATGAATCCACTCTACATGTGAGTTGTCTGGGTCACCGCTTTATCCAAATCTCTCCATCGAGTAGGTGAATCCTCTAATCATTTTCCCCTGTCCTTCGAATCATCATCATCAGCAGCAACCTTGCTCAGTACTGAGCGCAGGTCTCCTCTCAGAGCAGGGTTATAGGCCATAGTCCACCACGCTGGCCCATTGCGAATTGACGGACTTACGCACCTTTAATAACATTATGTTGGAGAGTTCCGGGTGTGCCGGTTTCTTCACGATGTTTTCCACAACCGTTGAAGCATGTGATATTTAATCGAACCTGCAATCCCCCGAAAGAGACCACAGCCCTAACCACAAGGCTGTCCTTCTAATGGACCTTTAATATATATAGAGCATTTCACTTCCGTTGTATAGTAGGTGATGTGAGTTTAATTCAAAGTGCCTAAAATTAACCAGTGTAAAACAAACTGGCGCCCGAACTGGGGCGGTCGCAATTACGAACGCAATGTCACGTCACTGCTTTTATTGCGGTGTTGGAAATTTCTGGAAATAAACAGCTGCTGGTGAGTGCAGTCCTAAAACGGGGTTCATTATGTTTCCAAACGAAACAAAAATTCCTATATAATTTTCAATTTTTTTTGTTGTTGTTAACAAATGAAAGATTACATAAAGGTAAAATTTTATTCCCAACAACAGTACCAACTCGCTTTGAAGTGCAATTAACAGATAGGCAGTCGACAATTAATAGCTACTTCTAGAACCAAGTGAACGTTAGACGGTAAAGATTAAAGGTGACGGACAGACACACAGACAAAAATTAAATAAAAAACTGTTTTGGGCTCAGGATCAATAAAAAACCATCCCCCAAATTAAAATTTTCAAAATAATATATTCAATGTATAGAAATCGCCCAGTTACAGTTTTATTATAATATGAACTAGCTGGTGCCCGCGACTTCGTCCGCGTGGATTTAGTTTTTAAAATCCCGCGCGAACTGTTTTAAATAAAAATAAACTGTTTTAGGTAAAATAGAGCAAGATCCCAGTGCCGCCAGACCTAAGTTATTTTCTCAGCAATTATTTGTGTACGATAGAGTACTGTTCCAATGTCCTTTCCGTGTATGCGTACCAGCTAGATTGTGCCGACGGCCAATTTCCAGATACCAGGTGCTAAAGGTAGGTAAAAACTAGAATAACTTATCTTAAATTCTCAGGGCTGATTTTCATATATGTTTTAAAGAATATTGTAAAAATTAATAAATTAATACTGCCAGACGCTAACCGCCGGCGGTAACTTTAGCCAGACGCTTTGAAGCTCCCAAAAAATAATTTAAGTTAACTTATATTCTCAGTTCTGATTTTTATACATGATACTCAGA
The DNA here is from genome assembly GCA_029955525.1 of Oeneis ivallda. Lineage (NCBI taxonomy): Eukaryota > Metazoa > Arthropoda > Insecta > Lepidoptera > Nymphalidae > Oeneis > Oeneis ivallda. The sequence goes on from JARPMR010000003.1 coordinate 25,935,146, forward strand.
GAACTATTGCAATATCTTCTGCAAGCTGCCAGACCTATTGGAGGGGTCAAACATCCCCCCAGACACACATTAAGTGTCCCTACGAGTATGAGTGCGAGAGTGATTTGATGGTTTTATAATACATAATATAACTTTATTAAACTTTATTACGGGTATTATCCAATCCAATCCATCATACGGTTAAAGAACTTTATCATCCTGTATTCATCCACTGCTGGATATAGGCCTTTCCGAGAACGAGCCACCAAATACGGTCCTCCGCTTTCCTCATCCAGCCGCTTCCCGCCACCTTCTTAAGGTGCGAGCTGGAGGGCGTCCTACACTGCGCTTGCCGGTACGCGGTCTCCAATCCAGAACACGTCTGCCCCATCGTCCATAGGTTCTGCGACATTATCCCTGAGAGATATTCCCAACATAGCTCGCTCCATACGGGTATTATAGAAGTCTTAAATAGTAATTAAATAATAGTCAGAACTTTTGATTATTTATTCACATAATAATTATAGAAATTAAAAATATTTAAATTTTTAATGAGAATTTTGTACTTACAGTTGTTGACTTACAGATAAATACTTTTCGGGTTTTAACTATCCTACTCTTGCATAAAATCACGTCAATACGTAGCTCTATTGTGGCGTGATTGAAGGACAAACCAACAAACACATTTATAATATTCGTATGATTAGTATATGACACTATCTGATGTGATGCTGAAGCAGTGATAGCCTAGTGGTTTGAACTGGGGTCTCCTACCTATTTGGGAGTTGCAGGTTCGATCTCGGGTACGCGCCTCTGACTTCTCGAAGTCAAGTGCATTTAAGAAATTAAATATCACTTGCTTCAACGGTGAAGGAAAACATCGTGAGGTAACCTGCACACCTAAGAGTTCTTCATAATGCTCTCGAAGGTGTGTGAAGTCCACCAATTCGCATTGGGCCAGCGTGGTGGCCTATGGCCTATAACCCTTATCCGAGAGGAGACCTGCGCTCAGTAGTGAGCGGTTGTTGGGTTGATGATGAAGATTATGATGACTAGCTGATGCCCGCGACCACGTCCACGTTGATTTAGTTTTAAAGTCCTTCGGGAACTCTTTGATTTTCCCCGATAAAAGGTAGTCTATGTCACTCTAGATCCTAAGCTATACCCAGGCAAATCACGTCGATCCGTAGCTCTGTTGCAGAGTGATTGAAGGACAAACCAACAAACACACTTTCGCATTTATAATATTATAGTATGATGATATTATCTCTCACACACTTAAACAAGTGAATCATGTTCTAGCGCTTATACATATGGGGACGCATAATGTGTGTCTGGGGGGATGTTTGACCCTTCCAATAGGTCTGGCAGCTTACAGATAATATCGCAATAGTTCTCTGAGTATCATGTATAAAAATCAGAACTGAGAATATAAGTTAACTTAAATTATTTTTTTGGGAGCTTCAAAGAGTCTGGCTAAAGTTACCGCCGGCGGTAAGCGTCTGGCAGTATTAATTTATTAATTTTTACAATATTCTTTAAAACATATATGAAAATCAGCTTAAGATAAGTTATTCTAGTTTTTACCTACCTTTAGCACCTGGTATCTGGAAATTGGCCGTCGGCACAATCTAGCTGGTACGCATACACTGAAAAGACAATCGAACAGTACACTATCGTACACAAATAATTGCTGAGAAAATAACTTAGGTCTGGCGGCACTGGGATCTTGGACCAAAAAGTCCTATGTCACTCGCCCGTTTTTTGTTTTTTACTTTTTTCTCACCTTTTAACAAACCTTGGACTTCTACAAATATATTAACTACAACCAAATTAGGCAAATCGGTTCAGCCGTTCTCGAGCTTTTTGAGGTCATCAAACTTCAATTCATTTCTATATTATACATATATAAATTAAGGATTTAGGTCATTTACGTCGCTTATACATAAGTTATACATAGTCAAAACCATTGGAGCTGGCACGTAGCACCAATAAGTCAAGGCGCCGTGCCTCGTTGCGCGATATGGTGTCTAAATTACACCTGAGTGTGCTCGAATTTACAAAATTTTAATTTTGATTGCCACTTGATCCTTGTTACAAAAATACGTCGCACTTAAATTTTCCTTAACAATGGCGAGACCGGCTTAATGATCTTTAATTAATGTCAAGATGGCGATTGATTACGATTTTATGGACTACTAGCTGATGCCCGCGACTTCGTCTGCGTGAACTTAGCCTTTAAAATGCCTCGGGAACTCTTTGACTTTGCGGGATAAAAAGTAGCCTGTCACTCTCCAGGTCCTCAACTATAGGTACCCCTGCAAAAACTCACGTCGATCCGTAGCTCTGTTGAGGCGTGATTGAAGGACAAACCGACGCACTTTCGCATTTATAATATTTCACTATATAAAGTACAAGTGCATATAGTAGACGTGGTTTTTTACACAGGTAAAGTTGAGGACCTGGAAAATAACACAGGTTACTTTTTGTCCCGGGAGCATACATTTAAACGCCCGCGCCACTACAAAGTATATAATTTATTGTATAATTTTTAAAAAACGCTCGACTGTTTTCGATAAAATTTAAATGGGACCACCTGGGAAGTATACCCTTTGAAACAAAAAAAGAATTTTCCAAATCGGTTCAGGCGTCTTCGAGTAATCGGTGAACATACCTACATAAAAAAAGATTCCATTGAATTGAGATCCTCCTCCTTTTTTGAAGTCGGTTAAAATAATAATAAAAATTAGTTTAAATTTAACGAAGTTATGGAGTAAAACAGTCAAAATAGTTCAACCCCTATCTCAGAGAACATACATCCATCCATCCTTAGACTACATCTATACAAACATACATCCGTATACATCCATCCTCACAAACTTTCACATTTCACATTAATAATATTAGTGGGATAATATGAGTAATAATAGGTAGGATAGGATATAGTTAATGTAAGTATTTATAGTTAGTAGGAGAAGGATACAAACATACATAAATACATGCACACACACATAATTATATACATACATGCAGGCAAGCATGCAAGCATACATACATACATACATACATACATGCATACATACATACATGCATACATACATACATTACATATATACATACATACATACATACATACATACATACATACATACATACATACATACATACATACATACATACATGCATGCATGCATGCATGCATACATACATACATACATACATACATACATACATACATACATACATGCATGCATGCATATTGGCGCATAATTTAAGGATAAATATGTGAAAAGTAGCATATGAATATCCCGCGGGAACTGTTTCTTTTCTCGGAATAAAAAGTAGCCTATGTGCTATTCCAGACTATAATCTATGTCGGTGCCAAATTTCAGCAAAATCGGTTCATTCGTTGTCGCGTTAAAGAGTAACAAACATCCATCCATCCAAACATCCATACATCCATCCTCACAAACTTTCGCATTTATAATATTAATAGGAAAAGGATAGGATAGGATTGATGAACATTATTTGTTGTAATGTATAATTTAGTTGCACGTTAGATCGCGTCTATACTCGTACGCATATATGCTTAAATATCTTACTACAATCCTACTAATATCCTATACTATATCCTATACTATATACTATACTACTAATATTATATATTCGGAAGTTTGTGAGGATGGATGGATGGATGTTTGTTACTCTTTCACGCCACAGCGAACGGACCGATTTGGCTAAAATTTGGAATGGAGATAGCTAATAACCGGGATTAATACATAGGCTACATATTTTTATCCCGGACAAGTAGAGTCCCCGCGGGAATCAAAAAACCTTAATCCACGCGGACGAAGTCGCGGGCAGCACCTAGTCTGCAATAAATAGGTATAATTAATTATATCCTTACTAATATTATAAATGCGTAAGTGTGTTTGTTTGTTGGTTTGTCCTTCAATCACGCCGCAACAGGGCTACGGATCTACGAGATTTTTGCATGGGTATAGTTGAGGACCTGGAGAGTGACATAGGCTACTTTTTATCCCGCAAAATAAGAAAGTTCTCGAGGGATTCTAAAAACTAAATTCACGCGGACGTAGTCGTGGGCATCAGCTAGTTAAAAATAAATGTATTCGTCCGAAAACTGACCAACAAATATATAAATAAAATAGCCAATACCAAAACTGTCAAAATGTCTTTATTCATTGGTTAAAGTTTACTTGGCGACGGTGAAGTAGAACCAAAGTCTAAAAACTCATGACGCATTGTATAATTTTGGCAGAGGTTAAACATTACGGTAGTAAACATCATTCGTCTATGGGTTAAACACCTTAATGATGTATATTCATAAATCACTAAATAGATCTTATATTTTAACACATATTAAAGTACACGTAGGTCTAAATATAAAAGGACCCTTTTTGAGCGAGGGTCGTCGGAGGTTCAATTGTAATAAGGTTCTTTACTTTAGCATTCACTCCACGAACGATGGGCGATTCCAAAACTATTTGTATTATTCAAATACTGAAAGGCTCGACTTTCATAACCAATCCCATTGTGCGTTTTGTACGTGGGCATTGAAATAAAGCGTCGATTTCGCTTGACCAGATTGTATTGTAGATCGCAAGAGATATATTTTGTATGATATCCAATTAACTCCCATATAATGCATATTTTCTTACAAAAAATAAGTAAACTTACCTATAAGTGCCGTAGTGCATATCCGATCTGACCTATTTTATTTCAAAACATACAGCAAGATTACCAATTAGGCATAATGTCACACTAATTATTGGGAACCCAGCCATAGATGTTTATTATTGACTGCGTCGTGCCCAACGCATTATTGAAACATTATATTGACCGTATTTTTTATTGCTGTGTTAATCTGACAAACCAAGTTCAAGTTAAATCAATGTTCAATCGAAAGTGCGTAGTCGGATTATTGCTGTCAATGTTATTAATTTAATGGCTGTTCGCAATACACAAAGGTTGACAATCTCTGTGTTATCAAAGTTACATAAGGCAGCCATATTCGATTATCCCTCTGGCTAAAATTGAATTATTTGAAATGTATTATATTCTGAAGTTGAACCTAAAAAGTTGTCAACCCCTGTATTAATATCAAAGATTCTATGTTGGCTTCGAGTACGATGTCTGATGCCTCCAGGTAAAATAGGATTGAATTACTATTTGAAATGTTTGGTTTGGACCTAAAAGGGTTGTCAACCTTGGCTTTAAGTTGAAATGGGTTAATAAAGGTATCGCGTTAATTAATTATCAAACATCAGTTGTTAGTGTCGCAGCCGTCGTGTGCCGGTCCGCAGGTGTGCAACATTTATAATCCTAATTACCGACTTCACGACTTCACTTTACTGTATGGTACAAGTTAAGAGAGTCAAGTGCTAGATCAAGAGCTCTTTTTGTACGAATTAAAAGTCATTGAGTGCTGATTTCACCAATGGGTGACGTTTATCCGAGGATAAATTGGGCGTTCTGACAGTTTTTGTATTGAATATATGTACTAATATCAATACGCTCGGATAAGATTTGTTTTACGTTGGTGAAATCGGCTCTTAATTGAATAACTTAGGATCAGTCCAAAAAAAAGGTAAAATAATTATTTTTGCGCATTGAATTATTTGATGCGTTTGTTATGTGGTTAACAAACGCATCTTGGTCTGAGAAAAAGCCGACAACAAAGATAGATGGCTTTTTCTTTACATCTATGGCACTTAAAACTAGTTATACTAGCGGCACGCTATGATGGCCGGTTTGACACATTACAATAGTGATGTGGAATGTCAATTTATTCTCGAACAAAAAACAATTAAGTTTTGTTTTTGTACCTGATTAAATAGGTTTAATAAAACAAAAATGTATATGTTTATTTAATTTATTTGAACGAACTGAATATTTGAATGAAAATGAATATACATACTTTATATGCACACAAGAAACATATGAATACAAAAGATACCAAAAAAGGTGCCACAAAAGGCCATAATTAATCAGATTCGTCCATACTACTATTTTCACTGTCGTCACTGCTATCATCACCTACATTAATAATTATATGTTCGTTTTCTATAATATTATCTATTTTCACATCTCTTTCATAATCTTCCCTTATTAATTTAACAGTTCTATTCACAACCTTTTCCCAGTCTCCTTTAGTCACATGTTCACAAGCTTCTTCTAATTATTTTAGCATTTTTTTTGTGGTAAATGGGGGTTCTGTATTGTGTCTTGCAGCATATCCCTTAATTTGAGCCCACACCAACTCAATCGCATTATACTCACAATGGTAAGGCGGTAACCGTATAACTCTGTGTGCCCATGTTCTAATGCTATTTCGTCAATGACGTATCGGATCTTGGTTGGTTTGTTTTCTTTTAAAAGACGTACTAATTCCGCTTTTAACATATTCATGTTTGCATCTACGCCATTTTTACGAAGCCATGCGACGATATCAGCTTTCTTTTGGGATTGGGCAGGTGGCTTGTCAATTTGCATCGAGTGGTATGGGGCGTTGTCCATAATTATAATAGATGGTTCAGGGAGGCTACACAACATTGAGGTAAACCATTCAGTAAACTTTTCTCCATTCATGTCTTCATGATAGTCTCCAGTGGTTTTTGACGCAAAAGCCATGAGAGAACCTTCGACAAACCCGTTGATGGTTCCGGCGTGACAAATTATAAGTCGCGATCCTTTTCCTACAGGAACTTTGGAAGTAGATGCTGCTGTGTCATCGTTCCAAGAACGGCCTACAGTATGGTTAGCATTAAGCCATGTTTCATCCAAGAACACAACATTTTGCCAATTTTTGATTTCTTTCACTTGCCGTAAAAAAGTATACCTTGCCATCGCTATATCAAATCTTTCCATCAATATTTTGCGTTTGTTACATTTTTTGTATCGAAATCCAATGGTCTTCAAAATCTTCGTTAAAGAACTTTCCCCACCGAAGAATAATCCAGCTTCCTTCAGTGAATGCACCAACTTTTTTCTTGTTGGATACTCCTTCTGTAAATAGTAGCCGTAAACATGTCTTCGGATAGCATCGGCATCAAAGCTGCCTGCGATGCCTATGACTGGTTTTGCTCGTTTTCTCTTTTTTGGTGTGTGAAGTTTATTTTCTTCTGTGCCAGTCTCGCCATATTTTTTTTTAGTTATCCGTCTAACAGTTCGTTGTCCAATATTAAGCGCATCAGCTACGCGTTCAACCACTGACGTTATAGGTAAAATTGGCCCTCCATTTTGAGCTTCACGATCGAAATAGTTACGAAGGCGTATTACGAACTCACGTGTCTGACTATTTAGAACAGTTCTCTGCGTACGTTCGGTCATATCGACGAAATCCACAACAAAGGGCTTGAACAGAGTCCAAATTAACGAGCAAGGGTCAACAGTAATGCAGTATCAATATTTGAAATCCAAAGCCAGGTCAAAACTATATCACAATCGCATTGCACTGACAGTTTATACTTTTCGAAGCAACGTCAATTCGAAACTGCTTTGTTTTGCATTGAGCATTGACGCGAGTTTGCCGGAGGTAGTAGTTGTGCTAGCCAGCGATCCTATGTGACGATCGTATTAGATTCCATTTTTAAAAATTTTCAATTTAGAAAACCAAATGCCGAGTTGTGGTATATATCATATAAAAATAAAAATTTTACCTTTTGTATGAAACAGCTGATATTTTTTTGCGATTTCAGAGGTTTGTCCACATAGTGAAAATTGTTCATATTCACAAGTACATTCACCCCTTAAATGGTGCAAACTGATTTTTCTACACTTGTATTACATTTTAGAAATCAATTTAATAAATAAATTTTGAGTCCTAAACCTAAAACTACATTCGATAAAATTTATGAATCTCTGCACATCACTATCGTCAATAAAGTAATACAATTATTTCCTTCAAAGTCGTTATCAATTAATACGGAACTTCATGAGCGGACAAACGTCAAACCGGCCATCATAGCGTGCCGCTAGTGTAGAGAAAATGTCGTGTACCTTCATACTTATACTTAGGCACCCAAAATTTTGCCAAATTGTGTATTCTTATTAAATCGCATTAGTATTAAATTAATTTATGGTTCTAATATTGATTAGACTTTTCTCCACACATTAAGTAAAAACATAGATGAAACTGCGTCATTGTATTCGTATTTTTTATACGCTTTTTATTAGCTTCACTTGTATGTTTGTAACAATGTAACTTGTGACCAACTTCTTTGGGCGCGATTTTGACCCACTTTAAACGGCCAGATTTCGTTCAAACTTTGTAGATTTATCGAGGACCGATGACAATACACTAATTTGATAAAAAAACAAAAAAATAAATAATAGTTTAAAAAAACTAAAAACACGCTTTTTATAGAAAACCAAACTAAAAAATAGAAAATAAATTTTAATAAATTTAAATTAAGAATAGGGTCCAAAAATTTCAATAAATATAAATTAATAATAGTGTAAATAAAAAAATGTATTTTATTTTAAAAAAGCGTGGGGTGCATGGTGTCAATAGTTATAAATATTTTATTGACAGATATGAGTAGAGTGATTATCATAAAAAGCATCCCACGCTTTTTTTAAAATAAAATACATTTTTTTATTTACACTATTATTAATTTATATTTATTGAAATTTTTGGACCCTATTCTTAATTTAAATTTATTAAAATTTATTTTCTATTTTTTAGTTTGGTTTTCTATAAAAAGCGTGTTTTTAGTTTTTTTAAACTATTATTTATTTTATCTTCTCTTCATGAAATATCGTAACACTTAAATCATACCGCCAAAAAGGGTGAGTTATAGCCGTTTTTAATAACCTATCAAATCTAAAAATAGAAAGTTGAATATTTGAATATTAATAGAAACACGAGAGTGTAAAAACGTTTACCGATCGGTAAAACAGAATGCAATTTCAGCACATGGATCGATTATTACGTGCTTGGCTTTAGTATCCCAATTACCAATTTGTGGTAATTACTCGACTTTCAGTTTTCAAAATTCCATTGGGATTTGGAGATGAGGTTATTGAAATCCGGCGTAAATGAGATTACACAATTGAACACTTATGTGTTCAAAAAGGTCAATTTATTACGTACCTAATAAGATATGAGCTTTGAACATAAAAACTTAATGAACGCAAGCCGACACGAGAAAGGATAATAATAGTAATTTATTACAAAGGAACAAACCGCATTATTCTTAAAAAGCGCAAAGAAAAGCCTCCTCAGGAGCACAAACCCTCTGGCTTATTACGTATTTGCAGAATATGCAAACAAGGCACAAAGCGCGTAGGATCTTAAAGGCTTTGTAGACGTAAGACAATGCGGATTAGAACACAAAGATTGCGGATTCAAAAGTCTGAAATAATATGTAAAGTGCAACTGCAAAACGTAAAATTAAACACAGAATCAGCAGTTTCATCTTATTAAGCAAAAACAATATTGAGTGATCATAAATCATTTTTGTAAAATCATGAACTCATGAGGTCTGATTGATAGTGCTTTTATACTTAAGCGGAGAGAAACGGGTTGTAGCGCAATTTTTTTTTTTAATTTTTGTCTGTCTGTTAGTACGGGCTAATCTTCGAAACGACTTAACCGATTTGAATGGGATTTGCAGATACACTACGGCCTAACCAACCAATCTTGATGAAAGGCATACGTTGCATCTCGGAGACGGATTTTCTTTCTATCCCGGGACATTTAACAAATCTCACAAGATATTATTAATAAAATTTGATTGCTCCACTAAGCACGTCTCCGCACCTCTTATGTGGAAACGCAACCTTTATGTAAACTCGCTCTTTGACTTAAATTTTTTACCTTTGTAAGACAAAAATTAATTAAAGGAATTTTTGAGTCCAGTCTAATGCTTACGCTGCCCTAACGACAAAGACAGTGCCCTTAGGCTCTTAATCTTCTCTTTTGATTCTCATGCAAAGCGGCCCGAGTGAAATAGAACCAGGAAAGGCAACTATCTCGCTCATCCCTTTCAGGATAACAACGGCTCTTTCGACAATGGCCAGAATTTGAATAAAATAATAGTTTGGAAATTGCACGCCACATGGCGCAGAAGGACGTGAAAGGAAACGTTACAATGGAATTTCTGAGTGAAGTTTTGCTGAGGTCACTTTATTTGATGGGCACTTTCTGTACGGTCGCTTTAATGTGATTTGGGTCAAGAAGCTGGTCTGCGAAACGCCGGCCAATAATAAAGGGTAACAATATGTTGGGGAATAATATAGACTTTGATATTTTTCACTTTAGATTTTTAGATAGGTACTTTTATGTTTTTTTTTTAAAGAATATCAGCCAAGTTGAAATTGACTAATATTCTCCTCTCCCATCCAAATAAGCGGAAAGCTTGTGTTAGGAGTGGGTACGACAATAGTGCAACTGGTGGGATTCGAACCTGCGACCTTTCAGTTTTCAGTCCGCACCTTTAACCGTTGGGCTATTGAGGCTTGGTTTATTTCATTCTTCTACAAGTTAGCCCTTGACTGAAACCTCACCTGGTGCTATATGATTATTTATATTTGTGATAACGTATAAGGGCGGTTTCAGATTAGGGTTTTTTCAGCGCATATAAAGCTCATTTTTGGAAGCACACACCCACAACTCTTAAGAGCTTTGATGCGCTTATAAGCTCGTATAAGCGCGAACCACGAGAGATGCCTCCCCACGCGCGCCCTCCGTTTATTTTTTTTTATTCGATGACAAGCTAGTCCTTGACTGCGATCTCACCTGATGGTAAGTGACGATGCAGTCTAAGATGGTAGCGGGCTAACTTGGAAGTGGTATGGCAGTGAACATTCAACCCATACCCCTAATTGGTTTCTACACGCCATCGTGCTGGAACGCTAAATCGCTTGGCGGCACGTCTTTGACGGCAGGGTGGTAACTAGCCGCGGCCAAAGCCTCCCACCAGACCAGACCAGAGACAATTCAGAAATTATAAATTCCCAAATTGACCCCGCCGGGAATCGAACCCGGGACCTCCCAGTTATAAGACAACAGCGGCTCACCACTGAGCCAGATGGTCGTCGTGTGTTTCGAGTGAACACGCCGGAATAAGCGCGTGTAAGCGTGTAAACCGATACCTACGAGCTTATACGCGCTTAAAAATACGCTAGTCTGAAACCGCTCTAACAGTCTTTAATTAAGCCCCAATAGCCCAACGGTTTAAAGAGCGGGCTAAAAACTGAACGGTCATTTCACTTCACAAAACTTAAAAAAAAAAATATTGGGAATGGGGGCCAAAGCCGGAGCCTTTAACACCAGAACAGAGGACATGAAGACATATTATGCCCCTAAGGTAAATAGGACTATAACTTGGGTACCTTTAAATCCATAGTGAATAGGCATCTTCTAGGCAAGCGCGCTCCATCTTAGGTTGCATCTTCACTTACGATCAGGAAAAATTGCAGTCAAGCAATCACATATAAATCTATACACATCACATGTAATAGTACCAGGGGCCTCCTACTTATAAGCATGTGTTCCCCTTTCACAAAAATAAGCTGGTCCTTAAGCAACAAACGTAAGACCAAAAACATAATCAAGTAAATAGAATAGACAATAATTATTTCAAACAGCTTTTTTTGTTCACCAACTTTTCTTATCCCATTTTTAAATCTAATGATGCTGGAGGAAAATGTTAAATGGTTAGCTATTAGTTAAGAAGACAAATTCAGCAGCGCAGGCAACGGTCCTTCGAGCCGGATACGCGGCTCGGTCGCCATTATTATTCCACTTTCGCCCACCACGGGGGAAATTTGCATAATCCCCAGCGGCGTTTTTTGTTTTCGGAGTCTCTTAGTTTACTTTACATTATAAGATAAGATTCATTTTAGATTACATAGGTCTCTTGCACAGACTTTCACATAACTCGGTATTACGCCGCTTGTATCCAGTGGCTCCCTGCGACTCGTCTGATGTCATCGGTCTATATAGTTGGTGGTCTGCCAACACCGCTATGCTATCCAGTGTGAGCTCATTTTATTTCTTCTAGTGTTCCTAATACATGGTCGATAGCAGAGATGAGATTGGCAAGCGAAAACTACACCCACCCATTGTCTGTAATAAATTGCTGAGTGACTGAAATCAAAATATCCTTCGTTAGACCACTTCATAGTTCATCACGGCCCATTGATAAAATACATCACATTTTTGATGTGCCCTTAATAGGTTCAATCTCGTCCAACGAGGCCGCTGCCATCGGAAGATAAGTACAGGAAGGGGAACTCCCGCAAATAGACCCATTAACGGAATAAACTGTCATTATACTAAGCCCCAATGATTTATTCTAAATTGGAGCCATAAATTCTATCAAACAACTTTGAAATTGCAGCTTTGGATGTGAGCGTTTATAATTTTTGTGTAACTCAATTTATTACTTTAATTTCGCACCTAATTTAGTTCGTCAATAAAATTATCATTATCTCAATTCAAATGTAAAATTGATTGACATTCAGAAAGTGCAGTGACTGTACGTGTATTTAGATACCTTTTTTTTTTTAAATTAATAATAATAATTAATCTTTTAACTGAAACCGTTTTTAATTAAAATCCGTTTACGTAAAGTATCTATATTTTCCAGTGTGACAAGATATTCCCAGGAAATAGGAATGCAAAGTAGAAGCTATACAGTTTGATGTATTTCTGGTTAGGGTTAGTTCAAGCATGCTTTCTATGGTTTTATCTGACATTTTCGGTCTGGACTGGGTTCTTGACTTAATGTTTTATTTATAGCTATTTACTAAGCTGATGGTGTACTAAAGATGGCAGAAAATTGGTAAATCTTTACGTAGGTACTTCTCATTAATTATTATTTATTTAGTGTTTTGGAATCTGGGACCAATGCTGAACACAAAGTATTAAAAGTTTGAATAGTATCTTGCTAGACTTTTGGACTATATGCTGTGTATTTAAATAATTTAAAAGACAGCAAGAACATTCGTCTATTCAACTCAATTCTAAACCCATCGCCGGCCCAATACTGAGCACAGGTCTCTTCTTAAACGAGAAGGCCATAGTCCAACACGCTGACCGAGTACGGATTGACAGACTTCACACACCTTTGAGAACATCATAATTAGCACAAACCCGGACCCCTAAATTGGTATTGCCTGTCTTAGTGAACAATACCTCCCGAATTTTTACGAAATGCTTGTAGACACCAGGATGGCCTATATCATGGGGCATTATGGCTGAGCAATGATATGTGGGCGTATATTGAAACTTGACAACTGAATTCTCCTTTGAACACAAAATTATAATCTCCAATTAAACAAATCAGTCAATCTCATTATGATAATTCTTCCGACAGTTAAATACTCCACTTTGAGCAGTAATTTCTTAGATATATATAAACCAGCGGTTCGTCGCCGTCGTGGTGCGCTGGTTGCCAAGAGATGGTTGCTGGTTCTAATGGTTGCCTCGCTACCATCTACGCAACGCTCCGCTAGAGGGCCTGCCAATGCCCTCTGGTTATAGACGCGCCGTCATGCTTTTTCTTCTTTATCAGGAGGTAGACGTCCACTGCTGTGCAAAGGTCTCTTGCATGGACTTCCACAGGCCTTGGACTTACGCCGCCTGAATCTAGGGGCACCCTGCGACTCTTTTGATGTCGTCGGTCTACCAACACTGCGCTTCCCGGTGTGGGGTCGCCATTCCAGCACTTGGGACCCCAACCACCATCAGCACTTCCCCTATGTGCCCCGCCCATTTCCACTTCAGTTGTAATAAGATGCTGCGTTTGCCTTAACCATACGAAAATTTATATCACGTCAGTATTTCATACTTGTGATCGGGATATTGGAAGGCATTTCTGCACAAATTTTAATATTCTTTTAACGGGCGAAAGGAAAGGAATCCCAATATAGCCGAGGCAGGAAGAACGACTAAACGTGAAGGTTTCCCGGCTGATAAAATTCCCCGCCTCGTCGCTCTTGCGTTGTTACGTGAAACGAGCACTCGGAAGAATGAGTATTACCTGCTTAGCGAGAGTTATTAGATTACGCCTAAAAAGCGCACGAAAATGTCTGAGAGGAACAATGAAAACGTTTCCTTCACTGAAGAAAGAGTTCGCATAATAAGGTAAAATCTAGTGGTGGATGTAGTATATTTGTATAATTTTATTGTTGGAGGTTTTGTTGCTGATAGAAATACTGTGAATCAAATCAAAGTGTCCAGTTTAAGAAATTAGTCAGAATATCGTCTAATTTATGAGTAACTCACGTCGAACTCGATATTCTGACTAATTTATTAAACTGGACACTTTCAAGTAAAGATTTTTATATAAACCTGTGAAGATGATACTGCCATTGGCGCAATTAGAATGCTATAAGCCTACTTTGTCGTATTAGTTTACAAATTGCGAAAAATCAAATTAAATTTGAATTTCGTGGGCAGACCCGTGTCTTCCACTTTAACGGTGTTTCTGGCAAAGCGTGCATGTATATAGCCTGCCTTTGAGCTTGGTAATCAATTAATGATTTTTTAAATACATATTTAATTTAATTAACCTCTCTGAGTGCGGCAGACAGTGCGATTATAATGACAAAAGCCTCACTATTTCTACGTCGTAAGGCAGCCATTCTGTTGAAGAAGATAAAAAGCTGGCGAAAACATTTTATAGCTTGCGGGGCTTCCGCCAACCGACAGTGAAGAGACGTGTCGCCTCCAAAGTGCCGTGTATCTTCCTGTTTCTCACGTTATATTTATATCTTTTGTATATCATACATCACTATATATCACGTGTGGATATTTCCTGGTACGTGACCATAGGATTTATGTTTATCCAGTTAATTTCATCACTTGTACAAATCAGCACTATTCTCACGTCTGATTAAGTTAGCAATAGTCTATCCCCACTCATTTGCTATGTTATTTTATTAGTATACTAGCTGATGCCCGCGACTTCGTCCGCATGGATTTAGTTTTTAAAAATCCCGCGGGAACTCTTTCATTATCCGAGATAAAAAGTAGCTCTCCCGGTCTGAGGAACCACTACTACATCCATTACTATACCCATGCAAAAAATCGCATCAATCCGCTGTTCTGTTGCGACGTGATTGAAGGACAAACCAACAAACAAACACACTTTCGCATTTATAATATCAGTAATGCTTTATTATAACACTTTTTGTAGTTGTCAAATTTTTTACCATACTTAACCAAAGACAAAATTACGTTTAGCTGTCATTTACGTTTTGTTATTCCACTGTCATTTGCGTTTTGTTATTCCATGTCATATGCGTTTTTGTTATATCACGTTTAATAGTGACATGACGGAAACGCGGTCGAACGGGATGAAAAGTATCCTATGTCCGAATCCTGGTTCTAAGCTACCTCTGCACAAATTTTCAGCCAAACCGGTTCATCCGTTCTTGAGTTATAAATAGTGTAACTAACACCACTTTCTTTTATATATATAGATAAGCCTAGTGCTTAAATGTAAATATATGCCATATGCCACTACCATTGTCACTACCACAACAAGTAATAATAGTAATAAATAATTTCTTCTTGATTGTCCGTGAGGGATTTTTTTT
This sequence comes from Oeneis ivallda, assembly GCA_029955525.1. Taxonomy (NCBI): domain Eukaryota; kingdom Metazoa; phylum Arthropoda; class Insecta; order Lepidoptera; family Nymphalidae; genus Oeneis; species Oeneis ivallda. The sequence goes on from JARPMR010000003.1 coordinate 25,950,698, forward strand.
TCAAAATATTAGACATGCTAAACAAGACTAAAATCCAGTAGGTACGACAAAAGTACAAAGGGTGGGGTTTGAACCTTCCCTCAAGTTGGTTAGTATACAGTACCTACAGAATACAGACATAACTGGTGGAATCGCCAGTTTTGTTCTGTAGGGCTAGGAGCCCCAACACAGGCTGAGTGACTCACCTGTTGTTAGCTTTGCACTGCTGTACAGAGTAACAATGTCAAATACATTGATGTTATAGTTTTTTTTGTTTTTTTTTTTATTTTGTAAATTTTGTGTTTTTAGCTGCCAATAAAGATATTTCTATTCTCTTCTATTATTAACTACGTAATGCGGGAGATCCCTTTATTTATTAACCGACTTCAAACAAGGAGGGGTTCTCAATTCGTCGGAATCTTTTTTTTAATGTATGTTCACCGATTACTCGAAGACGTCTGAACCGATTTGAAAAATTCTTTTTTTGTTTCATAGGGTATACTCCCCAGGTGTTTCTGTATAAATTTTATCGAAACGGGTCGAGCGGTTTTTAAAATATCACAATAAATTATATACTTTGTATACCTAGTGGCGCGGGAGTTTGAAGTCGATTTTTTAAAAATAATTTTTTATATTAAATTATTCAGTAGATATGCAGTAGATACGTAACACTTTCTTCTCTTAGAGCTTAGCAAAGATAATATATGAACCTAAGTTTATATTAGAGTCAGCAAACAAATTGACTGATATCTTTTGTTAGTGATGCTGTTATTCCAGAGATGTCGTAATTTCATTACAACAACAAGACTACACAACAACATCCAAGAAATTTACATGAATAAGAGATAATCTTGGCTCGATTAACGACATGTTACACGACAAAAAGTCGCTACTTAGATCGTTCTTCGTATGGAAACAAATGAATGAAAAAACTCAATGCCGTTTATATTAAAACAACTCTCAGATTCTCGATACTCAGTAGTTGCTTTGTTTCTAGTTTTATTAGAAGTTAAAATAATAATGAAACGTGCAAAAATTAATTTCAGTAACATTTCAGAGACAGGGCAATAAGTCGACCTACAGAGTTTGATTTGATTTTTCTCCTTTAATTTACTTTAAAGCGAGGCACGATTATATCATGCCATGAAATTTTTACTCTGTCTTGAGTGTGATTGTTGAGTGTATTTAACCTAAGCCTGCCTGGAGGAGATCGAAATTTCTGAGTAACGCCATTGCTTTAACGTTTACGACGAATAAAGATGTTTTGACAGATTTTCAATACAAAAACTGTCAGAATGACAAGATTCCTCAGTTAAAATTATATAATATATAATACTAGCTGACTCGGCGAACTTCGTACCGCCAACTTACCTATATAAATAAAACAAATAACTACTAAAACTATCCTATCTTACAAGTTGGACCAAATTACAGATAGTTACGAAGTTTGATCAAAATCGGTTAAGTAGTTTAGGAGTCCATCGCGGACAAACAACGTGACACGTAATTTATATATATTAAGATATAAGTAAATTGGCCTTAAATGCACTCTTTACAAATCTTTGTCTTTCCGTATTGTAATTAATGTAAACGTAGAAATGTGATAAGACAAAAAGTCGCTAGTTAAACCTCAATATAAAGATCATAAAGCATCACAAGACAGTTTGATGTGATATAACGAAGTCTTCAAGACCCGAAGAATCCTTTTGTGCCATTTTTGCCAAAAGCAAACGTCAATATGGATTTTATGCGACATTTGTTATGTATCACAGAAATTTACTGAGAAAACAGGAAAACTAGTTTTATTACTTCTTACTTCACTTCGAAGCAAATAGAGCTAGGGCAAATAGTATTTTGCCGCATATTTCTTGAATTTGGAAGTAGGTATGTTCAGGGTTCTGTAACTGTTTCATAAAACGAGAAATGAGACATTTGAAATGTTATGTTTGCATGAACTGTCGACCTTTCGGTTTTCAGTCCGCGTTGCGCTACCGCGACCGTTGCGCTATTGAGGCTTCTTCAATTAGCATCGAGCTAGGTCTATGCATGGGTTGTTCATGCGTATCCATGTTACCATTTTAAACCGACTTCAAAAAAAGGTGGTTATCAATTCGACCCTTATTTTTTCCCCGATGTTACTCCACATAAAACTCCATCAAATCTGAAACGATTTCAATATTTTTTTTATTTGAAAGTTCATACCGTAAGGTTGGTGCTATTAAAATTTTGTGAAGACCTGATGAATATATTTCGTGATGGAGGACGGAACTCTTCAATGGATAAGAGCAAATCGTTCGCGATCAGAGAATTTGAAGATTTGATCCTATGAAGCTACATTAAAGAGCTTAAAATAATAATATATAAAAATTCTTTTAAAAAATTGCCACTTCAAAGTATAAAATAATTTTAATTTGTACAGGTATGTTGAAGTCGAGCAAGCATTGTGGTTTCAGCGTTTCTATTGAGGCCTGCCCAAAGGCAATTGAAGTCGGATTTTTTAAAAATAATTTTTATTTATTTATATTCTGAAAAACTTCCCTTGCCTAATAACTACTAGGTATAACTAGTATCGAAACTGCTCATAGTTTATTGCGTATTTTTCTATCCCCTAACAAAAAACCTACTAACATACGATGTTTTTGTTTCAGGTAAACGACAAAAGAAACTTAATTGGTTCAGATATTACACGGTATGGTCACAGGACTCACAGGGGCGGTTGAGTCACCTCATACGGCTTACTTAATTAGAATAGAATAGAAATATTTTTTATTCAAATAAACTTTTTACAAGTGCTTTTGAATCGTCTGGCTCTACCACTGGTTCGGAATGCCCTTCCTGCCGAGAAGAACCAGCAAGAAACTCGGCGGTTGCTCTTTTCAAAACAAATTTACGATACAGTAAATACTACCTATGCTATATATGCAGTGTTTCCACAATGAGGGAAGTTCCAAAAATGCATACCGACTAACTTCTATCTTAAGATGGGCAGACATAAAGTAGCCCCATTCCCGCCGGTGGCACCCGTTCACGAGCATGACGCATAACCCAGCCATTGCTTCGCTCAACCATATTTGAGGGAACGTAACAACCCGCATCACACGACACCACCACAGAAATGTTTAAAGAGTGCGTGACATACTTATGCTTATGCTATAAATTAGCTATAGTACTAGCTGTCAGTAACTATGTGAAATTCCAACAAGCTTACTACATCAGAAATATTACGTCCCTTTGATACAAGACCCACTGGAACCTAAACTAAACAAAGCTACAAGTTTAGTTGTATTGTCCAACACACATAGTGTACATGAGGTTTACTGATATTTGAAGTAGGCTTTGTGGGTGTAAACTTTCGCTCATCAAAGCCTCTGTACGGTATAATTCCATTGGTATACACGCTACAATCACTCTATAACTAATATATACCATATACTTGGAGATTAAACGAACTTACCTGAAGTGAAGTTCTATCCCAATTATACGAGTTGCTTCGTCCGAAGAGATTAGGTATACATTGTAGTAATACGTCTAAGTCATCGCCTTTCTACCACTTATTTGAAAGCAGTGAGTCTGCAGTTTTTATTTTTTATTTTTATTCTTATGTAGGTAGGTGTATAAATCCACCCGCTCTGTGCGCCTGTATTATCACTCATTTAGTTGAAAGCCTACCTGGAACATTAATATTTCACTTAGCAGGGGATCCTAGGGCTGGGAGGGAACTAATCTCTTCGGACGAAGCAACTCGTATAATTGGGATAGAACTTCACTTCAGGTAAGTTCGTTTAATCTCCAATTACACATCATTGCTTCGTCCTTCGAGATTAGGTATACATTGTAGATTTTGAAAGATAGTGAAATATTAAAAATAGTGTTTGTCAATTATACTTTTATTGTTAATCATCGGATTCTCTTTGTTATCTAAAAATGATTAACTAGTAATATAATTAATTTCAATCAGCTTCCGTGTTCAGGATAGACATAGATTAATTGATTAGATTGCTCTGTCGATCCTAAACACTGAACATCTCTACGGTAAAATCTGGCGAATACCGTAGAGGTGCCACTCCACCCTGCTGTGTTTCTTATTTGATCAATACTTAATATGTCCTTTCTATAGACTGCGGAGGTCACCGCATGATTGACGGAATGAGCGGAAAATATAGAAGTGTCAACTCCGCTAACTGATAGGGTGTCCATCGACTGATAGTATTCGTAGATACCGGTCTATGAGGGCCTTTTCATTATTTCTTAGAGATTTCGTCCTATCGATGTATTCTACCAAAGTTTCTGCTGGACATATGGTCAGTCGGTCTTTATAAAATGGAATATTTAGGCAAGGTTGAGCTGAACCTGGACGGTATTTTTTATTTTATTAAGTCTTGTATTTTGATTGTTATTTGCTGATTATTAACAGTTATATTTTCTAAATTTATTTTTTCAATGGTCTGCACTCTATGTGCAGTTACCAGCATGAATAAAGTAACGGTCTTTTTAGTCAAATATTCTAAATTCAGGTTACTATTGGGGTACCAATTTGACAAAAAATCCAGAACTACTGACAGATCCCATGTTACGTCATAATTTGGGGCTGGAGGATGGAGTCTGTAGAAACTTTTGAAAAGTCTAGTAAGGCGGTCATCAGACCCTGCTCTCGATCCTAGGATCAAAGATAGAGCGGAGCGATGACTGTCTATGATCCATATTGTACGCCGGACTGGAATAGTTGAGTTAGAAAATAAATCACGATCGGAGTTGACGCCTCATAAATATCTACATTTTTTTCTCTACAAAAGCTAACCCAGCGCCTTATTGCTACTTCATACTGTTTTATTGAATTTTTTGATAGGGAGGCCATCATAATCTCTAACGATGACGGTGGTACGCTCCTCTTCAGTAGTGCCGTCCTGATAACTTCCCTGCAATCAAAGTGAGCTTGGGATGGCTGTTGGAAACAGATAATAAAACATTATCATTATGCCTGAATTGAATTATATCAGAACAGAGAAGGCTTTGAAATAACGGAAAACAGGGTTGCGTGGGCCAAAACGGAACCACGACAATACCCTCAGCCTAATCTGTTATTATTTTTCTTAAAACTTTTAACATAATGGCAAAAGAAAGAAAAGCGTAGAAATAAAAATCTTTCCAATTTAGTGTAAACGCATTTACATTGAATGCTCCGGGGTCTCTATTCCATGAGACATATCTATTACATTTTTTATTTATTCTGGAAGCAAATAGAACCTGTGGTTGTCCTAAGATTAGTACAATTTTTTCAAAAGCATGATCTTTTAGCTCCCCTTCGGTGTCTGGATGGGTTTTTCTTGACTCCGCATCTGCTATTTCATTATCTTTTGAACGTATGTATGAAGCGAATACGAATATCTCGCGAGCTTCACACCACTGCCATAAAGATCTTGTTATTTCCGTGAGGTGTGGAAACCTAACTCCACCCATACGGTTAATATAGGAAATAGCAGTTGTGTTGTCAATCCGCAATAAAATCTGACAACTTTTTAATTCTTTTGCGAATATCTGAAGGCCTAAAAAAGCAGTCAAAAGTTCTAAGTAGTTAATATGTTTGATAGCTTCTGAACTACTCCATTGACCACTGGCGGTCTCCCCACCGCATGCCGCCCCCACCCTTTTTTGCTAGCATCAGAAAAAATTTCAGACAGTAGTTGTCTTGTCTAATGGGGTTGACTGCCACCTCAATAGATTTTAACCACCATGTAAAATCATTTTGCAAGGACTGTGGAAGCGACATGTAGCTATCGTAGCTATCCGCATTACACAAAGCAAGATATTTACATCTTTCCATCTGCTTGGTATAGATCCAACCGTATTGAATCGCGGGACAAGCCGCGGTGAGGAGTCCTACTAAGCGAGCAAAATGTCTAATTTTGGAACGAGTTTTTAATTAAATTTCGTTTATCTTCGGTCAGGCTAACGTGAAATTTTTTCGTATCTATCAGGAAACCGAGGCATTTGCAAACAGTACTCGGGGTTGTACAGCTCTTTTGCTCATTAATGATAAACCCTAAGGACTCTAAATTACTTTTTGTATGTAAAACATTTTCTAGACAAGCCTGGTAATCTTTGGAAATTATACACATATAATCTAAATATATAGTTGACATGTAGCCTAAAGATCTGAATATGTATCACCGGCTTTAGAAGTTTTGTAAAGACGAGAGGGGCTATATTCAGGCCAAATGGTAAAACATTAAATTGGTACATTTTCCCCTTAAAAATAAAACGTAGGTAGGTACTTCTTGTAGCTCGGATGTATGGCTACTAAGAAATAAGCATCCTTTAAATCCAGAGTGGCCAAAACAACTATTCTTTGATATCAACTTCAATGTTGTTCTCAAATCTTCTATTTTAAAGTGATCTGTTTTGGTGTACTTGTTTAGGGAATTTAAATCAGTTTTTTCCATTAGGTTTTTTAATAAGAAAAATAACTAGAGATAAACCGTCCTTCACACGGTTCACATTGTGAGATAGCTCCGCTATTCATAAGATCTGTGATAGCCACTTTAGTATTGAAAGGATTCAGATGATGATAGCACGGGCGAACTCTGTTCGTGAGTTTGAGAAACAGGAGTTAGAGAATGGAATCTCGTATCCTCTCACCCACGATAATATCACTGGATCGTTAGTTATTAATCGCCACTGGTCATAAAAATAAGATAAACGACCTGCGGAACGTACCGGGTCTAGCGACGTGGGCTTTGGTGCTGCTGTGAGCGCGGCGGCTGTCGCTGCTGCTGCGGCTGCCGCGCGCGCGGCGTCGTCGCCGGTGCAGGCTCGAACCTCCTCGCAGCTCCCACCTGCCTGGCTGCCGGGAGCGGAGGCTTCTGTTTTAAATTTGTTACAGGAGTGGGTCTCGGTTTTTGCGCCGAGAGAGTTTTTCTTCCGGGTGGGTTTATTTTTATTTCAGCACCCGATTTTGAAATTGCTTTTGCAGCCCTGAGTGTATCGGCCAACTTTTTGCCGAATAAAAATTCGACTATCTCTGTATTAAAGAGGTGATCTTTAATCTCCTTCTTTATCGTAGAGCAAATGAAGCTTCTCCTTGTCCTAGACTCATTGTGCTGTGTATCGCACATTATTTGACCCGCCTCGATTAATAATTTTATTACTGTCTGGTCTCTGTGTTCTAGAGAGAACAAACGAGTGAGAGCCTCACTAATGCAAGATATACTTGCTGCAACCTGTTTGAGCTTATTCTCTAACGCTTTATACTTTCTTAATGAGCTTATCGGATAAAGCAGCCTTTATTTCTGGGTTTAGCTTAGATGCGTCAATTTTTGTGCGATTCTTTTGCACAAGGTGTCTCTCCAAAAGTTCCTTTTTGGTACCTTTGGATAAGCAATGTGCTCCCAGTGCACTGCTAACTCACGTCTAGTTTCTTCTGAAAAACATATATACACAAGTGTAGGTACTAAAGCCCACCTACATCACTTAATCTGTATATTTTCAGCGACAGATCTCATCTTTATTGGATGACCATAACACAAATTCATAAACCCTAGGTATGCGCAAACGTCATTCGACGTCATTATAACTCAAGTTTTAATTTTATGACCAATAGGGCGGCGATAGTCCTTCAAAACTATCCACAACACTCGTTATCTCGGTCCATACGGATACAAAATAAATAATGAAAGTGAAGGTAACATTCCTTTAAAATGTACACAGTCACTAATTATATCTAAAAATATTTCGGAGATCCAAATATTGTGAAGGTAACATCCCCTTGAGATGTACACAACACTAATTGGAAAGTGACGTCATATCGCCAGTTATGATACGGAAATAGTCCAAACAACTATTCACAATATCTTTAGAAACATGTACAAATCACTCTAAGTGACGTCATATCGCCAGCTATGATACGGAAATAGTCCAAACAACTATTCACAATATCTTTGGAAACATGTACAAATCACTGTAAGTGACGTCATATCGCCAGCTATGATACGGAAATAGTCCAAACAACTATTCACAATATCTTTAGAAACATGTAAAAATCACTGTAAGTGACGTTATATCGCCAGCTATGATACGGAAATAGTCCAATCAACTATTCACAATATCTTTAGAAACATGTACAAATCACTGTAAGTGACGTCATTTCGCCAGCTATGATACGGAAATAGTTCACAATATCCTTAGAAATAGGCACATTTCACTGTAAATACCTTCATGGTCCGGTTCGGAATCGAGTAGCACATGCTCGGGCGAGATATTCTCCGCCACGCTGCTACTGTGGGAAGAAGCTTGATCTAGTAAACGTCTATCACGTCTCTCACATTTTGCAAACTTCTCTTCAATCTTCCTCATCTTACTTCGCAAGTAATCAGTATCGTTTTTGTGGCTTCGTTTCGGGATCGTGGTGATCGGCGAGGCACTAAAACGCGAATGAGTGATAATACAGGCGCACAGAGCGGGTGGATTTATACACCTACCTACATAAGAATAAAAATAAAAAATAAAAACTGCAGACTCACTGCTTTCAAATAAGTGGTAGAAAGGCGATGACTTAGACGTATTACTACAATGTATACCTAATCTCGAAGGACGAAGCAATGATGTGTAACTACTAATATTATTAGTGCCGATTTCACCAACGCCTAGTGACGTTTAACCGAGGAAAAATTGAGCGTTCTGAAAGATTTTGTTGATCTGCCAAAATATGCAATGAGTCTGTAGCGGTCATGTTCATACACTCATGGACCCCGCTTGAAAATGAAAATATCAATGCGAAAATGGGTTTGTAGGTTTCTTGGTTTGTTGGTTTGTCCTTCAATCACGCAGCAACGAAGCAATGGATCGACGAAATTTTTTGCATGGATAAAAGATCTATATAATTTAGACTAGGTGCTTTTTATTTCGAAAAAACAAAAGGTTCCCTTGCGATTTCAAAAAATTGGGACGAAGTTGCGGGCAAAAAATAGTTATTATGTTATATATTAGTATATAATATACCGAGCCTTTAAGCGTTGATTTATAACTAAAAGATCGCGCCATAAATCATTCCACCCTCTTCAGCGAAAAAAATGTTTAAAAAATTAAAACGCTCCAACAGACAAGTATTTACGACCGTCGTCAGGCGTTTCCTTGTTATTAATTAATCCGGTTAATTAAATTTCGCCATCTGTTGAAGAGAAGAAACTGTATTCACTAGCTGTGTAGAACTTTTAAATTGAATTTCAATGAATAGAAAGAATGATAACAGAAATCACTTACTAGTTTGTCGGCATTGAAGTCAATCAATCGAAAGTCAATTTGATTGGGTCCAACCGGTTCCGATTAGGTTCGATTGGTTATGATTCAGTGAGTTATAAGTTATAACCCAAGTTGGTGTTTATGATAACAACATAGTTTACAACCAGAATATATCGAAGTGGGTCAAATTGGGCATATAGTTTCTGATTAGGTTACAAATTATAGACAGCAGACTTTTCCCACTGAAGCTTAATTTTTTTATTCCATGACAAGTTGGCCCTGGACCGTGATGTGGTAGGTGATGACTGTTGACTGATGATGCAGCTTAACATCGAAGCGAGTTATGATTATTTTTAAACCCACCCTAAACCATTACGCGGAGTTTCCAGAACGCTATAAGAGATAAGAATCTCAAAAATTACTATTTTGTGAACAAATAGAATAAGAGTAGTAATACTTTTTATACAATTAAACTTAAAGCGATTTTGATACCACGGGTCCGAATTGTCTACGGCTGCCTCAGAGTAAATATTAGACTGCTGCCCATGAGTATTGAACTAAGCTGGATAAAAAATGTTCCAAAAATAAAGTAACAATATTATTATTATGTGTACTGTGTACATTATTAATTGCCATCTCAAGCCAATATTATTTTAAGTAAATGATTAATTGCCGTCGGAAGCTGAGAAGTCCCTAAATAAAAATACTTATACAAGTATGTAACAAATTTAAAATTTTTAACCCTTGAAAAAAAAGGGGGGTTATAAGTCTGTTCCCTCGTAGCATCTCCAATGAGTGGACCGATTTTGATGCGGTTTTTCTGTTTGAAAGCTGACGTGATCGAGATGGAGAGACATCTCTAGCTATCATTTTATAAAGATTTATTCTGGCTTTGAAAATCATCAGCTCATTTCAAACGTGATTAAGGGTCGTACAAACCTTCACAAGTGTGATTGATATGAGATTTGGCGTACCGTTACTTCGGAATATTTCCAAGACATGGCAACCATGAACTGATACGGCAGCATCAAGTAGTCTGTGGGCTACCCAACTCCTCAGCAACTTACAGCAGATATTGTGTGGCTTTAGATATTGGGCGGCTCATTTGAATGGTCTCAATGTAGGTGTTAGATAGATGATGATCGAGGATCGAGAAAGACGATATAGATAGACTAGATAAGACATAGTCCAGCCATAGATTCACATATCATATTCAAGGTTGTTTAAAATTACACTTTAACTTTATCTATCAAAGAAAGCTAAAAATGTTTCCAATCTACCATCCATTTTCCCTTTATAGCACAAACTAATTGCCGAGGCTCAGTAATATGAAGTATGGCTTCCGTTTGAGGGACGTTGAAGACCCCAGAGGCCGTTAAGGTTTTATTGATTCCATGCCGGCGAAATTAGATAAAACCAATCAAGAACGAGAAAATATGAATGAGACGGAAAATGATAACAAAATTCAAACAAGTTAAAGAAACGACAGAAATATCTTGGGTTTCTATTTTCTTGTCAAATGAATAAATAATCTTCCGGTAGATCGTTTCGCCAGACGTCGTTTAAATTTATTTTCTTCTAATTTGTACTCTTCATTGAGTTTGATTTGATTGTATGCATTTTCGATTTGTTCTTACGTACACCATTCAATCAGTAGTCCTTGAGTTAGAGTTGAAATTTTTTTTAAAACCTACACTTTATTTTTCCTTGATAAAAAGGATCACATGTCACTCTCCAGACCTAGCATGCACGTCGAAGTGATATCTCGCGAAGAGAGAGAGATACTCGCATTGTCGATGTCATCATCATCATTAGCAACCCATCAAAGGCTCACTACTGAGCGCAGGTCTCCTTTCAGAGAAGCTGGCCCAATGCGAATTGGCAGACTTCACACACCTTCGAGAACATTATGAAGAACTCTCAGATGTGCAGGTTTCCTCACGATGTTTTCCTTCACCGTTGAAGCAAGTGATATTACTGATATTTAATTTGTTAAACGCACTTGACTCCGAAAAGTCAGAGGTCGGGATCCGGACCCGGGATCGAACCTGCGACCCCCCGAATAGAAGACCACAGTCCTAACCTAACCACTATAAGGCTATCACTGCTTATTGTCGATGTAGAGTGAGAAAAATAGAGAAAACAATTTTATCTAACTTGTCAACTGAGAGTAGGTATAAAAGAAAGCATCATAATAACCTAGTATTAAATTTCAGTAGAGTTTAAAGTAGTGTTAATATTAGACTTTAGCGGAACTTCTCCGACCTTATTTTAAGAGGATGCTGGATGGCCGACATTTTTCTGAGCTATTGCATTCAGTGGCTGAAAGTTTAATTCATGGAAAGCAAAGAATTCCCAGTAAGATTCCTCATTCATATTCTTTTGAATTTTTTTATTGAATATAAAACATTTCATTGTGTTTTTATGTTCTGTAGGTAAAAGAAAGTAATCATGCAGTTTAGGTAAGCAGTATAGTGTAGCTTCTATCCTCTTCTATTACTACCCCAAAAACCCCCTTGGTACCATTGTGGAATTAATAAGAAAACGTCACGACCATAATATTGTCAAGGCATGAAAAAAAGTATAAAAATATATTTAAAAAAAATATTGTATAAAAGTATCTACTATAGTAGTAAAAGTTAAAGAAACTCTTTCTTAAATTAGTTAGTGTTTTTTTGAAAACATATTATTTTATTCAGCCAGCGTAATAGACACCTATAATTTAGACCAAATAACTAATCTCTATTATTTTTAGAAGAATTATTTATAATTATTTTCTATCTTCTACCGTGATCGAACGTAATTCACTCAGAAAATTGGTCCCACGCTGGGCACCAACAGCGTAGCGGATCGCACTTCACACGCTCAGACGATGTTATTGAGTTAATCAATATAACGTCTCCAAGCATTTAACTAAATAATGCTCTAATCATCAGTAAATATAATATAATCATATCCAGAAAGTTTCTGTAATCTATCAATTATACATAAAATCAAAGTCTGCTTTTAATACTGAAATATATTAAGCTCGACACCCGATTCACTATTATCGTACCTACTTTTAACACAAACTTTCCTCAGTCAAAAATGACTCTCCATCCTCATAAAATAAAATGCAAAATAAAAATGAAATCGATTCGTTGCTCCATTGCTGCATTATTAAAGGACTTGTCGTGGAACTCTCGGCTGGAACGAAGTTCAGAATAAACGCCATCTCTCGCCACATATTAGAACTATCTCGTAAGAAAAACAGACATTAAAGCAAGTACATGCTGCCCACAATAGATGGCGTCAAAAATTTTTGCCGCAAATAATTTGTTCGGAATTTCTCTTCTATAAAATTTTGCCGCAAATATGTTGCTCGGAATGACTCTTCTCGTTCCAAACAAAGACATGTTCTGAAGTCAGGATTCGAACCCCCGAACCGATAGTTTCACTCCTTCGTTTTACCTCTGCGCCATTAAAGCATTGATGAAACGGAACTGGGCTGTGACGGAAAATTCTTACGTCTAACAAAAAAGGTCGTGACAGATAATTATAAAAACAACTACTTAATAAGCACACTTTCCTATTTATAATACATACGAAGTAGGGATTGCATTATATATAATTCTTAGATACCATGCAATAAATGTTTCAGACCTAAAGTGAAATAAGTAGGTAGAAGGAGCTAACTAAGAAAAAAACAAGAAGCAATTTAGTAAGTAAGTACATAAATAACATCTCAAGCTTTAATAACTCAGTGCAAGAGAATTTGTATTGTTGTCACAAAATATTCTTTTCTTCTCAAATATGAAAGCTGGGCGCGGACAAATTGCGGCTGTAGATTCCAGAGACTGCAGTTAATGTCGCCGCCAAATGAGAACAGAAACCTTGCAATCATAACTATCCGAAAGGCCAACAGCTTTTAGTCTCTTTGTTTCCACTTTCCAGCGTATTAAGTCTATTTACATTACGACTGTTTTGTACCCGACTGCAGGAATGCTATGAGTCTGTTGTTGTCTCGTTGGTCTAGTGCTTAGCATGTTCGACACTGGATGACGAGGTCCTAGGTTCGATTCCCGGTTCGGGCCAAAACTGTACTTATTGGGGTTTTCCGTCAAGAATTTCTCAGTATTAGCCCGGGGAACGCATAAAGCTATCGGTCCTGCGCCTGGGCACCAATTGTCTAAAAGGTATTCCATTGATCGTATTTGTATTCGATAACATTAGCGTCAAAGTAAAATAACCCTTGATTGTATTGATTTAAAGTCACAAATTCAGTAGGTACAACCGATTTTAATATGAAGCGTTATGGAGCCTATGATACATAAAGTCCAGATTTCCTTACTTGAGTATTCGAGTAAACAAACACCTCTTGATATGAATATCACTTATTTACACACAAATCACACATTTTTAACTATGTATAACTGTCTAGATCTATTCATCAAACACATTCGTTACGATTTACACCAAAAATTGCTTCGAGTTTACCATTATAAGATATTTATTTTCTCAAAAACGAAATAATAGCAGAACTCATTTGCACAGATTAGGAGAAAGTGACATTTCGTAACCCTAGATTGTCTATGAATTGTTGAGGTGGGGACAGGCGAATGAGTGACCTTATGAATGGATTGAATCCATGGAACTAGGAATTACGACTAGTCTTCCTACTTCAATGATTAAATCATCATTACAGTAGAGGTGAGTAACTTTAGAACATAAAATATAATGGATACTGATAAAAAATAAATCACTAGCAGAAAATGATTGTAATGGTTATCTTAAATAAAATTAGATATTATTATAAAATAAAATATAGATAATCTTAATCTTTATTATTACAAAACTAAAGAACATTTTACTAAAGAAAACAGGTAAATAAAAATACGCTACTGTTTTTTTTTAAGAAAATTGTTTGTATCACAATGTTACCCACAAATGGGGTATACATACTTTAGAATAGAACAAAAATCTGATTAGTAATAATTAATAAATCTTCGTTAATTTTTTCTTGTAAATTCCTCTTTTTAATATAATTATCAAAAGGATATTGTTTAGTTACTTTTTACGTCTTTGTACTAATGGTACACGTCTATGACCATCGCAGTTGGGATGAAAATCATTCAGTTGTACAATGCTTTCACATTCGTTCAATCGCTTATGCGATAACTTCCCAACCCTATAAATTGTCTTTGGTTAACATTCAGCCATTATTGTTTACTCGAGCACTCAAGTAAGGAAATCTGGACTATACGTAAACGTATAAGAATGCATACACGCTCTAATTCAATGCTGTTGGTTCAATGTATGGTTTATTTCACTTTGACGCTAATGTCATCAAATACGATTACGATCAATGGAATAACTTTAGACAATCGCACCTCTGATCCCGTTTGTGTGTCGTCGTATAGACCGAAGAAACCGGAATGTAAAATTGTAGGTGCATAGCGCAATGGTCAGAGCGACGACGCGACGGACTAAAAACTGAAAGATCCACGGTTCAAACCCGGTCCGTTTCACTACTGTCGTAACTCTTCTTAGCGCACGCTTAGTAGGAAAGGGGAATATTATTATTAGTCTTATATTAGCACAAGACTAGGTATATTCTTTGAATAAAATCTTGCAACCAGCTGCTGCCAGGGGCTCGCATAAGATAGATACAACCCATAAACATACTATAGTACATATGTATTATAATATATACTCGCCGGCATATTTAGCGGAACATAAAAGAAAGGTTTGATATCAGTATCATATAAGGTTGCTGGCTGGTTTATACGTCATTTAATTTAAAAAGAAATATTTTCAAACTAAGAAAACAACTGAACATCACATTTTATGCAATTGTTTTAATTTTATTCAAATACACCTTATCTGGAGCGAACTTCGAGTATTTCTTCATTCTGAGTTTGATTTAAAATTTCATTGAAATACTGTTGTTTGTTAGTTTTTTTTTAATCGCGTATCTTTCTGGAGTTGATGACTGAATTATGCCTGACTTAGCCCCAACGGAGATTGCCAGGGCACTCGAAATGCGAAGAAATGGTCAAACCTACAGAGTGATATCCAGAGATCTTCGTCGACCAGTTTCAACGATCCATCGCAGTATCCAACGGTTCAGGGAGACCGGTACTTATGTGAGAAGAGCAGGACAAGGCAGAAAAAGACGCACTTCGAGTAGGGATGATCGTTTCATTCGGCTTCGTGTACGTAGGAACCCCCGTTTGACGGCCGTCCAAGCCCGACATGAGTTAGAAGCAGTGCGGGGTGTAACCGTAAGTGAGCGTACGGTACGAAGAAGGCTCGAAGAAGCTGGTTTGGGTTCATTTGTGCCCGCCAAGGCTCCAAGGCTCGAGGTAAATCATCGTAGAAACAGGTTAACTTTTGCTCAGGAACATCGACTTTGGAACGCGGACCAATGGAGTAAGGTATTGTTTAGTGATGAGTGCAGAATTCTCTTAAATCAAATTGACGGCAGGCAAAGAATATACAGACGCAAAGGAGAACGATACATTCAGACAAATTTTGAAACTACAGTTGCATACGGTGGTGGATCAATAATGGTTTGGGCGGGCATTTGTTTGGGTAGACTTGGTAGTGATTTGGTAGTGATTGACAGAGGGAGCCTGACTGCAGACCGCTATATCAGAGAAGTTTTAGAAGAAAATGTCGTACCGTTTGCCCCATATATCGGTGACGATTTTGTTTTTATGCAGAATAATGCTCGGCCGCATACCGCTCGGGTAACTCAAGCTTATCTTAATGATATGAATATCACTGTTATGGAGTGGCCGGCGAGATCACCGGATATGAACCCAATAGAGCACGTTTGGGACTTGCTGAAAAGAAAAGTTAAGTCCAGAATTCCAGCTCCTGCCAACGTGGGAGAACTGCGAATCGCCGTAGTTGAGGAATGGCGGAGACTATCCCAGGAGACCATCGATAACATCATTCTCAGTATGCCTAGACGGGTAGAAACTTTAATAAGAGCACGTGGAGGAAATACGCGATATTAATCACCATTTTTCTAATTTAATTAATTGTTATTTTAATATTAAATTTCACTTTTCCCGGTTACATGAAAAGTTCAAAAATGTACAATTTTTCACAAATAGCCTTTACTCGCAAAATCTGTTCTTAATGTGATCTCATTTTAAGTAAAACAAATGAAACTTTAAATTACAAAAGAAGTGTAGTAAGTAGATTTTAAAATAAAACCATATTTTTTTAATTATGGACCTTTTTTTTATGTTCCGCTAAATATGCCGGCGAGTTTATTTACTACCGTAAGTAATATTACCACAATGCCACAGAAGTCTGTACACTGCGCCTTAGTGTTTATTATCTTTGTTCATTTTTTAGAATAGAATTATTTTTTATTACCATTTCTCCATGTAATTCGCATTGCGCGACACATAATTACACCTAAATAAATCCACATTTAATCATTGTACTATAGCAACAGAATTTTAAATCTTCCCATTTATTGTATTACGCACATACAGAGGTAATATTTTAACTAACGACGACTGTTCACTCAGCTCCTCGTATACCTACTTGAAAGCGTAATTACTATTCAGGAAAATGTATATTATATTTCTGCGTCTGACATGCTAGTTTATCCGTTGATTATGTGAGCTCGTGAGCGTTGATTACACAGAGAATCCGTAATGTTTCACACACTGACATATTAATATATATGTAAATTCGGGAATCATTAACTTAACATAATCTGTATTCTAGTTGATTTAGAACCTCGGTTGTAAGCGGTGACTACCTTCTACCTCATTTTTGGGGGGTCGAGGGTTCAATCAAAGGCACGTATCTCTGACTTTACGAAGTTATGTCGGTTTTAAGTAATCAAATATTTGCGGTGAAGGAAAACATTGTGAAGAGGTTTCCTTGTGATGTTTTCCTGCGAAATGATCTCAAAGGTGTGTACACTCTGCCAATCCGCACTAGGCCAGCATGGTGGTCAAGTAAATACCTGTGCCCAGTAAGTAGTGGGCGGGCGATGGGTTTTGTCGATTAGTAGCATAATAATAACATATTATATGTGGGTGACTAAGGGCCACTCAGCAACCCGAAAAGGATGCCAACTTCTTAACCACTAGGCTATCAACTAGCTAGCACTAGGCTAAATAAATTAACAAGTGTAAATCGAAAATTTAAAACACCCCCGGGCCCCGACATCAGAATTTATCAATTAACTGACACGCGTGAAGCACTTAATCGAGTAATTATACGCCAAAAATGCCTTACATCATTTTGGAAAAGAGCTGATACTGCACTGCTGGACCGATATTAACCAAACATAGCTAAGAACCACTGGAAACCACTGAAACTGGCTTTCTAATGAAAAAACCGCATCGAAATCGGTCCATCCCTTTGAGAGCTACGATGCCACAGACTGACACACACACAGACAGACATCGACGTCTTTATAACACACCCCTCTTTTTGCGTCGGGGGTTAAAAAAAAGAAATCACAGCTATATTATATATATAATATAAATTCGAGTAGGTAAAATTGGAAGGTACTCGTATCTTAAGCCGACCTAATAAACTCTACCAAGTAGGTTTATAGATACCTCTCTAAAAGTTAAAACATGTCTAAGAAGTCTGAAGCACTTAGGTGCGTAGTCACCACGTAGATTGACACCATCGCATTACCCTCTTAATATTCCCACAGCAAGCGGGAGGATTTCCATTAAACTTTGTACATTTTAAACAGTTGCCTTTTGGGCCTACTTCGAAATTCATCGCATATTTTAAAGGTTCCACAAAGAGCTTTGTTTAACTTTTTGAGCGGCTTTATGAGAACGGTGTACCTCTAAATCGTCAGCACAAAAAGCGTCAAACGTTTTCCTATTCCCGGCCAGTTTTAATGTTTATGTTTTGAACTCACTTATTAGGTACTAGGTGATGCCTGCGACTTCGTCCGCATGAATTTAGTTGTTAAAAATCCCACGGAAATTTTGATTTTTCGGTATAAAAAAATAGCCTTTGTCACTCTCTAGAGTCTAGGTCCTCAACTATACCCATGCAAAAAATCAAGTCGATTCGTAGTTCTGTTGCGGCGTGACTGAAAGACAAATCAACGAACAAACACATTTTCGCATTTATAATATTAGTAAGGAAAATATGCCTCAATTATTCAACAAGCACCCGTAGGTATACTGCGCGAATTTACCCAGAGGTAATACATTAAAAAATGAATCATTTTAAATACAAAATAATACTATCTCGAGTTAAACCCCAGGCTTGACTGAAATAATTTGAAAACAAATTGCTTTTTTCCGAATAAACTTATTACTTGGCCTGAACATTAATTTAGTCTATGGGTCCAGGGATAATACGCGGGCCTAATGGATCCTCGCATTGTAATCCAATTGCGCTTTTTTTGACGAAATTTTAATATTAGCTGAGTTTTTATTAATTCTTATTTTCTACGCTAGGGTAGGTCCGTAGTACGTCTTTGTATGTAGGTACGCCTTTTCCTCTACTTTTTTATTCCCCATACCAAACAATTTCCGCGGTATTTTTACATTACTCCAAGCGGACGAAGAAGTCACGAGTAAAAACTAGATACAATAATTTTTGAATTAGGTACTTAAAAATGATTGAGACTTATCTATCTATACTTATAATAAAACTGTAATAGGTCCAATTCTGTACATTGAAGATATTTTGAATTTTTTTTTAGGGCACTTCATAATCGATACTGAAACCAAAACAATTTTTTTAAATTTTTTGTCTGTCTGTCTGTATCTTGGCCCGCACTTCACGCCGAAACTACTGGACGGATTTAAATGAAACTTGGCATGATTTAAGTTCATACTACGAGGTATGATATAGGAAACTTTTTATCCCGAAATTCAGCACGGTTCCCTTGGGAGAGGGGATGAAAGTCTAGACGAAGTCGCGGGCATCAGCTAGTCCTCAATATGAACATAAAATTTCAAAATCGATTCCTTATAGCAAATTAAGTTATAGTGCTCTGCTTATTTATGGCCTTATACTTAGACCATTCAAATGGTCTTAGCTTATGGTATTTTACCAGATGAATTCCCAGTATTTATTTTACCATTAAAAAGCTACAACAGTAACGTTAACTTCTCTTTTTTACGAAATCTTATGAAGAAAACCTTACAATTAGCAAGAAAAGGTAAGAATTGTTTAGCTATAATCCGCCAACAGAAAAAAAATTTGTATGGTCAAACATACATGGCAACTGCATGTTTGATCATTTTTTTTTCTGTTGGCGGATTATAGCAAAATAATTCTAACCTTTTCTTGCTAACCATGAACTTCCGCAAAGTAACGCCTGCTTCTATCCAATATTCCAAACCTTACAATATTTAGAGGCTCGTGAATTAATTGTTTATAGTAGAGTAATGACACACTCGTAACAATAACCAATGTTTGAACCAAAAGACACGCTCCTAGCGCCGCCTTACGGAGCTACCTCAAAACATCTTCTGCAAGCGTTCACACCCTTGCCCTGGCATCTATCGGCAAGTGGAGGGAACGAGCCGACCTGCCTTCCTTACCCCACCCCACGGAAAAAAGCCTATTGATCGTCTACCGCCACTACACAACTTACGCTAACCGAAAGGACACTGCCAAAGCTTATAAAAGCTATTAACCACCAATAACAAAACGTTAAACCTGAGCATAACTCAAATCAAAGGCTCCTAGGAGTTCGAGGTGAGTGAACTCTAATTAAAAACGTCATTGGTGCCCATTCAATACGTTTTCACAATTCATGATGACGTGGACGCGCTTTTCATGACAGCTAATTCGTGCTTTACGGCGAAAAGTGAACCATTGTGTTTTAATTCTCACGAAATGGTGTTGTGCTATTCATAAAAGTGATATTGATCGTGGAGTGAGTGATACAGAGCTGTCGAAAGTGCATATTTGATGCCTTGTTGAACTTTCTGGAACTAGGTTGTCGAGGTCGAGCGCGTATAGCTATGCTGCAGTCTTAGTTATTCAATCTTCTGCGTACTTCGCGAAATCTAGGCTCTATTGGAATCAAGGCCAAGTGTTTTGGTGTAGTATGAAACCAGCTGAAATCAATAAAGATACGTATTATACCGGTAAAGAGTGATCAAAAAAGTGAAAAACATCTTTCAGTAAGAGCCGATCCACACTGCACAAAAAAAAGTTTGTGCAAACTGTTTGTACAAACAATAGTTTGTGCAAACGTAACGTGTGGACGTAGTAATACGTATATTTGCGGCGACAGAGTCAAGATACAAACAAGCACTAACTGAAAACACGTCCACACGTTCCATTTGCACAAACTTGTGCCGTGTGGACCACGTGGCTTTAACTGAAATTTTTCTTGACACGTCAAGTAGGTTAATTTGTTAGACATGTACCATTCCTCGTTAAATATTCTAAATTATTTTAAAACTGCATTGAAATTCAACAACCTTACATAGATAAAGCCGGATCGCGATTTTTTTAAGCAGTAGGTAATTGCTACGTCAACTCGATGCCATTTCATCTTGTCGCTGTAAAATCATTATCCATACCTACAAACTGAAAAGAGTAACTTGATACAGTAGACGATTTAAGCATTTACTTCGGTGCTTAACAGTTACTATAACAAAGAAACGAAGTTTTATTCGGTAAAAATAAACTTCCAGAGTTTCTGGAAGAAATTTCTTCTTTAGAGATAAGCTGTCCTGTGCAGGTTCTTAATATTATGTTCATATTTCAGTATATAAGTTGTGGTGCATAGTAAATATAAATAAATAATTCTGTAGTAGGAAGATCGACGACATCAAATGAGTCGCAAGAAGCCGCTGGATTCAGGCAGCGCAAGACTGAGGCCTGTGGAAGTCCATGCATAGGACCTTTGTCGAGCAGTGGACGTCTATCGGTTGATAAAGAAGAATAGAAGTCTTTTTTTGTAACGGCTCTACCGTAGCAAAATCTATCCACTTGAAGTGGCGAGCAGCCAATGTAATAGATCCTGCCTGTTTCCCTGATATAAATATTTTTGTCATGATGTCATAATAAGCGAATAAAACCTACGAAATAGCAACCTATAAAAAATGTAACTTTTCAATTCCAGGAGGGTGCAGTTGCAGGCGTTCCGCCGACGGAAGGCGCGCCGCACCAGCACGACGACCCGCTCGCGTCCGAGAAGGACCTGTTCATCGACGATGATGGCTCCGGTCTAGAAATCGACGAGAGCTCCGGCTCCGGCTGGGGACCTGGGCCCGGCCCGGACGACGAGGACGGCCGCGCCGGCTCAGGTGACGCACCGGACGCGCCGCCCGATGACGAAGACTTCAAACCCCGCCCCACTACACAACACCCGGAACCGGGTCTCGACTACAATGACTTGGATATCGACAACAGCGGGTCTGAAACTCAGTTCAATGAGTCGGAGAGCGACCCGGTTCCGAATGCGGAACCGCCACAACCAGAACCAGTAGATACGTTCGATGTAGTCAGTCGTGAGTAGAGGCTGAAGCATGCCAGTTTTGTTGCCGATTATTTTGATTTGGTTTGTTACGCGAAATACTTGTTCCAGAAACCTACAGTTAATTAAGAATTGTTAGTATTGATAAAAACCACAATAGTAATTTATGATCCATAGAAACGCCTTCACGCCTGACTCGGCTATAGGCTGCTCTTGCTTTTTTGTAGTAGTTTCTCATGGACGTGATGTCTATTACAAGTATTTCATGAAATAAGCCAAGTTTATATTTTACTTTTAGTTCTAATACATGTGCAATCATATTCTGTGATATTTATTAAGCTTTAATTTAATTTTTTTTTCATTTCACTATGGTGCTAGAGAATGTTTCCAATTAAAATTTTAGGTACATTTATACAATAATTTTGAACCTAAGGCAGATGGATGATTACACATTTAATTGAACGATCATTATTATTTTACAGAAGTAACAATTTTCTGTTCCTTCCATATCACTCCGATCTGGCTTTTTGTCAGTACTATTTTGTATTACCTACTTACTTATTTACTAAAACTTTACCAAAGCCAAAATTTATGCTTTCACTCTAGATGGTTTGTGGTGAATGTTTCTTATTTTTTATAACGTAGGTAAGCCAACATTTGAGTATTTTAAATCAGTTTTCAGTCACTATTTAAAATAAAACATGGCACATTGCCATCAACTTACCGATTCCATACAGCGTATTATAAATAATTAGATCTATATTTCAGGACAATAGTTACTGCGTAGTTAATAATTTATTCATTTATTTGAATTCCCTCATTCTGTGTCTCAGTACCACACAATATTTCGTGTCGTTGCAGCACAGACGTTGCAACCTTGGTTTATGTTTAATTATTATCATTACTCAAACGTAGAACATGTTCGCTAATCCCGCAATAGTTTCCTGAACATTCCACATAGCGGTTATTGTGCCTAATTGTGCTACGGTTTGTGCCTAATTATTAATATTGTTAACTGTTTAACAATGTGAAATAACTCCAAGCCGTTCAGAAATATAAATAAATCATTGTACTTTTAGTTTCAAGGAATTTGGTGAGTTTCGATGTGGACAATTAGCATTTTCTTTTGTGCATGAGATCATTAGTATGTCATCCCAACAGTTTTCGCGACAACTTGAATTATAATTGAAATAAAACTATTCAATGGTTGCATATAAATTTTGTATTTCGAATAGTTTATTGTTATACCACTTCAGATATATTTTTTTTATTATAATGACTCAATAATTATGTATCAAACTTTTTTTATTGAATTTGTTACTTAAATATTCATAAGTCAAGCAACAAAAAGGGGAAAACTATTTTAGTACGTGAGGGCTTGATGTTCTAGTAGGAAAATAATTACTATTTTAGTTCATTTTTGATGATTTAAAAACCTAAAACCACAATAGACATTCATAACATTCTTGACGCACATATAAAAAATACTAATAATATGTAAAATATAAGAATAGTTTCATTTCAAAGATGAAGATATTGGTATTCTATCGTTCTGTATTTCAAACTTACATAGTTTTTCATCCCAGTTCTGCATGTTATTCGAAATTTATTTCTAACTCTATTTCTCATTTTACCCATTGTATTATCGATCTTCTTATATTATTATTTATTATAGTCTTGCTATTTTAATTTCGTTACCTACATTTATCAAACTCATTAACAAATCAAAATTATCCGATACTAACAAGTCTTCGTCATCTAATGAACACACCTTAAAAATTTACCTATGGTGTTTCCAATTACTCTTAGTTAACTTACTAACACACCTATGCTATTTGAACAATAACAATCTTTCCTTTCATTTATAAAACAAACCTTTTTTAACCGACTTTTTACTGAACCAGATTTAATGATTTACAAATATGAAGTTACATTTAACATTAATCAACATCAATTATTGGTGACAAAATTTTTAAAGTCCCACAAAACAATTAGATCTCCAGGTTTTAAATGTAAACATTGACAAAAATTATCTTAAGGTTACAAATTATTTCATCAATATTATCGCTTATTTGTGTGTATGTATGTTATCAAGCGCTCAACCTTTGTAGGTATGAGAAAATTCCTACGTAAAATATATTTGATTTGTAGCCCTGTGCCCTGTATCTACATATTTATGTGCTATGAGTATAGACTTTAATCAAATAGATGGCAGCTAAAAATTTTCGCTATTACCCTATCCTAGTAACAGGTGCGTAGAGCCCTCTCTGAATAGAACTTGTGAAGTTGCACAGATATATACGTTTTATACGTAGTGCCATAGACAACATTAGACCAGTTAACAGTGAAGTTGCCGCAGGTGTAGGCTTACTGTTCTATTAATTGAAGATGTTAAGGTTGATTATACGGGTCTGCCCGCGAAATTCAAATTTAATTTGGTTTTTCGCAATTTGTAAACTAATACGACAAAGTAGGCTTATGGCACATATGGACACTTTCAAGTAAAGATTTTTATATAAACCTGTGAAGATGATACTACCACTGGCGCAATTTTACTAGCCTACTTTGTCGTATTAGTTTACAAATTGCAAAAAAACAAATTAAATTTGAATTTCGCGGGCAGACCCGTATAATCCACCGTAATAGTAAATGTAGGACTATTAAAGCTCGAGTAGGAACTATACTAACTACAAGAACTTCAATTAAGAATTTTCACACTAACGGTTTTACAGTAACGCAATGATCTACTCAATCATTCCAGCTCGTATATTGAAGCCCTCAGAGGGAGCACCGGACACACGCGGCGCAGGGGAGGAGCTCCCCTCTCGGCCAGACCAGACTGATATCAGTATATCAGGGGAGGAGATCAACCCACCTGTAATTGTAAGTGGAATTTTCATTCTTGACTCTTTTTGTATTCCTGTCCTGATTGGCTGAAATTATGGCGTTCTTACTGCATTTTAACCAATAGCTAGAGAGTGCCAGCCAGTCAAGGTAATTGCGATTGTCACATTGATGGAATCATTTTTAGACAATCCCACAGCAGAGGTGCGATTGTCTAAAAATTGCCGATCAAAATCTTATTCATTTCATGGCATTAGCTTCAAAGTAAAATATTCCTTGACTGTATTGATTTAAAGTCACAAATTCAGTACAACCGATTCTAACATGGAGCGTTATGGAGCTTATCGTACATACCTAAACGTATGAGAGTGCTTACATGAAATTGAGCTCTAATTTAATGCTCTTATGGTTTATTTTACTTTGACGCTAATGCCATGAAATGAATAAGATTTTGATCGGCAACTTTTAGAGAATCGGGGGGCAGTTCTGTGTCACTCTTGCACCAAACTGCTTAATCATGTTTAGTTAAATTTTGTAATGTTGTCACTTTTTGACAGTACTATTTCAGAGTTGACATGAGAAGAACAGGTCTAAAAAATTTAACTACACAGTTGATTAAGCAGTTTGGTGCAAGTCGGCCTAAGGGTTAGAGTGGTTATAGCCTAGTGGTAAAGAATTCTCTTCCTCCTTCGGCCTCCTTTAACGTTGAAGGAAAAGATCGTGAGGAAATCTGCAGTTCTCAGTTCAGTGTCTGAGAGTTGTCCATAATTTTCCCAAAGGTGTATGAAGTCTGCCAATCCGCAGAACCTTTGAATAGATTTCGACAAAACCTTATCCCGGAAAATCAACGCATTCCCACGGAATTTAACACGTAGCCGGTATAAATTATTATATTGACTGAAACAAAAAGCAAAAAACGCAACTGACTACCAAGATACTAGATTTAATATACGAGTATATCTAAATAAATATAAGTACTCATATAAGTATATAACCCTTCTGTGAGAGAGGACCTGCGCGCAGTAGTGAGTCGTTGATGGGTTGCTGATGATGATGATGACTCGTACCTATATTGAACGATTTCAATTCTCAATTTCCAGGACCAAGAGCAATCGGGATCGAATATAGAACCGAAGTCGCAGCCCGCGGACAACGGGGTGTTCATCATGAACGCCAAGCCGGAAGACCGCGCCACCAGCTTCTTCGCGCAACCTGGCATACTTGCCGGTCAGTATTGGATATAGTACACATTACACTTATCCTCGTACAGTTTTGGAGTTTACTCCTTAAGAATCGATTTTCATATATAAAGCGCCCGGTATGAGAAAAATTCGAGGAGTAAAATCTACTTATGAATGTCCTCGTTACGTTTTTCACAACGATGCAAATTTCTACCCTAACTTTGAGTTAATAAGGTTGGTTTTCGCTTGACTACTTATGAATTACCTCGTTACGTTTTTCACAACGATGCAAATTTCTACCCTAACGTTGAGTAAATAAGGTTGGTTTTCGCTTGAGTTGTCGAATGCGAAAGAGCTTTCGCTTCGGGAAGCCGAGCGCGTACCGATCGGGTCCGAGCGGCGCCGAGACGCAGCGAGCGCCGCGAATGCATTACGACGTTGTAAGGAGTAAACTCCAGTCGTGCGTCGGAGCTGACACACACACACTTTTTTTGCAATTCACGAAGGCGAGTGAGCTTTACTTGTGGTCACTTCGTGTACATGCACATTGCTTAAGTGTGCGTGCCTGTCAAAGCCTAGGTGGGAGCGGGCAGGCGCGAGCATTGCGCTCGCTCACACTTATACAGATACGACACACACACAACCATAAGTCAGTCGCCCTCGTGAATTGCAATAACTATATCATCGCTGTATTTGGAAAATTAAATAACAACACTTTGAGAAACCGACTTTATTGCATTTCCAGAAAGTCCAATTAAAGCTGCACCTTTCTGTAGTTCTAATTTTTGATTATTATCATTTAATAAAAAGATAATATCATGTTTCATCATAAGAAGAGATTAACTACCTTAACCTGGTGTGCCCGTCCAAAATTCAAAACTTTTGAAAGTATTTCTGAAGCGCCAACACTGACGATGATTGTGTGCGTGCAGAGACGTCAGACGGCCGACAAACAAAAAAAAAGGATTTGTTGCTCGACTAAAATGTTTTGAATTTTGGACGGGCACATCATGTTATCGTGGTTAATTTCTACCACCAAGATGCATAGTGCCGATTTCACCAACGTCGAATGACGTTTTACCCAGGAAAATAAATAAATTGGGCGTTCTGACAGTTTTTGTATTGAAAATACTGTCAAAATATGAAATTTACGCTCGGATAATACTTATTTTACGTTGTTGGTGAAATCGACCCTTAGCCATATACCTTAGGTACCTACTACAATAAGGTTTTATTAAATTATTTGTATATTAATTCAATTCTGTATGGGTTTAATGTGCAGCGCAGACGTAGCAACTTCGATTGCCGTAACTATCAACTGGCTGCGCAGTTTGTTAAAATTATATGAAAATCGCACCATTCAATCGCCACCAAAATGCAATGTGTCGTCGGCTTATTGTAAGAACTCAATATGTGACACATAAAAATCTTTGAATGAACGACGAAATAGTTTTAGTTGTATGAAAGTTGTTTAGTTGAATGAAAAATTATTCACTTTTTATAGTTGAATATCGTTATTACTATATCAACTCAGTATTTCAAATAATTACTTACTTGTTAGTAGGAAATATTTTGTTGAATCAAAAACCCCAAAAAAACCAAGTTAATGACTTCTTTCCATTGCAATTTATTTAAAAAAAAGATTAAATAAGTAATTAAAATATGTGTTTTTGTCACATAATAATTTTATAAAAGTAATTAAACAGAAATAATGAATTTCACCGAATTTCATTCAATAAAATGATACACATAACACATGTATTAAAAAAGTCATGAAATTACATAAATGAGTTTTATATATCAAAAATAAATAGGTAGAATTATTAGTTTTACAAAAATCTATTAATTTACATTAATGACTTTAAAATAACCAAAAGTTTCAAAATTTTAATTACCTAACGAATTTATGGTTAAGTCATAGTTAGACTATATTATAACAGTCATTAGTTACACAGTTATTAGTTATTAGAATAAGCGAACTCGCCATCCTCGCATGAACTCTCAAATTTCATGAGGATGGCTAAATTGTATGTATCTACTTAATTAGTTTTTAATTTTTTTTCTTACTTGATCAATAAAAAAAAACTAATTTGTTTAGACGTTGATTTTTGAATTCGGTACCATTTCAGCTGTGATCGGCGGAGCGGTAGTAGGGCTGCTCTGCGCGATCCTGGTGGTGATGTTCATCGTTTACCGCATGCGGAAGAAGGACGAGGGCTCGTACGCGCTCGACGAGCCCAAGCGGAGCCCCGCGGCCGCCTCCTACGGGAAGGGCCACAACAACCGGGAGTTCTACGCGTGAGAACACTCCGAACAAACTCTGCCACAAGTCTATTAAGTTTACACACAGTCAATCGATGTATCGTACAGCATTGAGTGTATCTGTTTTGTATCTAATTTCTGGATATACACTCTCGCACCAAGACCTAGAACCTCGTGACAAGAGGGAGCCGCAAACAGTCAATATTCTCCATGTTCTTTGACTCCAAGCAAAAGTCGTTAATGGAGTATGGATAACACTCTCGCGTTTACATCTCCTCGTGGAAAGTGAGATGAGAGTGATTGTGAATTGCAGTTTAGAGAAATATCAATATTGGTGCGAGTTCGGTTGCTCTAAACTGAACCAAATTGAGGAAATACCTTACTATGCCTTACCGTAAGGAAGATTATGAAAAGAGAAGCACTATGTTTAGGTCTCTCAATTGTCTGGTTTAGATTGGAGATGTCTACAATCGAATTAAAACCATTATTCATGAGAGTGTGTAGCTTTGACAAATCATAACATTGTGAGAATTTCTTGATTAGAGAAATCATAACATACTGCTATTCACTTAAGTATTGTATTGACGGAGTTACGCTTTGTTTATTACAAAAATTTACACTCAATGTTTTAAATCTTGCATGAAAACTTTTGCCAATATGCAATATTTGGTTTGCTATTAAAATACTGCTAGGTTTATGAATTTTTTTACTAATATTTAAAAGATTTAGCGATAATTTGAAAATATTTGAGTAAAATTACTTACCCGAATGTTTATGATGACAAATGTTTTCATACAAGAGATACATACATTTACAATAAAAATGTTACGATAAATTTCAAAACCCTAACGGCCATTTAGAAGATAAACTTACCGGCCATTTTGAAATTGACGTAACGTTCGTTAATTTGACGCATACCGTCAATTTTAACATTCCCATATTGTGGCTAAATTTGTTCTAAAACGAAATCAATAAAATTAAATAAATATCAACATGAAATTGTACTGATTGTACTTCTTGTGTACAAACCATGTACTAACTAATGTTGTACGTTCGACATACTTATGTATGATAACTTTAATGCATTGAATATCAAATTAAATTATCAATTCTTAAGACCAAATTTTGTAATGGGGTGAAGTTTATGAAATGTGTCTTGGTGTAATTACTTCTGCTGAGTCGAGACCTATGTGTTTTGAGTGTTGAAGTATCACTAATGATAAATCTATACTTAGTTGAATCTAAATGGGAGATCTTGTATAATGTTTTTTCTGTAAAAAAATATGTGCCATCCGCTTCCTTCGATTGTATATTTGCCAATCATGTTAGTTTTATTCTCATCGCATAGATTATTATTATAGGATAATAACAATAGTCTATGGATACATCCTCTTCATTGTCTATACGTGTATCATAATGTAAAGGTAAAGCTAATTTTATGGGTATCCTTATTCTTATCTATATTTCAAATCGCGCAGATAGAAGGAACAAAAATATGGACAAACATAAAGGACAAGGCAGCTAAAAGTAGCAGATCTTTGGAATTTGTCACAAAATTACGTATACATAATATTATGTAAGTAGCAATAGAATATTATGAATTAACATTGCTGAAAATCATTAAAGATTAAAACTATTAGTGTATGTTAACTAATAACTACTTAAAAAGTTAAGGATACCTACAAGTTTTTACCTTGCCTCCTAATTTAGTGGACATTGAAATTTATTCCACAAAATATGACGAATAGAATCATTTTATAGAATCAAATATTCTCTAATTAATAATTAATCCTTTAGTTATATTTCAATAATCTTCACTAATTTAAGGCAGCCGTGTTTTTTATTTATATATTTATGAATATGTAGGTACATTGTCACTTCTATACATTTTTTGAAAATTACTAAAACTACTACTAAAAACTAATATTGTACCATTATAAAAATTGCTGTTGTGTAGAGGCTCTAACTACCTCTTTGAACCCACAATGGCTGGTTTCTATCCAATCCAAAATTGAAAGTCGAATATTAAATCCGAATTTATAGTCATTTTAATTACTTTAATTAATTACATTATATTTTTAGTAATTTTAATTAAGTATTATAAAATATATAATTTTTACAGTAGTGGTTTTATTGATTTATTCAATTCAAATATAGCAAATAATATTCAGCAAATGCATTATTGTGACATATCTATTTTTTACATAACTGTGCATACTGGTTTGCTTTTCGGTGAAGATTAATGAAATCTAGCAGTGTGTTCCTTTAGTGTGTAAGAATTTTTTATTCTTTTCTATATTATAATAATGACTAATTTGGGATTTCATTTTTACATGTTTTATGTTAATTATACTTAATGTTTTACTGATAAGGCATTGTTTATGTAATTTGGGCTATGAAACAAATATTGTGTTATGTGTTAATGCTATTTTGGTTTTATTTTAAAATTAATATATAAATTTCCATCAGCTAGGCAACGAATTGTAATTCCATTATTCTATGGTTTCGATTAGGTAATTTATGGCTCTCTTATTAATAATTTATTATATCAATGTGCTCAGTTTGCAATATTTTTACACCTTTAATAAATTACTTTGAAATCAACTACGACAATTAAGTCAATTAATTTATTTAAATTAATTATTATACTAATTAATGGTCATGTACGGAACGATTGTTAATATTAATATAAATTTTCATAGATAATAAATACATTATATAAAAAGTAATCGAAAGTAACTTACGCGAGAATGTAATTTTTTTTTTTGATGACTGTATAATATTCGTCATTATCGGATCACGACAACTTTAAGACAAAATAAGAGCGTTTATTAAAGATTTAGAAAAAAAGTAACCAACTTTCAGTATTTCTCAAACTCTATCCAAATTTTATAGAGGCCTATTTTGAATCTTACCTGATGGAAAACAATGAGGTCGATGTTGGAGTGCGCTTGCCGGGAAGACGCCTATTCACTCTTAACTTGAAGGTACTCTTGTTATACCTTATACGTGACAGGAAACATGGAAACCGGAAGGGCAACCATACCTTAGCGGTTCGTTTCAGAAACTGACCGGAAAAGTTTAGTGCGAGTAGGTTGGATGTCGACTACATAATGATGCCGACCTTCATGATTTCTAGCAGTCATTTGGTGCAACGAAACCACGTGTTTAAGTATTTTATATACCTACTTAAAAATAATATTAAGGGGACGCTGTACACTCGACCGAAGTTGCCGGCGCACGTGGGTAACCGGCTTGCTATTTCACCTAACATTGTGTGAGAAAGAGATAGACTCAGTGTAGCGAGTGCATGCGCGCATACTTCCATGCTCCCGTCCCGCTCCCGCTCCGTTTCGA
Source organism: Oeneis ivallda (assembly GCA_029955525.1). NCBI lineage: Eukaryota > Metazoa > Arthropoda > Insecta > Lepidoptera > Nymphalidae > Oeneis > Oeneis ivallda. Next base: position 25,981,988 of record JARPMR010000003.1, read on the forward strand.
GTGAGAGGCGCGATAATTTACACCGAAATCAAGCGCACGAAAAGGGTTGAACAGTCGTTTGGGAAAAGAGTTTTTGAGAAAAAACTACTAAATGTATGTTTACAAAGTAAAGGTTTTTGAACTAATGAATAAATAAACTATGTCTAAAGATAATTTTTTTTGGCATTTTCATACTCCTAATGTTATTTATTTGCGCCCAAAGTTGACATAAATTTAGTGTGAAAATGACGATCTTTCGAGGCTCGTAACTTTATAACGAATATTTTTTTCAATATTTTATATATCAATAAACCTAGATAATGATGAGGCAAACCGACATAATACTTAGTTTTGAGCGTACAATATCGAATAATGTAGTAATCACTCATCTACGTTTGTATGAAGAAGGTACTGGCTTGAGCCCCCTTAAGTAGGTAAGGCACCACGATAGTTTAAATTTAAATGCTTTAAATTGAAATTTAACTGCTTAAATAAATATTTTGAACTACTATAAATCATATTTAACAAAGGCCTACTCATTAGATAAGTTACATAATAGTCAATGGCAATAAATAATATTTATTTTGAAAAAGAAATCATGAATCACGGAAGCCACATTAATTACATGAGGGCTGGTAGATTTTGAAAAATACTGTAAAATATATGCCCCTGGGGAAAAAATATGATGACGTGAAATAAAACCGAAATGAAATAATTTAACTTCGACGCTCATTTAGTGTAAGAAACTGTACATTGTAATTGTAAATTCTTTTAGATCTAAATCAACTAATTTATACATAAACATACCTAAATATTCAGTAATATAACCAAAATAATAGAAAATAATATTATTACGTATATTCCAATGCTATGATGACCTAGACTGAACATAGCTTCTAATTTCACTCAAAAAATCACAACTTCGTTTATTAATGGCCGATTTCACCAACTTCGAGTGACGTTTTACCGAGGAATAATTTGGGTGTTCTGACAGTTTTTGTACTGAAAATACTGTTAAAATATCAAAGGACATTGGGAAACCCGTCCCCATCCTTGTAGCACTTTTTCTCATATGTAACATCATGGGCATAAAAAAGTACATCATTTCATTGTATGGCAGTATATCTGTGAATAATTGGGGAAAAAAGTTATTCATTCTAGAAAAAAGTACTTTAAATTGTTTTTATTATTAAACAGTTTTTAGGCGCACAACACAACAATCGAGAATGGTGCCAGTCTATAATAAAGCGAAAGCAATACGGTATATAAGTGTTTCTGAGACAGAAAAACGTGAGAACTATGTGCGTATGCGCCGACCGGAAGCGCGACCAGCCAGTCGCGTCGTCGTCCTACGTCCTACCCAAGCGTCGTTGGGTAGGACGTAGGACGATAGGATAAAATTTTGTTTCTTTTTTTTTCAATTTCATCAACCTTCGTGCGAAGATGTCTCTAATGATGATTATGTTATTTAAAACCTAAGGACATGATAATAATAAAAAAATAATAATCATAAATAGCAGAATAGTCATACAAATAATTAAGGATTTTTTTTTCTTAATTCATAAATTCATTTTCTCATTCTTTAATTCAATTATTTGTTATTCAGACTAATACTTATCTATTTTTTCACACATGCCCCATGATGCTACTCCACTGGGGACGGGGTTCATACAAATTTTTCCATTGTTCTTTACGCTGGGACTTATTTTACGTTAGTGAAATTGGCCCTAAATAACGTTATTACTTTATGTGTGATTTAAGTTAGAGCTGTCAAGTTCATCAAGTTGGCATTTGGACGGTGTACTTGTAACTTTTTTTTCAGTTATGCCATTATACTATATTTATTGTAATACTGTATGCATTTAGGTATAACATTTTGAAATTACGAATGTAATCTAACATTGTAACAATTCTATTTTTCTCCTATTTTCGCAATCGATAAATTTTTTCATTCTTAATTTAATCGGGTTATTCATACATTTAGGTATGCATATTGCGCAGATATAAATATTATTATATGCAATAATATAACCAATAAGAACCTTTAATTTTCAAAAATGGAACTTATACAATTACATTTATGTATTTTTTCTGAAGGTGTATTGTTAAAAATAAAATTTAAACATTATTACATCTGTAACAATTGATTTTCTTTAGATTGTATTTGCTAGTAAATTGTTAATAATAAATACAATATGTACTTCTCTCTGTTAATTTCATAGTTAATGCAATTACGTGCTGCAAGCGGACAAGCATAAATGATGAATAATTTGTTTCATGCACCACTCCGCAAGCGATAATCAAAAAACATCGTACCTAACAATAAAACGTAATTCGTGGAAATTTTATTTAAATTACGTAGATATACCTACTTTTATATTCTTTTTATAAGGCTTGGTTTAATTAATATAAGTAGTATTTTTTATAATTGCAGCAATTTTTAGCAGCTACCTTGAAGTTGATATTATTTACATTCTGATTTGCTAGCAAATGTAAGTTTTTTTTTATATAAATATTATTTGCCTACATTTAAGAGGAAATATTTCTTTACGAATGCAGCTTTTTAAGTGATATGCTTTTAACTGTTCAATCATAATTCCTAACTAACAAAATAAGCTATGAAACTATTAATTACTTGAGAGTCTAGCGTTTAAATTCTTGTAAAAAGGACTTATTTCACTTTTACTACCTAACTTAATTATTATTATTGGGCGTTCTGACTGTTTAAACGCTCGGATAATACTTATTTTACGTTAGTGAAATCGAATAAAAGAGCTAGAATCATATTGCCGATAATTTCAAAATCTAGAAGCCTAGAATAGCTAGCTTAAAATTATATAAAAAAAATAGAATCTAATCTATCGGATTTGATTTCAGATTCTTCCTATTTGCCCTATATTACCTGACTTTAAATTCTAATAAACAGTGCATTTTTTATAGTAAGAATAATTTGAGTGAAATAAGTCCTTTAAAATATATTGTGTCTTGTTTTGTTTTTTTTTTTTACTAAATAAAATATTTTAATGTAAGGTTTAGATTTAGGGTAGGCATAAATATATCGATGTCCACCTTGTAAATAATGCTCCTTTACACTTAGGTAAATATACAGGTCATTACGAACAACTGTGTTTTCTTTCCTTACTGATTTTTTGTATAAGTACCGTACTCTAGAACCTATTTACCTATTTTATTAGGTGTTACCTACACCTAATAAATAAATAGGTTCTAGGTTATCGTGCACTAAACGGGTCTGCCCACGAAATTCAAATTTTATTTGGTTTTCCGCAATTTGTAAAAGTGATACGACATAGTAGGCTTATGGCATTCTAATTGCGCCAATGGCAGTATCATCTTCACAGGTTTATATAAAAATCTTTACTTGAAAGTGTCCAGTTTGACAAATTAGCCAGAATATCGACTAATTTGTGAGTAACTCACGTCCAATCTACACAGTTAAAATATCCAATTAAAATATCTACACAGGCCTACTTACCTAGAACAAATCATCCGCCAGATGCAGATTGCTAAAATAATCCGCTAAGTTCTCTGGCAAACTAAAATTCGGCAAATTTTGTGTTATTTTATTTTAAACCGTGGCGGTGAACACTAGCCTAGGATTCTCCATAAACCTAGGTGCAACAGTCAGATATACCCCACCGTTACATCCGCTTACCTGTGATCCGCTTAACCCCGTAAACGTCAATCGTCATTATACCCGAGCGTAATCTACGCAGCCCTAAACGACTAGCGCATTCCTCGGATATAAATGGACGTAGTTATGCAAAAAGGTTCCAACCCACAGCAAGTTTTCAGTCAGATTGATGCGGTTTTAATTGATTATATGAAGAAGGGTGGCCTAATAAAGTAGCCTAAAGCCATTTACTCAATTTTGACAAACTGGGTTGGAACGTTTTTGCATAACTACGTAGGTACAAATGATGTCTGACTGCCGCCATCTAACAGCACACGAGCTTCCCTAAATTGACCGCAGTTATCCAAAACCCGTACTATAGCTGTTGATATCAAACCCGTCCTCTGATAAAACTTAGAACCCAGCGAATAAGAAGTCTAGGTTGTTCCACTAATTCCGCCCCTATTGTATCAGCACTATTTGTGCCATCTCACATTTGCAACCGTATTTTGTGAAGCTCTCCCCCGATCCGTATTAGGTATAAGCCGTATAACCGATCTAGAAGTGACACCTCCATCCCTGTCTCTACCTCCAGGAACAGTAGGCATTGACGGTCGAGGTGTATCGAAATGCAGCAAAAAAGCGGTTTTATGCAATAGAAAAGCGGTTAATGTCAAACGAGTTATTGCGGGAGAAATATATTAAGTTTATGCAAGACTACGCGGATATGGGACATATGTCTATCTGTGACAGAAAACCGGATGACTATGCGCCTGATGGATATTTTATACCACATCATGGTATTTTTAAGGCTAATTCGGATAAAATTAGAGTTTTTTTGATGCTAGTGCTTCTACAGATAATGGGTTGTCAATTAATGATAAGTATTTTACATGCCGCATGCCGTCATCATCATCATAGTGCCCGCGTACAGTCCACAGTTCGAGGCCTGGCGCTCCAGTCTGGAGATTTATAAAAAGGGGGATTGCAGCACTTCCGTAATGAACCGAAAGGTGGCGGTTCCATCCTTTCCACCAACAAAAGCATTCCCAAAGAGGGTTGACGTCAGGCAGGCGGCCGATCGTACAATGTCATGCCGAATCACTTACAACATGGCTTACAAGACATGTGCCGACCCCACATACCGTGGGACAAGGACAAAGAGATGATGATATAAAAATTATGCTGAAGATAATTTTATCTCTTTTCAGTGGATAAAATCTCCTGCCCATGCCCTGCGGGGGTTTTTCCTACTTAAGAAAGTAAAAAAAATACATTAGAGATTAAATAAGTAGGTACTTAGGTATGAATGATACTAATAAAATTAATTAAGTTTTATGGTTCACATAAAGTTCACAAAACGAAGAAAAACCGGCCAAGTACGAGTCTGACCCGCACACGTTTACCGCATCGTTGGATTTAACACAAGTTAAGCTAAGATCGAGCAAAAACAAAAGTATAGAGTCGAGACAGTCTATAATTTTTAACTTATTTTTTTTTATTACCTACTTGTTCTTTTAGCGGCAATAGAATACACATTCTGTGAAAATTTCAAGTGTCTACCTACCTAGAACCTTTTTAGTAGGTAGGTTCCTATCTACCTAGTATTAAGGTTCATGAGATACAGAACGGATAGACAGACGGGCAGCGGAGGCTTATTAATAAGGTCCCGTTGGCGCTCAATGAGTACGGAACCCTAAAAACAAACAACGTTGAATTCAGGCATGCTATGGTTAATTAAATTACTCCATTAATGCCAAATGCCGACAAGTTCATAATGCTGCAGTCAATTTATTTTTTGGAGAACGAGGCCCATACAAATTACTCATTACACTTTTTTTTTATCATTGCAGAAAAAAATAAGGTAAATATTGCTCGGCATAGACGGTTTATATGCTCAACAACTACAACCTATTTTAACTATTTTTTTTCACTACGTAGGTATGTTCAGTACGTATTTGTTATTACAGCCATTTTACAGCATTAACTAGTGGTTCGCCCCGAACTGAGACCTCGCGGTAACGGTATCCCATGATTATTCATTCAATCGATACATGATAACCAAAACTGACATTATTATTATGCCCGTTTTCACCAAACATACCTAAATCATCCCCTAAGTAGGAGTCTCTTAACGTAGGTAGCTCCTAAATACAATCCTAAGTCCTAACATCCGTCCCAATATCCTTTTAGGTGTCCCGTACAGGATCGTGATAAATAAGTTGACAGAAAACATCAATCACCTAACTTATAGGTAGCCCGTAAAGGTTAGGGAACGTTAGTGAAAACATTGAATTATTATGTAGGTACTAACGAGTGAAACCGGGTTACGGGCATCTGTACAAATCGTCATCTATCGACGCGAATAGAAAATATACAATATTTAACTAAAATTTAACTAAAAAATAATTTTCATTGAATAATATGGTACAAAAAAAATTACAATACAATTATTGTATTATAATAAGTAACTAAATAATAATGGTCGACGCAAAACTGTTTTTGGGATAGGTCGTTAGTCGTAACTCGTAGTTCCATGGGAATAGTTACTGACTGCGCCATCTATTAGCATTATTGTGAAGCTATGTTGATGCGATATGAATTACTGATGTACATTAAAAATTAAATAATCTCGTTTCTTTATAATATTCATATAATTTTAGTATTTGTTGTTCAAGTACAGGATATAAGTGACCTAAAAACATAAAATCAGTTTGAAAATCCATAGCGGATTTTCCTAGAGAGCGTCTTCAAGCGAGCGTATAAAATCGCCACTTTGAAAGCCCCCCATTTCGTCAATTTTAAGGGAAAAATTAAAAAAAAAATATTTTTGTACTCAGTTCAAAATTATCTTTAAAATGATACGTAACAATTTTATGTAACGCGATATTTTTTTTTTTACTTCGCATTCGCTTCTATGAGAGCCCCCCTGAAATAAAGATTTTTATAACTTTTTAAGCCATTTTCGGCTGGAGGCCATCGGTTTATATATTATATCTAAATTTGAAGTAATTACGTTCAGTAATTCAAAAGTTATAAGGCTCTGACAGACGGACGGACGGACAAGTGCAAATCGCTCTAGTTAACTCAGAGACCTCGCTTCGCTCGGTCAAAAATTATTGAAAACCACCTTTTAATGATTTGTTAAAAAAATATACTCAAACAAATGGACGCATTATAAACTGTAATAAAATTTCGATCCATCCTTCACAAGGCAGCGTGGCCGAGTGGTCTAAGGCGCTGGTTTTAGGCACCAGTCCGAAAGGGCGTGGGTTCGAATCCCACCGCTGTCAAATACTTTTTCTTTTTCAATTTGTTGCAATAAAATCTTATCTGTCATTTTTTTGCAACAAATAATAATAACATAGCAAAAAGATATAGAATTTTAACAAAAATTATTTGAACCAACCAACATACAGAGTATTAATATACTTACACACATTTGTTAGTACATTTACTTAGTACATTTGCGAGATCAAATCAGAAATGAGAACATCCGTAGGAGAACCAGTCACTAACTCAGCCAGCGAAACTGAAGTGGAAATGGGCGGGGCACATAGGGCACGAAGAGCTGATGTTCGTTGGGGTCAAGTTGGGGTCCCAAGGTGGGCGCGGAGTCGCCACTCCACCTAGTGGGGTCTGCAAACACTGCGTTTCGGGAAACGCAAGCGGCGCAAGACCGAAGCCTGTGGAAGTCCATGCAGGAGACCTTTGTCCAGCAGTGGACGTCTATAGGTTGATAAAGAAGAAGATATTTTGGTCCGAGCTCTACACACTTTTGACGATTTTGCTGGCGAAGGACTAAGCGCTGTGGTTTTATTAGTGGGAGATTCCGAGTTCTTTTCCCGACAGGGACAAATTGGAATTTATAATTTCTGAATTGTCTCTGGTCTGGTCTAGTGGGAGGTTTTAGCCATGGCTTGTTATCAGTATCACACTACCGTCAAAGACGTGCCGCCAAAAGATTTAGCGTTCCTGTACAATGAAATATGTAGAAAGTAGAAACCTACTGTACTTTACGATTAGGGTTAAATATTTATACTATTCCATTAAACTTAACCAGTGATAGCCTAGTGGTTAGGACTGTGGTCTCCTATTCGGGGGGTCGCAGGTTCGATCCCGGGTACGCACCTCTGACTTTTCGGAGTCAAGTGCGTTTAAGCAATTAAATATCACTTGCTTCAACGGTGAAGGAAAACATCGTGAGGAAACCTGCACATCTGAGAGTTCTTCATAATGTTCTCGAAGATGTGTGAAGTCCGCCAATTCGCATTGGGCCAGCGTGGTGGACTATGGCCTATAACCCTTCTCTGAAAGGAGACCTGGCTCAGTAGAGAGCCGTTGATGGGTTGTTAATGATGATGATGATGATGATTAAACTTAATTGATTAATTAAACTGTCATTCCCCTTCCAAGTTATCCCGTTAACATCTTTAACTGCGTCGTCATTTACCATCAAGTGAGGCAGCAGAATGATATTTTACAACAGCGGCGGTTCCAATTTTGTTGTGATTAGATAAGTCGGTGGCAGTGTAAGTACACTTGAGTACAACTTGGGTAAGTACCCAAGTTGGCCGTCCACGACCTTTACAAAATGACGTCATACTCTACCGTTGACATATAAAATAATTGCATTTTTTACTGTTTACCACGACTGTGACGGAAGCTTTTTTTTCTGGCAATGATTTTCATTGCAATAACGTCTAGAATATCGAAGTGCGTGGCTTTAATGTGTTATTTTTCTTCTCTTAGAAGAAAGTCATTAATTAAAGTAATAAAATTAGTCTCTGCGCTATGCAAAACTTTTTCTTTTTTACTCATCGTAGAAAACTACACACGAACAATAGCAAACAACAATAAATAACTAAGACTGGGTTTCCACGGCGCGGTTCGCACCCGCGCCCGCAGCGGTTGCGGTAGGTACCGCTAGTACTGCGCCCGCCACCGCGGGCGCAAGCCGCGCCGTGGAAATTGACACTTCATTTTCCATACAAATCTGCATTCTACGGAGGCCGCGGGCCCGCAACCGCTGCGGGCGCGGGCACGAACCGCGCCGTGGAGACTCAGTCTAATTAAAACTTAACAAAAAAAAATTAAAACGTCAAAACAAAAGTTTCAAAAAACACTATCTATCTTTACTCTGACTGTACTGACGATGGCGAGATTTACCTATACGTTGCCATCTGTGCTAAGTAGGTCTGACTTGAGGTGCGGTGTGGGGAAGCGCGAAGGGAGGTTACGGCTAACTTGAATCGGACTTGAGTAGAAATGCAAAATGCATTAAATAAATTATGTGTACCTACTTAGCCAAAAATATCTACAATTTAATAAAGAAAGACGTATCCTACTTTCTTACTATTATATTACTTTTAAATCCAATCAAACCACCGTTGTACCGAAACACTATGATTAATCGTTGTCACAAACTCGATCTCAGAATCCGCACTCGCGAAACTATTAACATAAATAAAACAAAGATTAGATACCCGGAGAGGCTGGTCGCTTCATGATTTATTGAAATGGACCTTCTGAGTACCTATCAGCTTATCTTTGCAGAAAATAATAGTTAACTATAGGGTACAGCTGTTGTCAAAAAACAACAGTTTATGGTTTATATTAAAAGCACCTACCTATTTAAAAAGTACCTACTACCTATTTTAAAGTAAGTCATTATTAATAATATACACAGTTGCAAAACGTTGATAAAACATAGATTAAAATGGGCGGAGACACTGTCTGTTGATGATTTATTGGTTTGGATCCTTTGCTTGGGATGAACTTAGCTACAAAAAACCTAATGCAAGAAAAAAGTTTTAAAGGTTTGGACACATACAACAAGTAACGGGACGTGTCAATCGAAGTTTATATATATTGTAGGTAATTTAAATAATGAATGATATTTTTTTAGATTACTATCAAAATACAAGCAGAAACCATACACAATAGTGAAAAAATTATTAAACTAAATCCTCAAACAAAAAATATTGAATGCGTCGGAAAATGGACGCATGCCTCGCTCTGCGACCAAAATTGACTGATAAAATTGAAATTTTTACATTGACTGAGTAGACTTCTGTCATTTGTTGACGGATTTCTAGCTTTTTGCATAACCATAGCTTTAGGGTTGGTAGTCGCTGCAGCTGTGGGGCGACTACCAGTCCTAAATCTACCTATGTATACATCTAAATTTTTTTGTATTTATATAGTGACATAATATCAACACTTTGAAATTTCAAGATATTGGTACTTAATATTTTTATTGATTCACATGTTTGAAGGCATTCACACTCACGCGCATAGGTAGGTATTACCAGAGTAAAGATAGATAGAGTATGGAAACTACCTATAAACGTTCGAAACGGCTCACTCACACAAACATGCGCATCGACGAGACCAAATACCGGTCCTCAGTACTGACAGCACCGCGAGGCCCGCTATTTGGCTCGTCGATGCGCATGTTTGTGTGAGTGAGGCCGTTTCGAGCGTTTGTAGGTAGTTTCAGTACTGGTTATAATTCTACTGTGTGTTGAGTGTGCCCACAGAAGCGTTAAACTACGGCCGTTCAAAGAATGCGTTCCTGACACGTCGCGATTGAACTGACGACGTAACTTTGTAATGGCGTTGCAGTTACGATAAAAATATTATTGCTGGTTGTTTACCGTTTTAACAATTGATGAGCATTAAAACAACATTATTATATCAATAATCAATTAATGTTATAATTTTGTGACAGTTGTCGTGACTAACTGACAGGTGTCAGGAACGCATTCTCTGAACGGCCGAACTTTAGGATACGGAATCCAGCTTCCGAACAGCGACTCAAAATCGCAAGAACGCTGATCGCTGCTGCTAAAAGTGGTCAGTCTACCATCTCCCTTACTGCTGTTCTGCAGAGTACCTTACGTGATTAATTTAGTTTAGATATTCTGCCGTTCCGCTTGGAGCTGCCGCGACGCGTCGCTGACGCTTTGTTTTCGTATAAGCCTCCTACTGACCACCCTAAACAAAGTCTACACTACGCGAGTTTAAAACACTTAATGAAGATGAAGCAATTAATAATAATAACAATTTTTTGTCGTGTTAGCAAAAACATGTTATTATAACATTATGACGTTATTAGCTGGTTAATATTAATTAAAAAGTAATATTCCCTATTAGTAAGTGTTTAAGTCGCGAAACTGAAGTGGAAATGGGCGGACACATAGTTCGAAGAGCTGATGGTCAATGCAGGTGTTGGAGTGGCGACCCCGCACCAGGAAGCGCAGTGTTGGCAGACCCCCCACCAGGTGGACCGCCGACATCAAACGAGTCGCAGGGAGCCGCTGGATCCAGGCGGAGCAAGACCGAGGCCTCTGAAAGTCCATGCAAGAGACCTTTGTCCAACAGTGGACGCCTATCGGTTGATAAAGAAGAAGAAGAAGAAGTGTTTTTCCTATATCTGCTACAACGCTGCTTTGTTTTTTAAATATTATCCAACATTTGGCAAACATTATGTACCACAATACGCTATCGAAGGCTATACCATCCATACCATATACTGCTTAAATGCAGAGGTGTATCCGACCAACGACAAAGATACATTGGCAGTCCAGCAACACTCACTGAAGTCCTAACCGACCTGGGTGGCCTGCTCGGATTCTGGAGAGAGCTCGGCTGGCTGGAGTGATCTGGCGGGGAGCCGTACGAACTACCAGCGAAATCACGCCACAGATTTAATGGTCAAAGTGCAAAACTTAGTTGCGGAAATACCTAATTTTTAGACAACCTCCCTGGCGCAGTGGTGAGCGCTGTGGTCTTATAACTGAGAGGTCTCGGGTTCGATTCCCGGCGGGGTCAATTTGGGAATTTATAATTTCTGAATTGTCTGGTCTGGTCTGGTGGGAGGCTTTGGCCGTGGCTAGTTACCACCCTACCGTCAAATACGTGCCGCCAAGCCATTTAGCGTTCCGGCACGATGGTTTGTAGAAACCAATTAGGGGTATGGGTTGAATTCTCACTGCCATACCCCTTCCAAGTTAGCCCGCTACCATCTTAGACTGCATCGTCACTTACCATAAGGTGAGATCTCAGTCAAGGACTAGCTTGTCATCAAATAAAAAAACCTAATTCCCATTTAAAGAAAAATTAATATTCCTTTGCTATAATCCGCCAAACAGAAAGCTCAAAAGTACGTTTCGCTTCGATACCGGAGCTAGACCGAAGCATCATCAGGAGATGATGACTCCACCATTCGCAAATGCAAAAAAAATTTTGCAATTTTTTTATTATTATTAATTTCATAGTATACCTACTTATTAGTTTAATTTTTCTGTAAATATCATGAATTCTTTCAATTCCACAAAGTAACGCCTTATTCTATTCAATAACTATTTCCCAGGATGAAGACAAAAATTCCTATAAAAACTAAAAGGCTCTCTACGTTAAAGTTAGTCTACATGTTTCTGGGGATCAATAAAAACATTCACCGCGTCAATCGATTTGGTCTCGCACTTGACAGACAGGACAGTTTTTGCGATCGTTAGAAAGAAAAAGTTCATTGAAAACATGCAGTCGTTGACAGAGAAAGTGTATTGAATTTGAATAAACTGTATGTAAATCAATCATATCTTTAAATGCACTACAAGGAAATAAAATGGGCACCTACTTACATATTTACTTAAAAGTGGTCACTAGAGCAACTCCACCTTTATGCGAAACGGCAACTTGATAGTGTTGAATAATAATAATATGTATCTACTTACTTACTTAAGTACAGTTACATTGCCCCCCCCCCCCCCCCCCCTTGGCCATCGGCTGGCGACGCTCTTGATTGAAACTGATACATGAATAGAGAGTACCTACGCAAAGCCGGCCAAGGACCTCCTCCAGGCATCTTTTGAGGGATATGGGCATAATGAGAGAAGGGAATTCTCTATTTATAAATGGTAGAAGTGTCAAACACACTCATTAATTTTATTGTCTCCAGCATGTTTTACAGTCGAGGTTCATATCAAATTAAACCTTGACCGAAAAAATAAGTTAATTTACTACTTTATCTTTCAGACTTTCGTGATTGTAAATTATATTGCGTGAACAGTTTTATATTTCGAATAATATCAATAAAGTAGCAATTTCTCCACATGACTTCCAACCAAGTTATTAATTAAAAATACATAAATCAAAAATTTTATGTATTGTCTTAATAAATAATTAATAAAAATGGACAAATAAAACGTTAAATACAAGAATCGTAAAATTTACAGCTTCTTTTTATGTTATATATTAATTAGCTAAAAGCTAATGTCCCACGCTGATTAATAATATATATTTTATACGCTAGAAATGTAAAAAAACTTGTATTTAAATGATCCTTTTAGGTAAATTCGAACTCGTAAAACATCAAATGTTCTCGTGAAACATAAAAGTGACACTATTATAGATCGATGTAGTTAATTTCTTTAATTTATCTGTTTCATTGTAAAGGAAATGAACGGTAGAATTATTATAATTAGGTACCTAACATAAGTATAATATCTGTTGTTAATAAAAACAAATGCTCGACTTGTCAATATGAGTTAAGTAGTTATTTATATAAATACAATAGGAAACAGATTTCCATCAATTACTAGATGCATATCTCTGCGTCAAGAATGTATCACCATTCTCCTCCTTTAAATTAACACCGATAGACAGAGAAAATTAACACCAAACATTAATCAGGACCTCAAATGAATAATGAATGTATTTTATTAGATCATCAATATTATCTGCTAGTAAATGTTTCTTAGATAAAACTGACAGCAGTAGGCCACTTCAGGCGAATGGTAGTGCAGTGTAATGTTGGTATATAAAGCCGGAGAAATGCTCTCTCCACATCCATTCACTCCAGAGCTTTCGACTTTATCACAACATGGCCGCGAAGTTGGTAGTAACCTTGGCTTGTTTGGCCCTTTGCAATGGTAGTCCTGCAATTGTAAAGAGTAAGTAAAGATATTATTTATTTAACTCAAATATGGTTGAGCAAAGCAACGGCTGGGTCATGCGTCATGCTCGTGAACGGGTTCCACCGGCGGGAATGGGTCTATTTTCTATCTGCCCATCTTAAAATGCATTGAATTGTAAGTAGGTATGCATTTTTGGAACTTCCCCGCATTGTGGAAACACTGCATACATAGCATAGTACCTATTGTAAACTATTTTGAAAAGAGCAACCGCGGAGTTTCTTGCTGGTTCTTCTCGGCAGGAACGCCCGAACCAGTGGTGGATTCGTCGACTATTCAAAAGCACTTGTAAAAGCTTATTTGAATAAAAAATATTTCTATTCTATTCTATTCTAATCTATTTAGCCTTGTTTTCAGACTTTTACATAACGGTGCATCATTAAGTACTTACCTAGGTACTTAGTATCTTTTAAATAGCACTAAGCAATGTTTTCTAACGGCACAAATAATCGATTAGCAACGTGTAAGTGTTACAAGATCTTTATTTTATGTTTCAGGTTATATATTCCGTAGCGGACGCGGGTATTCAGTCGGTCAAGGTTACACAAACAATGCAGGCGGGCGGGCGACAGGCTCAGCGACTATCAATGGAGGAGTTCTTCAGGCATACGGAAGCGCATCCGCTGACGGTCTCAGTCCATTAGGAAAGAACGCTTTCGGCGTACCCGGACAAGCTGTTGCTAAAGCCGAAGTATACGATGGTCCAGGAGCTCCCGGAGCGTCCAAAGCGGTTGCTGAGGCTCAAAACACACCAACCTATTACCCCGTGCCTGCTCCTGCTACCATCATCTCTTACGAACAAAACGTTGAAACGCCTGCTGACGTAATATATAAATACCCTGGATCGGTTGCGCAGTCATCTGCTATTATTAATGAAGACTCTGAGTCGTCTGTCACTTCTGCCAGGGCGAAAGGTGCTGGTTCAGCCGAATCTACAGCTAAGACCCAGGGAGTTGGAAGCTACGGAATCACCTCATCGAACGCTAAGACTTTCGAGTCTGGTTTCGGAACTGCTTCTTCAAAGGTCAACAACGGTAACGGAGTTGCTAATACTGCTGCCATAACACAAGGATTTGGCTCGGCTTCCTCGAAATCAGACACTGGTCTCGGTTCTACATCGGCTGCCACTCAAACAAACGGTGGATCTGCCACTTCATCGGCCAACAATGCTTTGAACTCCGCAGTTGTATCAGCTACTTCTCAAGGTACCGCTTCATCTAAGGCTAACGTTAACTCCGTGCAAGGCGTGATTGTTAGCCCTGTTAGAACAAGCAACCTGCAAGGCTGGCGATTCGGTACAGCCTATAGCGTACCAACTCCTGGACAAGTTCAAGTGTCCAGCCAAGCCAACGGAGGTTCCGCCAAGTCGACCGCTCACACTAACGGCGTCTTGACTACCGCTGATGCGCAAGGTTACGGATCTGCCAATGCTGACGCTAACTCACACAGTGCACAAGTTAACTCAGCAGCTAACTCGAACGGCCTGTACTTTGGAGCTGCAAAATATACTGCAGGCAATGGTTTCGGATCTTCCCACTCAACTGTTAACAATGGTTTAGGTAACATCAAATCTTCAGCCAACTCTAATGGATATGGTAATGCCAATTCTCACGCTGATATCAACGAACAAGGCTCTCTTTTGTCAGTTTCAAACTCTAACGGCCAAGGAACCGCTGCTTCTAGTGCGAATTCTGCGCCAAGTTATGCTGTGTTCAGGAATGACGGACAATACTACTACAACCCAAGAGCAAGCGTGAACACTCAGACGTCTGGCCAAGGCTCAGCTTCGGCTAGAACTCAGGGGCTCAACTCTGGATACAGGGTAGTCAACTCTGCTGCTAACTCTTTTGGAAATGGAGCCGCGCAGTCGAACGCTAGCGCATAATATGTCAAAAAGCGCAGTCAACAAATAACATCAAGACGACTTTCAACTGACAATAATGCCTTAACTTGTCTTGATGTATTTGTATAAAACTTAAATTATTTATTTATTTTTGTATGTAAGATAATTTATTTTTGTTGTAAAATGAAAATAAATAAAAGAGACTTTTCCATAAAACAATTATTTTTTATTAATTTACAATCCCATATTAATTTAGGTTATTTGAGTAGCTGTATGTAGGTTTTTTTATATCTCTAGTCTAGGAATACGCTAATTTGTCAACTTAAACTTGTTTTAATAGGTGCCACTTAGCATTAAGTTACTGAATTGAGCCAAATTAATTCATCTGTAATTAATTATCTACATTATTTTATACCTTTTCGCATAGATTATCGCAATTTAATTAATCTTCAAAGGTTTGCCAACATTGCCATACATATCTGTGATTAACTCGATGCAGTGTTATAAAGTGAGGAAATAGCAATTACGCTGATCGATCTTGAGCTAGAAGATAATGAAAATAAAATGCCGCTGAGTATCAGAAGATTCGACCTCGTACCGATCTGGTATTGCTCATCAGAATATCGCTTGCTTTAACAGTGAACGGAAACATCGTGAGGAAACCTGCACGTCTTCCAGTTTTCCATGATGTTCTCAAAGGTGATGAAGTCTGCCTATCCACATTTAGTCAGCCAAACTATTCTTATTCGAAATAAGACTTTAGGTATATTATATACACCACCTCCCGGCTCCCACTATCTATTTGTTCATTTTCTCCCTAGCGTTAAGGTTGTCTGGAAGAGATCGCTATTTATAAGACCGCCTTTTTGTACCTACATTTTTATTTTGTATTTTATACAAATCTTCTTCAATTAGCACCTGCTATGTTTTTGAAGCGAACGATGAACGGAGTAAGGTGATAAAATCAGAAAATAGGAGATCCGTACAATAGGAGATCCGGTTATTGATATCCCAGTGGTTAGGACTATGTTAGATCAGTTGGTAATAACTAATAACTCGTCTCTTATTCGGGGGGTCGCAGGTTCGATCCCGGGCACCTCTGACTTTTCGGAGTTATTTGTGTTTAAGTAATTAAATATCACATGCTTCGACGGTGAAGGAAAACATCGTGAGGAATCCTGCATAGTTATGCATTATTAAGTATTTATGCTGCCTAAGGTGTGTTAAGTTTGCCAATTCATACTGGACCAACGTGGTGGATAAGAGTACAAACAACATAGATAGTTCACAGAGTTGCATGCTTAGTCCGAGTTTTAATTCGTTCGATCGTAATAGTAAACGATGACATTAGTATCAATGCAAAATGAACCATAACAGTATTGAATTAGAGCACCATTTCGTGTATGTATTCTTAAACTAAAAATATTCTTATACTATATTAAAATCGCCTGTATTGAATTTGTGACTTTAAATCGATACCATTATAGTTCATTTTACTTTGATTATAATGTCATAGTTTACTATTACGAATTAAATCTCGGACTCAGCATACTGATGTGGCAGAAAGCGCTTTTTTTTAATTTTTTTTTAATTTTTTTTTTATTATATATTTTTAAAGAATAGCAGCCAAGTTGAAGTTGACTTATATCCTCCTCTCCCCTGCAAATAAGCGGAAAGGGTTAGGAGTGGGTACGACAATAGTGCAACGGGTGGGATTCGAACCTGCGACCTTTCAGTTTTCAGTCCGCACCCTTAACCGTTAGGCCATTGAGGCTTTGGGGATATATATTTAGAGATTGAGGTCCCTTAAGTGCTGAAATGGCGATTCGACGATGGCATAGGCAGCGCTAGGGGACTACTAGTTTTTTTATTACTAGATAGGCTTGCGCATGACGGCATGATACACTGATGAAATCTTGTTTGAGCGCGCTTGCCTAGAAGATGCCTATTCACTCTTGCCTTGAAGGTACTCAAATTATAGGTGGCAGGAAACACGGTGCTGGAAGGGTGTTCCGCACAGTGCTGGAAGGTGTTTCGGTTCAGAAACGTTGCACTAAAGCCGAAAGCGTTTCGTATAACGATGATGCCGTGATGCGTGAATGGGGATGGTAATCAAGTGAGTCGCTGGCAGCCGCTGAATATAATATACAAGGCTGTTTTCTGCATAAATCTTTGCAGGGAACTGATGTCTGTTATCAAGCATTGGACCGCGATCGATTTAAACCGCGTCGACGAAGACAACTTTCCTAAAATAAGTAATGTCATTCCTTCTTTACAAAGAGAATGTCATGAAAACCAGAAAAGAAAATAGATTCAGTTTTAAGGTCTTCATTTAATTATCACCATAAGTACCTAAATTATTAATTTAAAAAAAAAAACAAGCTCTCAGTAGTTGGCTACATCATCAGACCTTAGATATCATCCAGGACCAGAGTACTTATCAAGACGTATCAAACGAGCCCAAACTCGATGGTATGTTATGTTGTATTATTACAGAGTTACTTCTCGCTTAGGCTCCGCCCATACAAAACTGTTTCATCTGTGTGTGTGTGTTTCATATCCTTTAATTATATCTATGATTGTAGGTATGTCATATTGGTAGGTTACATCGTACATGGTAGGTAGTAAGTAAAATCTTACCATTTAAAAAATATACTTTTACTTTGGCAGAAAGAACTACCTAGTTTTGAAAACTACAATCAATTTTAATAATAGTTGTTTGATTTGTTGGTGGCAGCAAAACTTTACCCCTTTCCATTATAATATGACAAATGCTATTCATTAAACTGAAGAATAAACTTTCACTGTCTTATAAGTTGACATAGAAAGCAGTTGACGAATTTAGAAAAAAACCCGATAGTCAATATTAGCATACCTACCTGTTATTGAAAATTAATCTTATTAATTTTATTAGGTACAGTTCTTGTCGCGAATCTTTTTGGCCGCTCTGAACAACGTCTGAAACGACTTATACCTACCGGCCAATAAAACCTGTATTTGCGCATGAAAAGACGATGGGTGATGCGTCCACTGATACCTTAAATTGCGTTCTGCAGCTATGTTCAGAACAGTCAAAGACTGGGGAGATCATTAAAATATGTAATATCAAGACAGACACAAAGCTTGACGTCAGGGAGTTTGGTAGAACGTCGTTATGTATGCTTGTATGTATTTACAAAGTTGTTATACCAGTGGGGGTCCCAAGGTGCTGGAGTGGCGACCCCGCACCGGGAAGCGCAGTGTTGGCAGACCCCCACCAGGTGGACCGACGACATCAAGCGAGTCGCAGGGAGCCGCTGGATGCAAGCGGTGCAAGACTGCAGCCTGTGGAAGTCCATGTAGGAGACTTTTGTCCAGCAGTAGACGTCTATAGGTTGATAAAGAAGAAGAATACCAGAGGAACTGTCGATTTTCGTATGACCCATGTCGTACAAAATAAAAAGCAAGCAACAGCCAACAGCGCATGGCGGCAGCAATGTCTCCTACATGTGTTAAGTATGTATGACAGTATTCATAGGCGTCCATCAGCATCATGATGGCCACTGCTGGTCATAAATCTCTGTCTGTTGAAAGGATTGCCACAGTGCACGATCCTGCGCCGCATGTACTTGGCTGCTGATAGCGACTTGAGCCAACGGCGAAGGCAGCTTGAGATCGTCCGACCATCTAGTAGGAATACCTTACTTTACCATAAACAAATTAATTTAGATCAATGCCCTCATCAAGATCTAAAAACTGCGATCAACAGAATTGTTGGTTACAGGCTACAAGTGCACATTAGTAAGATGATTATTATTTATTTAATACTCGTGTGCCGCTCCATCCAGTAATTGTTGAGAATTCGGCACTCAAAATTTTAGACGAGGGCATAGTTATACACTTCTTATTCATAATATAATATCGACCTGGGATCCACGATCCAGCTAGATAAATCCATCGGCGTCCATTAGACGATAATATAGGCAACAGTCAATTCCGTTAGTTGGGTAAGCAACGTACACGGCAGTATAAGTATATGGTAACTGTGCTGTGGCAAAATACAAGCAAAACTTATAGTGAACTTATTGTTCATTAAAAGTATTATTTTTAAAAACAAGCTTTCATCACCAGACCCTGGATATCATCTAGGCCCAGAGCACTTGTCAAGAGGAATAAAACGAACCCAAACTCATGAGCATCGATCATCAAATGCATTTCAACTTAGTTTGAAACTGGAAAATGGTTCAAATTCTACCTAAATAAACTGGCATACATACATTCAACAACAACAACGTCTAGGAGCCGCGTTGAATCCTTAACGAGGATCCAAGAAGCCAATTATTATGGGTGATACACAGATTCTACACAAAAACATTTGCCATTCAAATATTCGGGGTTTATTGTTCAAACATCGTAAGATTCGACCCATTATTCACATATAAGTGTGAGATTTACCGTATTTCTTATTGTATAGGTAGCTAATAAGTAATAACTAACCGGCAGGCATCTTTTAACTATGATGGCAGCTGATTCATAGAAATTGTCAAAATAAGAAATTTAATGTATAATTCTATTGTTTTCATTCCAATAACAGAATTCGTCGCTGAAAAATACCTACTTAAGAGCCGAATAAATACTTAAGAGCCACCCAACCATTGTGTGTTTTGACAAAACAAACCTACCTACGCTTTACGAAATAAATGAAAAAGTATACCATTTTATCATAACAACCTATGAACTGCTCACTACTGGACACAGGTCTCCTCTCAGAGAGGTAACATAGGCCACCAAGCTAGCTCAATGCAAATTGGCAGACTTCACACACTTTTGGCAACATTATGGAGAGCTCTCAGACGTGCAGGTTTCCTCACGATGCGATGTTTTCCTACATCTTTGAAGTATGTGCTATTTAATTGCTTCATCATCATCATCAGCCAAAATGCATCCACTATTGGACATACGCCTCTTTTAAATAGCGCCAACGTGAGCGGTAAGCCTAAAACTCTGGAAAATCTTAGGCTCGGAATCAAAACCGCGACCTCCCGAAGGGAAGACCGTAGTCTTAACCACTAGATATCTATGACTGCTCTACCATTAAGATTTTCTTAAATATTTTATGATGTATAGCTAAATCGGTTGTTATTCAATAATAATATATTTGTATTGACTAACAACCGAGTTGTAAATCTTTAGAAACAATGTAAAAATACACGTTAACTTAAATAATGCTATTGTACAGTAAAATTATTATGATAAACAGTATAAAATTTTGCGTAGGAAGATATTTGTCATGCTAAAGCAGCTATATATTAAAAAAATAAATATTTGAAACCAGACTTAAAGAAAATTTATGTTCTTACCTACCTATTTTTCATTTTAATAATAAATATTTATGGCGTTATTCAGACGACATTTGTCTAATAAAACAGCAATTAGGTATATCGGAACGAAAAAGGTTATTGTACTTGCACCAATATTACAGGTATTTAACGTCAAAGTCGTCATAAAAATTTAAAATTGCTCGCCAAATCAATGAATCACTAGTAATCAGGTCTGCTAGTAATTAATCTAACGTAACACGTCAAAATAATTTACGGATACGTAACGGGTAGGTGAAGTTCAAGGTAGTAGGCCACTTCGGGCGAGTGGTGATGCAAAATTGGTATATAAACTCGGAGAAATGCTCTCTCCACATCCATTCACTCAAGAGCTTTAGAATCTATCACATCATGGCCGCCAAGTTGGTAGTAGCTTTGGCTTGTGTCGCCCTTTGCAATGCCAATCCCTTGTATTTAAATGGTAAGTAACACTTTCTTTATTTTTCCATAAAAACAAAAATTTTATAATTAAAAAAAAAACAAAGAATATAGTAATGATTCTTTTGAAATACTTTTAACTGTTCCTTAGAAAATCAATAAAAATTTTAGTATCATTAAATGTTAATTAACAGTTTCATTGGATCGGGTTTAACCAAAAAAAATTCGTTTTATGAACTTCAAGTATTGTTTTTTTTTTACAGGTCGTATCATCAGAAACGGACGCAGTTACTCAGTCGGTCAAGGTTACACAAGCAATGCAGGTGGCCAAGCTAAAGGCTCTGCGACTATCAATGGAGGTGTTCTTCAGGCTTACGGAAGCGCATCCACTGATCAAAATCAATTAGGAAGAAACGCTTTTGGCGTACCCTACCCCGGAGAAGTCGTTGCTAAGGCTGAAGTGTACGATGGACCGGGAGCTCCTGAAAACAGAGTGGTTGAAATCCAAAACACACCAACCGATTACACTGAGTCTGTCCCTGGAACAGTTGTCACTTATCAAAAAAACTTTGAAGCGCCCGCTGAAGTAATATATGAATATCCTGGAAACGTTGCCTCCGCTAGGGCAGACGGCACTGGTTCAGCCGAAGCTAAGAGTGAAGGTTTTGGAAGTAATGTTATTATCTCATCCGACGCGAAAACTTTCGGATCCGGTCTCGGAACTGCCTCCTCAAATGTCAACAACGGTTACGGAGCTGTTAATACCGCTGCCAGAACACAAGGATATGGCTCAGCTTTCTCAAATTCGCAATCTGGTCTTGGTTTGACATCTGCTGCGTCTAAAACAAACGGTGGTTATGCCAGCTCGTCGGCGAACAACGCTCTGAACTCCGCAGTTGTTTCGACTAACTCTCAAGGCATTGCCTCGTCTACCGCTGATATCAACAGCCTCCAAAGTGCAGTTGTTGACTCTGCTAGGGCCTACGAGCAGAGAGGAATTAGTTGGCGATTCGGTTCTGCCTATAACGTTCCAACTCCCGGGCAAGCTCAAGTGGTCAGCCAAGCCAACGGAGGTATTGCCAAGTCGACAGCTCACACTGATGGCGTCGTGACTACCGCTGATGCGCAAGGTTACGGGTCTGCTAACGCTAACGCCAATTTACCCGGCGGATACATCAACTCAGCAGCTAACTCGAACGGCCTTGGTTATGGTGCTGCAAGATTTACCGCAAGAAATGAAATTGGATCTTCGCATTCCACCATTAGCAATGGTTTAGGTAACATAAAATCTTATGCCAATTCTAATGGTCTTGGAAATGCTAATTCTCACGCTGACATCACTGACCAAGGCTCTCTAACATCGGTTTCAAACTCCGATGGCTATGGAAACGCTGCCTCCAGTGCTAATGCTGCGCCAAGTTATGCTGTGTTCAGGACTGACGGACTTCCATACTTCTACAGCCAACGATCAAGCGTCAACACTCAGACGTCTGGGCAAGGCTCAGCTTCGGCTAGAACTCAAGGGTTGAATTCTGGATACAGGGTGGTCAACTCTGCTGCTAACTCTTTTGGATACGGCGCTGCACAAGCTAACGCTAGCGCATAAATCGGGATTAGACTTAAAGCAAATAACATCAAGACGACTTTTCAAAGCTAATTCTATAACTTGTCTTGATGTATTTGCTGATTAATGTTTAAGTATTTATTACATTATTTATTTACCTTATTTATTTTTGCTTAAGGATGGAAAATAAACAATATTTTTGTGAAAATAAAACTTTTATTTCAAAATCCCTATTACACATTTTATTATAGTTATAATAGTTTTAATTAATTAATTCAAAAAAGTAGAATCTAAATACTGAAATACTGAGAAAAGAAATATTTGCCACATTATGATTACAATACACCAACAAGTTTTTTTATTGTACAAAATATAATCGGTAATTATTTAATAATTTATCATTCTTTGAATAATCATCATCATCATCAGTAACTAATCAACGGCTCACTACTAAGCGCAGGTCCCCTCAGACAAGGAATTGTCATTAATTCCACATATCCAGATAAACTTATTTTAACGAATATTGTGCCAATTTTAGCATCCCCAAGGAAGCGTTTAGCCGTTTAATAAACGTGTCTATTCCTCGGTTAATCTTTACTCGGCGATGGTAAAATTGACAAAAATAGTAGTAATCTTAGTTTTTTCTTTATATGCAAAATAACAGTGCTGTAAACCTACTATATTTATAACTTTCCTCGCATAAACGGCTTGAGGTATTTCTCGAAGGACTGGTTCACGGGCTCCGCGTTGAGAGGGCTTTTCATTGCCTTCTCCATGAGCCTCTCGTAGGCGCGCCCGTCGTACGCCCCCAAGGTCGAACCTAGCACCTGCAGAAGACAGCAAAAATTTATTTCTTCATTAAAAGGACAGAATAAAAAGGATAAAAACCAGAACAAAGTAATAAATACAGATCAAAAATGTCATCATAAACATATCAAAAAGATCTTGGAAAATAGTTCAACAACTGTAACGTGTTGCTACTAGATTTCGCTAACAGTTGCTTAAACTGAAAAAGTAGATACATATCACAAATTTCTATGCTGACGTGTAGTTCGACCGCGGCTATAGTGTAAGTGGCTAACACACTCGGGCGCGATTCCCAAGAGATGTGGGTTCTAATCCCGCTGACCTCGGAATTTTTGATGTGTTTATTTTATTCTGATATTTCCTTAAGTGTAGGTTAACACTTTAATAAAAATGAAAATGGATAGAAACCATTCCTTTTGCACTTCTTTCAACGCCTAAAGTAGACAACAAAAATTATCTACCAATCTTCTTATATACATTTATTTTGAAATCTACATTATTAAATTAGTTTTGGTATTTCCATGACTATCGAATCAAACTAGGTATCTAAAATAAATAGCAAACATATTCAAACACACATTTTTAGGGTTCCGTACCCAAAGCACACCCAAAGGGTGCCAACGGGACCCTATTACTAAGCCTCCGCTGTCCGTCCGTCCGTCCGTCCGTCTGTCAGCGGGCTGTATCTCGTAAACCGTAATAGATAGACAAATGAAATTTTCACATGTTGTGTATTTCTATTGCCGCTATAACCACAAATAATAAAAATAAAATAAAATTAAAAAATAGTGGGGGCTCCCATACATGGAAAAGGAGTCAAAATAAAATTTTATTTTTCTACCCTGGCATGTGGGGTGTCATTGTATAGAGCTCTTTAAGTGCAGTTCAAATATATATATATTTTTTTATTTTTAGCTACAAAAATGAAGAAATGGGGGGCCGTCAAAGTTTTCGGTTTTAGACCAATTTTGTTAGGGGGTCTATCTCAAAAACTAAACTAGTTAGGAATTTGAAATTTTGGTATATTATGTACTATATTGTTTATTTAAACAACAAATACTAAAAACACCGATTTATAATGCGGTTTGTAAGTTGTGACCAAAACAAACGAGCATTTTTTCCCCATATGCTAATTTAGTACTTTATAAGAACTAAGATATCTAAATATGTATAAAGTATTAAAATATGATTTGGTTAAATGTATGGAACCCTAAAAGAGCGAGGCCCAACTCGCACTAGGCCGATTTTTTAACGTTGTCTAACATTAGTCCAGATTAAATTAATTACTAGTGGTTCGCCCCGAACTGAGACCTCGCGGTAACGGTATCCCATGATTATTCATTCAATCGATACATGATAACCAAAACTGACATTATTATTATGCCCGTTTTCACCAAACATACCTAAATCATCCCCTAAGTAGGAGTCTCTTAACGTAGGTAGCTCCTAAATACAATCCTAAGTCCTAACATCCGTCCCAATATCCTTTTAGGTGTCCCGTACAGGATCGTGATAAATAAGTTGACAGAAAACATCAATCACCTAACTTATAGGTAGCCCGTAAAGGTTAGGGAACGTTAGTGAAAACATTGAATTATTATGTAGGTACTAACGAGTGAAACCGGGTTACGGGCATCTGTACAAATCGTCATCTATCGACGCGAATAGAAAATATACAATATTTAACTAAAATTTTACTAAAAAATAATTTTAATTGAATAATATGGTACAAAAAAAATTACAATACAATTATTGTATTATAATAAGTAACTAAATAATAATGGTCGACGCAAAACTGTTTTTGGGATAGGTCGTTAGTCGTAACTCGTAGTTCCATGGGAATAGTTACTGACTGCGCCATCTATTAGCATTATTGTGAAGCTATGTTGATGCGATATGAATTACTGATGTACATTAAAAATTAAATAATCTCGTTTCCTTATAATATTCATATAATTTTAGTATTTGTTGTTCAAGTACAGGATATAAGTGACCTAAAAACATAAAATCAGTTTGAAAATCCATAGCGGATTTTCCTAGAGAGCGTCTTCAAGCGAGCGTATAAAATCGCCACTTTGAAAGCCCCCCATTTCGTCAATTTTAAGGGAAAAATTAAAAAAAAAATATTTTTGTACTCAGTTCAAAATTATCTTTAAAATGATATGTAACAATTTTATGTAACGCGATATTTTTTTTTTTACTTCGCATTCGCTTCTATGAGAGCCCCC
The DNA here is from genome assembly GCA_029955525.1 of Oeneis ivallda. Lineage (NCBI taxonomy): Eukaryota > Metazoa > Arthropoda > Insecta > Lepidoptera > Nymphalidae > Oeneis > Oeneis ivallda. The sequence goes on from JARPMR010000003.1 coordinate 26,007,755, forward strand.
CTGAAATAAAGATTTTTATAACTTTTTAAGCCATTTTCGGCTGGAGGCCATCGGTTTACATATTATATCTAAATTTGAAGTAATTACGTTCAGTAATTCAAAAGTTATAAGGCTCTGACAGACGGACGGACGGACGGACGGACGGACGGACAAGTGCAAATCGCTCTAGTTAACTCAGAGACCTCGCTTCGCTCGGTCAAAAATGCTTCACCGATTCTAAATGGCAGGTTGCCGGTAAAATCTGAATGAATCTATAACTCAGTGGCTATCGAAAGTAGCTAACTAAAAACTACCAAACCCGTATTCGATAGTTCTTAGTTAGCGACTTTCTTTAGAAATAGAATATTAGTGCACTAAAAACGTTCAAAAGTAATATAAAAATCACACCTCATCTCTGTGGTCAAACGCGTCCACTAAACCAATTGCATTCGGGCGGATCTTCTCGAGAAGGTCCTCGTATCGAAGCTGCAAATCTCTCACGTCTTTCTCCGTTAGCTTTGTGTACTGGAAAAAGTTTCACTTATTTAAATCTTCAGTATTAGGTATAAAAGCTACTAAATGACTATGGATAAGTTTACTATATCTAACGTAGGACTCAAGCTTGCTTGATGCGAGTGTTTTCAGAAGTCACACGATCAGATATTATGAATCACTAGATGATGCCCACGACTTCGTCCGCGTGGATTAAGTTTTTTAATTCCCGCGGGAACTCTGTAATTTTCCGGGATAAAAAGCCTATGTGTTAATCCTGGGTATGAGCTATCTCCATTCCAAATTTTAGCCAAATCGGTTCATTATTTGTGGCGTTAAAGAGTAACTAAACATCAATCCATCCAAACATCCATCCATCCATACATCCTCACAAACTTTCGCATTTCTAATATTAGTAGGATTCATCTCAATCCATCGCTGGCCCACTACTAGTTAAAGGACTTCTCTAGAATGAGAAGGGTTTAGGCCATAGTCCACCACGCCACTGGCCAAGTAGGTTCAGAGTGGCAGAGTACGCAAAATGAGAAGGGTGTAGGCCATAGTCCACAACGCCACTGGCCAAGTGCGGACTGTAAACTAAAAAATGGTTAAAAGTCCCTCAATTTTTTTTATTTATTTGCTAGATTTTACCGGCAATTTCCTCTACGTGGAGTTAGATTTTTAAAAATCCATTGTCTTTCGGAATGTTCACTGCGAATGTCTCTTCAGGTCCTTAGCTTACTTAACTGACGCAGAAAATTATCCAAACCAACAAACAAAGACACTTTCGCAATTCAAATATCTAATATCAGTCGGTAGTCATTTAGCACTTAAACGTTATAATTATAAAACCGTGATCCTCCAACCGACATAAATAAAAAAATAGAGAAAAAAAAGCAAATCAAACAAAAAAATAAAAAATGAGTATGATCACGATGATTTACATTTTTTGCTTATGTATTAATCTCGCATGCTATTAGCGCTCATGAACGGTTATTAGCTTCAAACAAACGTAGTCGTTCCGGTTTCGGCCGCCAGTGACAGATGAAGTCAGCTGGAGTCCATTTTTTGCTAATTCAATGGACCATTGACCTCCTCTCTGGATAACTGTACCAAAGACCTTATAACAGAGGTTGGGATGTATCATTATTCTAAATTATTGGTAAAGACCTGCGCATACTGCGAAAATAATCTCTAGCATTACAATGCAATAATGATGATTGTTATTTTGATGGTTGTTGTAATCCACATGGATGTAACAAATGTACCACCAGGGAATTTGTTATTATTTTCATAGGAAAGATTACACTGTTTAATTTACATATTTTATTAAAGAATTTCGATATCTGATTTAATATTAATAAAAATTGTCTGTGATTATAATAATGTTATATTTTTAGGGTTCCGTACCCAAAGGGTACCAACGGGACCCTATTACTAAGCCTACGCTGTCCGTCCGTCCGTCCGTCCGTCCGTCCGTCTGTCAGCGGGCTGTATCTCGTAAACCGTAATAGATAAACAGATGAAATTTTCACATATTATGTATTTCTATTGCCGCTATAACAACAAATAATGAAAATTAAATTAAATTTAAAAAATTAAATTAAATTGTTTCCATGGGTACATGAAAATATTTTAATTTAATTTTTTTTAACGGAACCCTAAAAGAGCGAGGCCCGACTCGCACGTGGCCGATTTTTTTCTTTTATCAGTATAGCATTTAACTGTTGTGCACTGTCTCGGGTTTTTAGTAAAGATTTAATTTCACTCTCAGTTATTTTATGCAAATACTAACGCTTCATTAGTACTTACATACAAATAACTGCTCATTAACGGATTAAACGATAATAATAAATTAGTTAATGACTTATTAAATACAATTCAATTAATGTTTCTGAATGCTATACATTAATTATTACTGTTTATGGCTTGCTGCCTGCGATCAGCAATGATTTAACATAATAATATGATGGTGTGTTTAGAGAAGCATTTATTTTCATTCTCTCTGACAAAAAGAATATGCGCGAGCTCTAAAGTCTAAACCCAAATAGTAATCGATAGTCTAATCGATTGCAATCGTTGCAAATCACAGCGTATAATCGCGACCCACATCGAACAATCGACTTTATTGTTATTTATAAATACGAGTAATAAAATTTTACGACTGGCCGCAAAGTTAATAATATGCCAATAGGAAAAATATGGCCGAATTATTCTTGTACGTGCAAATTACTTTACGGTATGTCTTTGCTGAGCAGTGATCGATCAGCGAACCCGCGATCCCAGGCCTCCTCTGATTTTTTGGAGTTATTTAAATATCACATGATTCAACAATGAAGGAGGAATAATGTGAGAGAACCTGCACACCTGGGAGTTTAACATAATGTTTTCAAAGGCTTGAAGTCTGTCAATTTATATTTTAACCAGCGGTAGATTATGGCTCTTACCCTTGTCTGAGGGAGACCTGCACTCACTACTGAGCGTTGCTGATGATGATGATTGTGGTAATGATGATGATGATGATGATGATGATGATGTCTTTGTTTTTAACTTCACATAAGAATGACCAAACATGTCAAAATGAGACCCATGACAAAACCTGGCACTCGAAAGAAAGTTAAAGGCTAGGTCATCTAGACTATGATTAGGTATTACCTATGGGATAAATTGCGGATTAGAGGTGCGTTCCTCAAAGATAAAATTCATGACTCATAGTAGAACACAACGTTCTTCATATCTGTTGCGGTATGGGTTTGCAGTACAAAATATAAGGATGTGATGATCAAACTTTCTATGGATAACGCAGTAAAAGAAGAGAATAAAAAACTCGGGATTTTATTTTTCGGAAAAATGCGGAATGCGATCAGAGGTATGCGAATCTAATCGACTTGTGTTATGTATCAAACAGAATCAAAGCAAAACTAATGAACACATAAATCAACAATTTTACAACCACATAAAAATTAATTTCTTTTCGACGCGATTATCGAAATTGCGATTTATGTGCTCCCAAATAAAATTAATCGCAGGTTTGCAAAAAAACGAGTTTCTCACGAGACCGTTTATTTATGGCCATTATTAAATAAAGCTGAAGGAATATAATGAGTAATTATATTCTACATCCGCTGTTTTTATTGATTTAGGTAATAATTATTTTCTAACATTTGTAACGGAATTTGATGTTTACCGTTTATTACAAAATTATTCACGTCTTTAAAATTTTGTGATTAAAATATTGCAGTACTCAAATGCATCCTGTCCTTATTTTCTAAAATTGGCATCCGAACAATTTTACTCTACTTATTTGATAAAACCATCGCCAACGGAATTGTATAACAACTAACAACTAACACTAACTAACAACAACTAACTAACAACCACCAAACAACGACCAAAATTCCCTGAATGGAACTATTTTGAACGTGTTTCAGATTTTATATAAATACTAGCTGATGAACGCGCCTTCGTCCGCGTAGATTTAGTTTTTAAAATCCCTCGGGAACTCTTTGATTTTCCGGGATAGAAAGAAGCCAATGTCACTCTCCAGGTCCTCAACTATACCCATGCAAAAAAATCACGTCGATCCGTAGCCATGTTGCGGTGTGATTGAAGGACAAACCAACAAACCAACAAACAAACACACTTTCGCATTTATAATATTAGTAAGGATTAAAAATTGACGCGTATGAATAAAAAAACAAAATGTAACAAATACTTAGGTAATCCAAAGTTCTGTTCTACTTACCAAAAGGAAGTCTCCAATCTTCTCTAAAGTCCAGTAAATATAATAAAGTTCCAGAAGTTGATGCAGTACAGTTGCCAACGGTGGTGAGAGAGTCGATGCTCGGTTTTCTATTTCTGTTTTGTAGACTGAGAGAACAATCACTCTAGCGTGCGCCTAGACAAATGAAATAATAAAAATTAATTATAGATAGGTAAGTACCACTGAAACCAAGAAACAACAACTATACTTTTCAGTCAAAAATATTCAAAGAAACATAATAGTCACCTAACATAAGAAGCGATAAATTTTTGGAACTAGCTATAATGGTTTTACGCTATTCAGAGGTGCATAATTTTGGTTAAACCACAAAAAAAATCTGTATGTATCTATTTTACCAATGTGTACCTAACGTTTAACCGAGAAATAAATTTGTCGTTCTGACAGATTTTGTATTGAAAAATTGACATAACGTCAATTTATTCGTCGTTTAAATGTTATTCAGCGATGGTAAAATTGCCTAAGATCTACTACTAACTTAACTAAATGATTAAGGGCCGATTTCACCAACGCAAAATAAGTCTTATCCGAGCGTAAATTTGATATTTTGACAGTATTTTCAATACGAATACTGTCAGAACGCCCACTTTATTCCTCGGTAAATCGATATTTGACGGTGGTGAAATCGGCACTTAGTATAGTAATTATAAAAAAGCAAAGTTGCTCTACACAAGTTTATATTATTATATTTTAGAAAATTTCTTCCAGAAGGTCATAAATGAGGTAAATACTTACGTATAAAAGTATAGAAATGCAACAGCAGTGCAAGATGCAACACGAAATAAGCTTGATGTAGTTGCAACAAGTTGTTGTATGCTATTATAAGCTGGTAGTAATAAACGAGTTTATACTTTACTCATATATCTAGCTCTTTACTCCCAAAAATTTGATCCCAGCTATCAACGCATTGTTTTTCGGAAAGAGCGAAGATTTTAAATATTATCCCCAAATATTTGAATTTTTGCACCAAGATTTTGGAGGTACCTCTGCAGCAGCTATAAGTTGGACAGAAGCTTTGTTCCATGCATCTTCAGGAGACAATCCCGACTTTCTATACTGGTTCAAACAGGACACGCTGGTTGATACTTTTCTGTGGGGTAATAGAAATTCTTGGACATGATACACAACACAACATTTGATTATTTGATGGGTCATTCATCATCATCATAATTATCATCAGCAGCAACCCATCAACAATTCACTACTGAGTGCAGGTCTCCTCTCAGAGAAATGTTATTTGTTTTAATAGGTACTCATTAACAACATTCAATTAAAGAAGTATCTTTAGTTTCGTGATATGAATGAGTACATAACTTAATGCTGTAATAATAAACTATTATTTAAACATTACGTACCCTTTAGCAACACTTTGGAAACCTTTCAGAATCCCTTGAAGAGAACTATCCCACTCTGGCAATGGTGTTCTGTTCCCAAGGTATACCATGGATGGACTTACTGAGATATGACCTTTCAGGAGCTGATCCCAAGTCTTCACTAAGGATCTGAAATATCAAAGCACAGTAAAGTAATCAAAATTGTTTTCATCATTAATTCTTAAAAGTCATACACAACACACAACGGTTTAAGAAATATTGAATATAAAACAAAAGACAATCACAATATGTCCACGACCATTATACCGCACTGAAATTTTCAACTTTGACTGTTCTGTACACACATACTGTGCACATTTTTAAGGATTTCAAGAATTTCAGAATTCGTTTTGATCTGTATTTAAATAAAAAAAATACGCGTCGAATTGAGAACCTCCTCCTTTTTCTTTTGAACGGTTTTCGGTTTTCGGACGGTTTGGCGGATGGAGGCCAGCCGAAAAAAATAAGAATGTAAGAATTTTCCGTCACGACACTTATTGCCTTCGTTAATTATACACATTGCATAATAACTTTGGTAGCGTATCCGGTTAAACGAAGGACGGTGAAGAACTATTGGTTCGGGGGTTTCCTGTAATCCTGACTGCAGATTATTTTTAATTTTAATTTTATTTATTATTAATTTATTATTAGAACGAACTTCGTTGGTTCCAACCGAGTTTTCCACGACACCACGACACTCAACTTTTTTATAATTAAGCATACAATTACTACTCAGGCTCACCTAGCAACCTGTAGAAGTAGAACCGTGTTCTCCCCCTCATAAGTAACGGTAGCTACGCTCACTGTGTACAGCAGGGGTAGGCCTGATGACATCATGTAACCATGTCCTCCGCAGGCCAGGCGACACTTTTCAATTAGTGCAGTGCTGTCCACAGTACTGATGACTTTCATGGCACAAGCTAGGATGTGGAGCTGGAAGACAAGGCTCAATTAGAATTTCATTAATTCTAAATGAATTAATGAAATTCATCTCAACTATCACTGACCAACTACTGGGGGCAGGTCTCCTTTTCAATGAAGAGGGTTTCTAAGATAACACTTTTGCTTTTTAGGGTTCCCTACCCAAGAGTGCCAACGGGACCCTATTACTAAGCCTCCGCTGTCCGTCCGTCTGTCAGCGGCCTGTATCTCGTAAACCGTAATAGATAGATAGTTGAAATTTTCACATATTTTGTATTTCTATTGCCGCTATAACAACAAATAATAAAAATTAAATTTAATTAAAAAGTAAAGGGGGCTCCCATACATGGAAAAGGAGTCGAAATAAAATTTTATTTTTCACCCTGGCATGTGGGGTGTCATTGTCTAGAGCTCATTAAGTGGAGTTCAAACATATATTTTTTATTTTTAGCTACAAAATGAAGAAATGGGGGGCCGTCAATGTTGTCGGTTTTAGACCAATTTTGTTGGGGGTCTATCTCAAAAACTAAACTAGTTAGGAATTTGAAATTTTGCTATATTATGTACTATATAGTGTATTTAAACAACAAATACTGAAAATACCGATTTATAATGCGGTTTGTAAGTTGTGACCAAAACAAACTAGCATTTTTGCCCATATGCTAATTTACTCGTAGTACTTTCTAAGAGATTAAGATAAGTTTTGGTCATATGTACGGAACCCTAAAACAGCGAGGCCCGACTCGCACTTTACCGATTTTTTATTATTCTTTTTGTCTTCTTTGTGAAACGTGAATACTTTTGTTATTTGTCCATGTAATCACTACATTTAGCTAGTATGTAGTTAGACTTAAGTATTTTTGTTAATGTATTAGTAAAAGTGATTGTTAGTAAACCTAATTAAATAAAATAATAAATAATTTAATATAAAAATTTCTTTTTAAACAACCGCGACTTCAAACTCCCGCTTTAGGTACTACATTACACACACACTATACAAAGTATTTAATTTATTTTATATATTTTAAAAACCACTGGACCGATTACGATAAAATTTATATGGGAGCACCTGGAAAGTATGCCATTTGACTACAAAAAAAGAATTTTTCAGATCGGTTCACACATCTTCGAGTTATCGGTGAACATACATAACAAAAAAAAGATTCCGACGAATTGAGAACCTCCTCCTTTTTTGAAGTCAGTTAATAGAAAATAAAATAAGATGGTTTAGGCCACAATCCACTACGCTGGCGCTGGCCGAGTGCGGATTGGCAGACTTTACACGTCATCTCTGAGAACATTATGGAGAACTCTCAGGCATGCAGGTGTCCTCACGATGTGTTCCTTCACCGTTAAAGCAAGGTATATGTCATCGGATTATAACGCTTAGAACAACAATAGTCGACATATAGTAAGCCTTTAAAGGCCGACTTTTCGAACTTACGATCCCCCAAAAACGAGGCCAGATCTTAATCGCTAAATACTTAATGAAATTATAATTTATGTATTTAATGTTTTGTTAAAATGATGCATTGCGTTAATTTGACAATGTTTATTATGTGTACCTATTAAGAAGTGAATTATGTTTTGTTTCCTATTGGTATCCTATTGATATTAATATAATATCAATAGGATGATTAATATATATAACATACTATTTCTTAAATAGATACTGGTTGGCTTATCATAATAATTCATCTAATATTTACGGTACATTTCTAAAATTTTATTGTGTTTATGATCTCCCCAGATAATATAATAATTGGAAGCTAATAACTCCGAAAAAGCATGTTGCTTTAAGGATTTAATCTTTAATTAGCACCCAGTTTTTTTACATTTCACAATTTGTAGTTTTTATTTCCTTTTTATTGGCGAATGTTGGAGGATCAAATTTCAATCGGTAGCACATTTGCTAAATAGTTGCGTCCAATCTCGATTTTTGTCTCATAAATACTAGTGGTTCGCCCCGAACTGAGACCTCGCGGTAACGGTATCCCATGATTATTCATTCAATCGATACATGACGACCAAAACTGACATTATTATTATTATGCCCGTTTTCACCAAACATACCTAAATCATCCCCTATGTAGGAGTCTCTTCACGTAGGTAGCTCCAAAACATAATCCTAAGTCCTAACATCCGTCCCAATGTCCTTTTAGGTGTCCCGTACAGGATCGTGATAAAGAAGTTGACATTAATCATCACATAACTTATCATAGGTAGCCCGTAAAGGTTAGGGAACGTCATTCAGTGAAAACATTGAATTATTATGTAGGTACTAACGAGTGAAAACGGGTTAGGGGCATCTGTACAAATCGTCATCTATCGACGCGAATAGAAAATATACAAAATGATATTTAACTAAAGAATAATTTTAATTGAATAATATGTTATTATATTATGTACCTAAATAATAATGGTCGACGCAAAACTGTTTTTGGGAAAAATCGTAGTCGTAACTCCTAGTTCAATGGAATAGTTAATGACTGCGCCATCTATTAGCATTATTGTGAAGCTATGTGAAATTTACTGATGCTCATTAAAAATTAAATAATCTCGTTTCTTTATAATATTCATATAATTTTAGTATTTGTTGCTCAAGTACAGGATACAAGTGAAGTAAGAAAATAAGTACAACTTGAAAATATATAGAAAATTTTCCCAGAGAGCGTCTTCAAGCGAGCGTATTAAATCGTCACTTTGGAAGCCCCCCATTTCGTCAATTTTAGGAAAAAAAATAAAAAAAAAATACGGTTGTACTCTGTTCCAAATTGTCTTTAAAATGATACACAGAAAACCTATGAATCGCAAATAAAAAAAAATTTCTTCGCATTCGCTTCTATGAGAGCCCCCCTGAAATAAAGATTTGTATAACTTTTTAAGCCATTTTCGGCTGGAGGCCATCGGTTTACATATTATATCTAAATTTGAAGTAATTACGTTCAGTAGTTCAAAAGTTATAAGGCTCTGACAGACGGACGGACGGACGGACGGACGGACGGACGGACAAGTGCAAATCGCTCTAGTAAACTCAGAGACCTCGCTTCGCTCGGTCCATTAATAAAATATTGCAGATAGGTACATATTTGAGGGACGCATGCTATAGTTGCCACAGTGCATGCACGTCAGTCAATTGCAAGTTGGTCCTTGTGCCAGATCATCCGGTCCCGGATTTTTGTAATGATTGTAATAGCCGTGCTGAAAATGACTAATATTAATCTTTATCCTCTAATCCAACTACGCGAACGGTAGGAGTAGTTACGAATATATTGCAACTGATGGGGATTCAATCACTGCCCTCTATAATAATTAATCTATGGTTAACACTGGACTGGCTGTCCCCATACAAATGACAGCTTAAAATATGGATCAATTTAAAGCGCCACATTTAACATACGGGTGTCTCTGGAATTAATTAGTATAGGGATGCAGGAAGTGCCAAAGCGTATCAGCTATCAGTCGTAACTAGTGCTCTCACTAATTGTAGTTCCTTGTACACTCGTAACTTTTACGAGTTACATTGCCAAAATGGCGTCAATCATGTAGCTGTCCAAAAGATATGACAGCATTTCCTGCATCCCTATATTATTTGTTCCAGAGACACTCGTATTTCAACTGTGGCGCTTCAAATTGATCCACAAGTTAGGCTGTCATTTGTAAAGGGACAGACATTCCAGTGTTAATCATAGATTAATTTTAGAGGTCAGTAGCGCAGAGAGAGAGAGAGAGAAAGAGAGAAGCAGAGATGATTTTCCGCCAGCACAAAACCGTTAGAGACTTCACCTACGACGATTTTAATGTGCGTCTAACTTTAATGTAACGTGCGTCTAATGTAACGTAAAATATATACGTAATGCTATTTTTATAGACAAGTAGTTGCGGATCATAGATTTTTGTTTATATTCTTACAGAAATTTATTTTTTAATCCTTACCTCTGATAAATTTTTGAATTCTCCCCTTCCGAGCTCATCATTGGTCTTGGTATAGCGATCCCAGAGCCAGTGAACGGTGAAGTGGTAGGCGTGGCTCGTGGCTATCGCTATGAACAGTTTGTGCTGCTGCGTCACATAGTCAATGATTTGAGGCTCAGGCGCGCTGCAAGAATGTAATAGCAATAATGTATTATGCAAGTATATAATAAAAAAACAGTCATAGACTGAGTTTCCACGGCGCGGTTCGCACCCGCGCCCGTAGCGGTTGCGGTACCGCTGTTACCGTGCCCGCCGCGGGCGTAAACCGCGCCGTTGAAATTGCTACTTCATTCTCCATACAAATCTGCATTCTACGGAGGCCGCGGATCCGCAACCGTTGCGGGCGCGGGCCGCGAACCGCGCCGTGGAAACTGAGTCGAAGTCGGAAATTTCAAAATTAGTTAGCCTCATTATAAAATTGTCATGTGATCGTATTCATTTGACAGCTTAAAACGTATGTTTGCTAATAATATTTTTTTAATTTCAAATCATTTCATAGCAAACCTTATGGTTTGCTATGAAATGATTTGAAATTAAAAAATTAAGTGGCACTCGGGGACTGCCGCGGTAAAGCTATTATTGCATGACATTTTTTATCAACTTATGATCGCATAATTAAATTGTAATTTTATAATATTTATACAATTTTTTTTTTTGCATTTACTATGCAAAAAAACATACAAACAAGAAAAGCGAACTGTCACTACTTCGCGAGTGAGATTCGAACCTGCGACATCGGCGCTCGAAAGCGGCCGCTCGCCCACTGCGCCAAATAGAGCTACTTGAGAGCCTCTAAAATGTTGAACGCTTACTGAACGACGGTGTTAGGTTTTTTTCGTTACGGAATTTCTTGATTCGGTCGCCGCGCTCAAACTGTTTGTCCTAGTTCAAAGCCCGCGATAAAAGCTATGCAATAGCTTAGTAATTTTTGAATACTTAAATTCAGCAAGATTATATCTAGGAGGACCAGCTCAATAACTATTCAGTATGTAGTGTCTATGGTTTACCCAGGCTTTGGCTGCGACTGTCGTCTGATGGCGGAGTATCGCAAGGCAATGGTCGCAGCTTGCGAGAGATGGCTACTCATTTGGTTGACGATAGTAACTCTAATGTACACCATAGCACCGTATGCTAACTTGCTGTTCGGGGAGGCCTTGAAGGTGCCGTCCTGGAAACATTTCAATCAAAGTGTACGATTCTGTACATTCACTGTAGCTGGGTTGGTTGGGTAGCAAGGAAAACTCTCGAAGAACTTTTCTAATTTCTTCTTTATTGGGTACCGCTACCGCTTGCCGGTGGGAACTGTGCCGGCTTACAATTCAGCCCGGTATTTATACAAAAATAGCAGAAAAAATGTAGGTCCTCTGATTGGTGTAATTTTGCTATCGATCAGTGCACCAATCAGAGCGCATTATTTTAAACCAATCATAATTTAGTAATAATAATAGCTATTATTACATAATCAGGTATCTTTACTACTATGAGCTGTTCCGTAGGGAAAGTCGCGGTCAATTTCTAGGAATTAACGAGGTATCTTTTCGGCTCGTAGCTGTACCGTAAGGAGAGCCGCGGCCTATTTCCCTATGGGTTTTCTATTTTAATCTTTATTTATTATTTTCCCTATTCACTTATGAGATAATACATGTAACTTATGTACTTAAAACTAGAAACAATTGCTAAACTATACATGACACATTAATTTTATGCTGTCTCTTTCTTACACATACACTTGCACTATATCGTCCCGCACACAAAGTATGCGAGGGTAGATTAAGTAATTAAGAAGTTAGTGATGATAATCTTAATATATATAAATTACGTGTCACGTTGTTTGTCCGCGATGGACTCCTAAACTACTTAACCGATTTTTGATCAAATTTCGTAACTATCTGTAATTTGGTCCAACTTGAAGGATAGGATAGTTTTTTTGGAATAGGATAGTTTATTTGTTTTATTCATATAGATAAGTTGGCGGTACGAAGGTCAGCTAGTTTAACTTAAAAAATTCTTTTCAAAAAAACGACTTCAAACGCCCGCGCCACTACAATAGTATATGATTTATTATTGATTTTTTGCACAATATTTTTGAAAAGTGATAAGTTACAAAGCGAAACGTTTGACCAATCAATACATATAAGTAAACTGTAATGTAAGAATTACCTATTCAGTTATTATTTTCCATTTTCAGTTTCACCGTAAATGTAACTATTTTAACTTAAACTTTCATGGTATTGTATTAATATATAAATAGTTACTTTTGTTTTATAAACTAGTAAATACTGTTCTCTTTGTGTAAAATGGTGCCAAGAACAGCTTAGTCTTTGTAAAGAAGTGTTATTTTACTTCTTTACAAAGACTAAGCTGTTCTTGTGGCGTGGCGAAGAAAAATATCAGTTAAATTAGATGCATATATTTTGCAAACCTTTAAAACTTGCGCATTCTTCATTAACATTCGATCCCGCGGTATCCGAACATTGTCGAAGCCAAGGAAGCCATTGTTAGCTGTATTGAAGCCCATTTTGGGTCCAATCTCACCCACTTTGACTCCTGGTAGGGGCATGTGGGTTTCCTCATCTCTTATCTGCACCACGAATGGCTGGATGCCGTAGTTTTTGCCTTTTATGAAAAGCTGTGCCATGACGATGCAGTGATTCGCCGTGTGCCCCACTACATTGAGAAAAAAACTTGAGAGGTGTCAAGGGACACCCGAGTGGAACGTAGTTCCTTTCGATTAATTTTAGTGAAGGAATTGTAATAAACTAGTGGTGTTATCTAGTATTAAATTGATTAACTACGATGAATTATATTTAGTTTATTTCTATTGCACTGTTACAAAACCAAAGAGTTACTCTGGTTTTTTAACAGATGGCGTTAGTAGTACAATAACATTTTATCCAATAAAAAATTAGGGAAAAATTCCACATGTAGAAATTATTTAAAATAAAATTGAAAATAGAAAATTTAGTCTGTCGAGCTGGGATTCGAACCATCGACGTTGAACTTTTAGGCGACTGTCGGAACCACTAGGCCATGCAGACGCCGTGTTATATGGCGAAAATACCGTACACAATGCAAAATTCACATTCAACAAAAAAGTGTCGGTTTAAAAAATGTGTAGAGTGTCGGTTCCTTAATTTTTTCCGTCTAGCCCCCTTCCGTACCGCGCGATAAGGAACTACGTTCCAATAAATTCTTCTTCATAGAAGAAGTTAAGTATACATTTTTAATAACCTAAATAAATTCCGCGTCTACATGCTGAGCTACGGATTAAATCGGATTTGTACTACTAAATATCAATATCTTCTTCTTCTTTATCAACCTATAGACGTCCACTGCTGGACAAAGGTCTCCTGCATGGAATTCCACAGGCCTCGGTCTTGCGCCGCTTGCATCCAGCGGCTCCCTGCGACTCGTTTGATGTCGTCGGTCCACCTAGTGGGAGGTCTGCCAACACTGCGTTTCCCGGTGCGGGATCGCCACTCCAGCACCTTGGGACCCCAACGACCATCAGCTCTTCGAACTATGTGCCCCGCCCATTTCCAATTCAGTTTCGCGACACGCTGAGCTATGTCGGTGACATATATAGATATCAATATCATGTCAATATAACTTAAGAGATAGCTGTACTTTTGGTAACTATCGCTAGGAAAGCTGATTCAGTATTGAGTACATGTATGAAGGACCCGGTCAAAAAAGTATCAGTCTGCCTGCATACAGTTGATCACTTGGCCACTTGTCGCCTTTCAAAGTCGAGTTATGGTTACAAAAAATGAATAACTAGTATGGCATTATGATATGAGAAATACCTGTGTGAACTGTATACAAATTGACGCTATTTAACGGTTAGTGCACGAGTTATAGTACCATAAAGCCGCGACGAAAGATTCGCCTACGATTCTTACACGAGCAATGACATCATTATGTAGTTTTACATTTACATAATTGTTTCGAGCAGGAATATCGAGAACGACTTTATTATTTTTCATAAAAAAATGTTGTACAACTCCTTTATACTCACTGCCTCCAGGCCACCATTTATAGGCAGTAAGAGTTGGACTGTGTAGAACGAATTCTTCAGTATCAACATCATACGTTGCTCGTGTTTCTAAACCACGGATAAAAGTACCGTGCCCAAGTTCTGTCTGAAATAAGAAACGAATAAGAAACAATGTTAATATATTATGTTAATCTATACTAATATTATAAAGCTGAAGAGTTTGTTTGTTTGTTTGGTTGAACGCGCTAATCTCAGGAACTACAGTGTTTCAGTGTTAGATAGCCCATTTATCGAGAAAGGCTATAGACTATAAAATATTATGGTAAGACCAATAAACTATTCCACGCGGACGAAGTCGCGGGCAGCAGCTAGTAAATAAATAATCAAAGCTTATTGGCCGGGAACCGGTGACACTAAAATTAAACTTACACAGATGTTCACACTTTGTATATTAAAAAATTGATACTGATAGTGATAATACAAAATTTGAAAATCCGTGTAAGAGCAAGTTTAGTGTGAATTTGAGCAATTCTTGGGTGTCACCGGCTCCCCGCCTATATAATTTAGCTCCCGTAAGCTCGAGCAAACTCGAGTTTTCATTCAAACGTAATTTTCCTTTAACTTTAAACTACATGTCGAATTGATTTCATACTTTACACACACATGCACAAGTCACCATATCAGGGCTTGAATTTGCTTTTGTTGTGAGAAAAACATGAGTGAATAAATTTTTTGATGGTTGTGCTAAATAGAAAAAATATAGGAATAGGCAACTTCTATACAAGCGCTTGGGTTTCTCAGTGAATAGAACCACATCATCAGCAAATCTAAGATGGTGTAGTCGGTTGTCATCAATAGAAATACCTAGATTAGGTATCCCATTTTAATGTTCTAACTCTAGAACAGCGATGAAAAATTTTAAAGATAGGTACCATTTAATATAAAATACTAACCTGGGCATATGTGCCAATAATCTCAAAATTGGCAGCCCTTTTCCCCCAATACTCCCTTTGCTCGTCATTTCCTTGCTGAGTAATCGCATGCGTGAACATTGAGCTATGTAGTAAAAGGGGAGAGATGTCTTTTGCAACGGCTGTCCATATAGAGTTGCGAAAATTCAACCTAAAGTAAAGAAAAGGTTTAAAAACTGTAACCCGAACACTACGGAAAATTGGATATAACATCCATATTGATTGTTATTGTTAATTTTGTTCGTATTTCCTTCAAAGTCGTTATGAATTAATACGGAACTTCATGAGCGGACAAACGTCAAACCGGCCATCATAGCGTGCCGCTAGTGTAGATTACAACTTCCATGATAATAACGAATCGATTGACACCTCAATCATCAAAATCGGCTTAGACGTTCGGCGCTACGGTTGAACATATGTAAATAGAAACATACATACATAGACTCCTAAAATCACAACCCTTCCTTTCGGCTTTGTCGTAGTCGGGTAAAAAGTAGTTACGTTAACGGTACCTAAAGGGAAACAACCCGTGAGGAAACCTGCATGCGTTAGAATTCTTCAAGGATGTTTGTTACCTACTCCTTTACGCCACAACGACTGAACCGATTTGGCTGTTTGGAATAGAGGTACCTATATAAAGAAGTAACACTTAGTAGGCTTAGATTAAATACTCATAGATTGGAAGTTTCTAATAAAGTTCCGCTCCAAACGTAGACTCAAAACAAGCAATGAATGTTTGAGTGCCATGTAATTATTATTTTCTGTACTGGTAGGTCTGTAACTGTAATGTAACTGTAATGTTTTTGATGGTTCTTGTGATGAATTATGACGCCCTTACACAGCACAGTACGTTATTGGAACGTAGTTCCTTATCGCGCGGTACGGAAGGGGGCTAGACGGAAAAAATTAAGGAAACCGTCACGACACATTTTTGAAACGTCATTTTTTGTTAAATGTGAATTTTGCATTGTATTCGGTATTTTCGCCTTAGAACTCGGCGTCTGCATGGCCAAGTGGTTAGGAGAGTCGCCTATAAATTCAACGTCGATGGTTCGAATCCCAGCTCGACAGACTGAATTTTCTATTTTCAATTTTATTTTAAATAATTTCTAAATGTGGAATTTTTCCCTTATTTTTTATTGTATAAATTGGATAACGCCATCTGTGAAAAAACAGTAACTCCACCAGAGTAACTCTTTGGTGTTGTATCAGTGCAATAGACATAAACTAAAAATAATTCATCGTAGTTAATCAATTTAATACTAGATGACACCACTAGTTTATTACAATTTCTTCACTTAAATACTACTACTAAGGTACTACGTTCCATCCGGGTGTCCCTTGACACGTCTCTTTTTTTTTTTAATAATTTGCTGCGAGCTCGTCGTACTAACGCGACGATACTGCGTAGGAATATAATATGCTTTCCGCTTACTAAAAATAGCTTAACAAAGCGTCGACTAAATTGCTTTTCTAGGAGTCTAAGCACATAGGCTTTTAGAAAATTTTCTCGCGGGAATCAAAAGCCCTTAATCCACGCGGACGAAGTCGCGGTCATCATATAAGTAGTAAAACATATCAAATTGATGTACTTTTTGTAATAAACTCAAGGCTGTAATATCGCTATCTATATTATCATATGAAATCTTTTCCGATAGGTAATGTTATCAATATCACCATAAAAGTGATATTATAATAAAAACCGGCCAAGTGCGTGTCGAGCCACGCCCAGTGTAGGGTTCCGTAGTTGAAAGTCTCAAATATTATTGCTGACCAGGGGTAGTGCTTTTATTTTATTTATGAATATTGAATACAGTTTGAGTTCCATGGTTTAAATACTATAAAATACTACAAAATATGCAACTTACACTACGTGTAATACCTAACTTGGAAAAAACAGATATACTTAACTCCTTAACTAATGAACCCTACTTAGCCGTGATAGTTTTCCTTTAAAATTCATTATACAGGGTGGGCCAGACCAGGTGGATATAAAATTTTTTTTAGATTGTTGACTTAGGGGCCTACCAGGACCCGCAAGGAAAAAAATCGGTTCCCACCCGATTACGAGAAAATTTTTTTTATTTGAAATTTTGGAATATCATTACCTTGACGAACTTTTAATTTTTTTTTTAATTTTTCCAGTGACAATTTCCGCAATTTTTTTATGGAATATCTTTAACTAATAACTGTGCTCTCTTAGGAAAAAATTCCAGTCTGATTAGCTGGTTTTAAGAGCATTAAATTTTAAATTATTTCAAGAAAATTAAGTTCATCCAAAATCTACAGAAAACTTTAAAATTCCATTAAAAATAAAAGAAGAGGTTCACAGCACTGGTGATTTTTAGGGTTCCGTACCCAAAGGGTACCAACGGGACCCTATTACTAAGCCTACGCTGTCCGTCCGTCCGTCCGTCCGTCCGTCCGTCCGTCCGTCCGTCCGTCCGTCCGTCCGTCTGTCAGCGGGCTGTATCTCGTACACCGTAATAGATAGACAGATGAAATTTTCACATATTATGTATTTCTATTGCCGCTATAACAACAAATAATAAAAACTAAATTAAATTAAAAAAAAAAAAATTAAAATGGGTAGGTGGGTAGATGGAAATCTTTTTATTTAATTTTTTTTAACGGAACCCTAAAAGAGCGAGGCCCAACTCGCACTTGGCCGATTTTTTTAAAAACGTAAAGAAAAATTGTACGTCAATGTGCCGGATAAAAAGTTATGATTTTTCAAAAGTCTTCGTTCCTCATTCGTGTAAATAACGACCTTATTGAAAAAAATGTTAATTGTTTGTGGAGACTGCAGTATGTCCTTTAATTTTAACTGCCTCGTAGTTCTAGTGATACGCGTGTTCAACTGCGGCCGACGAGGTCCCGGGTTTGAGTCTCGGGTCGGACCATACCAAGTATTGGGGTTTTCCGATAAGAAATTCTCAGTACTAGCCCGGAGTTAGGAAGTTGGCGTTGTTTCACCCCGTGCCTTGGAGAGCACGTAAGGCTGTTGGTCCTGCGCTTAATCTCTCTCCGGTCGTGTCGAATGTTCTGTCCCATCGGGCTATGAGAGTAAAGGAACAGAGAGTTCACCTGTGTTCGCGCACATAGTTGTGCACTTTAATATCTCCCGCACAGATGGCTAATCTTTCTGGAGATAGGCTTCCACTGTGGCCGTAATTCGGAAAAATAAAACATTGTTTATTTTTCACTCTCTTAAAAAGTAGATAGATTCATCATTAAAGGATTAATGTCCTCCCTACCAAATTTCGGCCACGGCGGCAGCCTATCTCCAGAAAGATTAGCCATCTGTGTGGGAGATACGAGTATTAAAGTGCACAAGTGTGTGCGCGAACACAGGTGCACTCTCTGTGTCATTACTCTCATAGCCCGATGGGACGGAAAATTCGACACGACCGGAGAGAAATTAGGCACAGGACCCACGGCTTTACGTGCTCTCCAAGGCACGGGGTGAAACAACGCCAACTTCCTAACTCCGGGCTACTGAGAATTTCTTTTCGGAAAACCCCAATACTTGGTTTGGTCCGACCCGAGACTCAAACCCGGGACCTCGTCGGCCGCAGTCGAACACGCTTCTCACTAGAACTACGAGGCAGTTAAAATTAAAGGACATACTGCAGTCTCCACAAACAATTAACATTTTTTTCAATAAGTTCGTTATTTACACGAATGAGGAACGAAGACTTTTGAAAAATCATAGCTTTTTATCCGGCACATTGACATACAATTTTTCTTTTAGCAATCGAAAAAACATAAGTTGCTACAGTTTTTAAAAAATCACCAGTGCTATGAACTTCTTCTTTTATTTTTAATGGAATTTTAAAGTTTTCTGTAGATTTTGGATGAACTTAATTTTCTTTAAATAATTTAAAATTTAATGCTCTTAAAACCAGCTAATCAGACTGGAATTTTTTCCTAAGAGAGCACAGTTATTAGATAAAGATATTCCATAAAAAAATTCAGAAATTGTCACTGGAAAAATTAAAAAAAAATGAAAAGTTCGTCAAGGTAATGATATTCCAAAATTTCAAATAAAAATTCTTTTCTCGTAATCGGGTGGGAACCGATTTTTTTCCTTGCGGGTCCTGGTAGACCCCTAAGTCAACAATCTAAAAAAAAATTTATATCCACCTGGTCTGGCCCACCCTGTATATAAGGCACTGAAGCTGAAGCACAGGGCATCCTAGTTCAGCTTCAGATGCAAATTGTTTGTAATTGATTTTGACAGCTGCGAATTTCTCTTCATAATAAATAATAAAATAAAGTAAATAATTATGTAATATGGCTCATTTCTATTTTATGTAATTCTACATTAAATCTTACATCTATATAAATAAATAAAACATAATAATATTACGAGTAAATATTAATAAGTTTCACATGAAAAATTGCAACCAAGAGGAAATCTGTCAACAGCTGTCAGCTACAAAAATTGCGATTTATTTACTGTTTACATCTATATTTCCATAATATTTTGATGCCATACGTTTGCCTGTGATTTGTGGACTTAATTTGGTATAATATATGTCGTGGCTCAATCTGAACCAGAGGATAAGTAGCTTGAAAGGGCAGATAACGAACTTTACTACAGAAGTTTTATTTGAAGATCCATGCAGGATAATGATCTTCTGTAACGGAATCCTCGGTAAAGAAGCTCGAAGACAAATGCCATAACCAAGTTCAATTGTGAAGTGTGTAGTGTGAATTTTAAGCTGCTATTTTGTATTTTTTCTTATTTTTAGGTTTTTTTTGTAAGTCATATGTGTTGTTGTGGCGCCGAGCCACTTGTTCTAGGTTGAGACAGCCGGGGTTTTTTTTATGTCGCAGGATAGCGTGCGTTGTGAGCAGTGTTCCCAGCCTCGGTATTTTAAAAATAGTAAAGGTTTGAAAATTCATGTAGGTAGAGTTCACAAATCATCATTTGCATCATCGATACCACGGTAATATTATCTGTATACAGTATTGTAACTCGGCCGTATCTTTGACATAAATTATGCCTACAGCCGCGCGGTACGTAAACATGCGATAGGGCTGCCCGCCTCCAGCATTTTAATTACATTTGCCTACTTTGTGTTTCCATTTAGTTTTGTGATTGTAAATATACTTTTTTTTATATAAACAAATAAAATACTTTGTGAATTAAATAGGAAGTGTTCAATAAAAATGCGTGTTGTTTTTTGATTGGTAGATTTAATTAAAAAAAACCGGCCAAGTGCGAGTCGGACTCGCACACCGAGGGTTCCGTACTCTAGAAGTAAAAGTAAAACGATAATATTATATAAATTTGCTTATTAATCGTTAACTTTGTTTGTGGAGGTCTATTGTTAATATAAAAAAAACTATGTTAGTTAGAGCGTTGGTTTTATTTTTCCTTTAAAATATACATAAACCTCTATTGACCATAATTATTTCTGATTTTTCGATTGGTAAACTTCGGAGATAAGAGGGGGGGGGGGGGGACCGGTATATTTTTCGACATTTTGCCCGATTATTCAAAAACTATTATATTTAAAAATAAATAAAAATTTGTTTTAGAATGTACAGGTAAAGCCCTTTCATATGATACCCCACTCGGTATAGTTATCTTACTTTGAAATTTCAAACTCCCGATTTTTCCTCTTTTTTAATTAAACTAAAAAGAATTTTTGATTTTTTCTTATTCCAATTTTGTTGGGCCACTATTATACACAACTATTCACAACCCTCTCAAATATCTAAATATTCTGTGAATATTTCATGAGTCTTGCTATTGTTGTTGTTATTAATACCGAGAGAAAAAAACGGTTTTTAGTGGTATATGTTGTTATAGCAGCAGTGTAGAGGACAAAAAGTGTCTATTAGCGGAAACTTGTTAAAGGAAAAAGCAAAAGAGTTCGCGTCTACTCTAAGCATCAAAAACATCAACACTTAATAATTCGAAATTTTATTTATTTTCTCTTAAAAATTTCGAACCATTTGATATTTCAAACATTCGATAATTCGTAATATTTCCCTTATTATATCTCGTAATAGTCCCTCGAGTTTCGAATCAACGAGAGTCGGCTGTATTATTAATAATAAAATACCACGTCTTTACATTGAATTATACAAACTAACAAAACAAAACACACATGCCCCGAGGTTTTAACACAAGCGTACGTACCGTATCGTGATTCATGAACCGCCTATAACTACCTATTTCACTCGTGTCAATCACTTTCCTTTACTCTATTCACTTTATTTATTAATCCAGACATCTTTTTTTCGGGAGATAAAAGGAAATACCTTATCCATTAAAAATACACACATTTTGTACCTACCTACTAGTAAGTAAAATTATTTTAGAGTCTTACCTTTCAGAGTTTCCAGGTAATTTAAAAAAAGTTATCTCTGGATGCGTTATTGACGAATTCATGCAACCAAAAACAGCACAATATATCCTCCTCGTCATATTAAATATGTACTTGAACTTATTTTTAGTAAAAAAATTGCGCAGTTATTGTTAAAAAACATAACACCGTCCGTTCGTCACTGCGGCACAGTCGCGACTGTCTGCGTACCGAGCGCTTACCGAGATCGAGGCGCGTAGGCATAGCTCGCGCTTCGTCCGTTTGTATGAAGTTACAATACTGTATACAGATAATATTACCGTGTCGATACCTCCCATTTCATGTTCTTCCCTTCCAATTAAAGGACTTGATGGTAACCTTTGGGAATCATTAAGTACTTTTAAGAATTCAATTCCATTAATCAGACGCATTCCTCGAGGATCACGCCATTCAGTTTCATGTTCTTTAAAAAAAACTATAGATAATGTCATCTCTCATAACACCTGTCGTAGCTGGGAGCTCCTGCTCACTTTCGCGTACCGCACGCTACACGCGGATAAGAGTCAAAACCTCTCCCTTACACAGAAAATAAAAAATAACTGCACTATAAATGACAGCAATATTTACAATACTACCATACAGTTAAATCCACTACACGTAACACATACACAATCTCATCAATATCTGAAACATAATTATGATAAAAAAAAATTTATTGAAAATAAAATAAGCGACGGTGACCTTAAGGGAGCGGCTCGACTTTTATTCTCCAGTGACACAATTGCCCCTGATACAGCGGAGACTCTGGAAGCACTGCGTTCTAAACATCCATCTCCTTCTCCTGATTCCTCTTTTCCAGACCCACCGACAAATAACGATTTTCTTTGTCAGGCCACTACAAATGACGTGCTGGGAGCTCTGATGTCTTTCAGAAGTGGTTCCGCTGCAGGGCTCGATGGTTTGTCACCACAACACTTTAGAGACTTAGTTTGTGGTGCAAACGTTGACGTAGGTGGTACCCTTCTGAAATCCAATAACTAAAACCTTATATGGAGCAAATTTATGTGCCCTAAAAAAAAGGATGGTGGTATTCGCCCCATAGCAGTGGGTTCAACGATTCGGCGCGTCGTTTCCAAAATTTGCTGTAAAAAAATTCTTCCTTTGATATCTTCTAATTTTGTCCCAATTCAGTTAGGCATTGGGGTAAAGGGGGGATGTGAAGCAGCTGTTCATGCTGCTCGCACATTCCACCTTAGCTCCCGGGAGGAGGTACTCCTTAAAATTGATGTGAAGAATGCCTTCAATTCAGTGGATCGGGGGGTCCTCCTCTCAGAAGTAAAAAATAAATTTCCACAGTTTTTCCCGTACTTGGCGCAGTGCTACCGGGAACCTTCAAAGCTCGTACACAAAAAGAATGTTCTGAGCTCCGCTGTCGGCTGTCAGCAGGGGGATCCGCTTGGACCAATTATTTTTAGTTTGGCCATCCACCCTATAATTTCGGCTCTAAATTCCAAATTCAATGTTTGGTATTTGGATGATGGAACCTTGGGCGGCGAAGTGAATTCGGTTTTGGAGGATTTAGAAATTATTATATCAAAATTTAAAACTATTGGCTTGGAACTTAACTTTGATAAATGTGAAATTTATATTCCTAATTCTTTTTCGGCGGAATCTAAACTGCACATATTAAATAAATTCAATACTTTAGCTCCAGGTATTAAAATTTTAAATGATGAGTCACTTCGCCTCCTAGGAGCACCTGTTCTAGAGGCCTCAGTTCCTCAATTTTTTACTGACTTAATTTCTAAATTCAAAAACTCTTCCCATCACCTTTTCGATATTAATCCTCATATGGCAATGACCATCATTCGATTCTGCTTATTTGTTCCAAAATTTACTTATTTCCTAAGATGTTCACCTCTTTGGAAATTTAATAATTTATTGGAAAATTTGGATAATTTTCTACAAAATATTCTATCTGACATCTTAAATTGTCCGATACATGATCAAGTATGGGCCCAGGCTTCTCTTCCGATCAGGTATGGAGGTCTGGGAATCCGCAAAATTTCTAGTGTCTCACTGCCAGCATTTCTTTCCTCTGTTTATAGTACACACACTCTCTTTGAAAAAATTATATCCCAGTCTTTGGGATCAATTGAGGTGTCGTACTTGGCAGAGGCAAGAAATGAATGGTCAGCGATTAGCCCAAATCAGTTGCCGGTTTCTCTTCCTTCCCAGAGACAGTGGGATGACATTATTTGTAAAAAAACTTTTGACGCAATGTTAATGGAAGCAAATTCTAAAGACCGTGCTCGTCTTCTCGCTGTCTCTGCGAAAGAATCCGGCCACTGGCTCCATGCTCTCCCTTCTGCTAATCTAGGCACTCTTTTAAACCACGCCACTCTTGCAGTGGTAGTTAGCCTTAGGCTCGGCGCCAAAATAACCCAGCCTCACCGTTGCCACTGCGGTGACCACGTCGACGCTTACGGTCATCACGGACTCTCCTGTTCGAAGAGCGCTGGTCGTTTCTCCCGCCACAATGCCCTCAACGACATCATCCGCAGGTCTCTTGCTACTGCTCACGTGCCAGCTGTATTAGAACCTATTGGTTTGGCACGTAGTGATGGCAGGAGACCTGATGGTATGACGCTTGTTCCTTGGAGGACAGGGAGGTCGCTTGTGTGGGATGCCACCTGTGTAGATACTCTAGCTGCATCCCACATCCATGCGACCTCCTCTGTGGCGGGTGCAGCGGCTACTAGTGCCGAACAGGCTAAGAGGCGCAAATATGAAAAACTTGACAGTGGTTTCATATTTGTGCCTGAGTTGCCTGAGGTAGCTACTTTATCTTCTTTTATAACTAATATGGGCACTGCCGTTCATTGCTTACTACTTCGTTTCTGTTGGTCACTGAAGTTACCCATAAAATAATTATAAATTAATTAGTGGTTTCATATTTGTGCCTTTTGGTGTAGAGACCCTGGGGCCGTGGGGCCCGGAGACTCGAGCGCTTTTTGTAGAGCTAACTAAAAAGGTGATCGAGTCTACCGGGGATCCAAGAGCTGGCAGCTACCTTGCCCAAAGGATTAGCTTGGCCATCCAAAGGGGTAATGCTGCCAGCATCTTCGGTACCATGCCACACTGCAGTGACTTCGATGGGGTTTTAGATTTTATTTAATTTTTATTTTAGTTTTAATTTTAGAACTAGTGGTTCGCCCCGAACTGAGACCTCGCGGTAACGGTTTCCCATAATTACTTATTCATTCAATAGATACATGACGATCAAAATTGACATTATTATTATGCCCGTTTTCACCAACCATACCTAAATCATCCCCTTTGTAGAAGTCTCTTTACGTAGGTAGCCCCTAAATACAATCCTAACATCCCATAATATGTCATTTTCACCTTTAGTTGTCCCGTAGAGGTTTGTAATAACAAAGTTGACAGAAAGTGTCAACTAACTTAACATATGTAGCCCGTAAAGGTTAGGGAACTGTTAAAGTGAAATCCTCAAGGCCTCAATCAAACTTAGGTATAGTTTTTTGGAACATTCAAATTAAATTACTTGTACACAGCGTCAACTATCAACACGATCAGAAAACATGTAAAAACAAACTGCAACGTGAAGTTTTATTGATGTTTGCTAAATGACTAAATAATAATTTTAATTGAATATATTATGCTACATATAAGCTGCATTTGCTATATGAGATGAGAGCGCCATCTATTGACATCATTGTGAAGTTCTGTTGTTGCTGCTCATTAAAAGTTAAATAATTTAGTTTCCTTATTACATTTATCTAATTTTAGTATTTGTTGTTCAAGTACATGATATTACGCTAAAATTATAAAACTTTCAAGCCCCAGCTCTCAATGGTTATTCCGTTGTGAGGTCAAATATAATCTCCACTTTGAAAGCCCCCCATTTCGTCAATTTTAGGAAAAAAATTAAAAAAAAAATACTTTTGTACTCTGTTCCAAATTATCTTTAAAATGACGTACTGTAACCCTATGAAAAGCAAAAATTTTTTTTTTCTTCGCTTTCGCTTCTATGAGAGCCCCCCTGAAATAAAGATTTTTATAACTTTTTAAGCCATTTTCGGCTGGAGGCCATCGGTTTACATATTATATCTAAAATTGAAGTAATTACGTTCAGTAATTCAGAAGTTATAAGGCTCTGACAGACGGACGGACGGACGGACGGACGGACGGACGGACAAGTGCAAATTCACTCAAGTAGACTCAAAGACCTTCGCTTCGCTCGGTCGATAAATTTAATTTTAATGTAGTAGGTAGTTTCAGTTTGTAATTAAACATTATATTCAAGGGGTACCCCGCCCTTATAAAAATTGAAATTGTAATGAAGTAGTGTTTAATTTTATGTTTAGATGAATAAATTATTCTTATTCTTATTATTATACTACTGCTGTGAATTTTTTCTTGTATCCTATATACAACTATTTAGCTGGCAGGGGGGGGGGGGGGGACACTTGACTCTAATAAAATTTAGCACTTTAAAATATCATATTTCACAAACGGATTCTTGAATTGAATAAATGATGTTCCCACACCCATAATATTTTTGAAAGACCTAGGGGACCTATTTTTTTAGGGGAGGTACCCTAAAAAAATTATTTTTCAAAATTTTATTTCACCATTTTGTCGGCGTGATTGATATTTATACCCTTGTCAAATTACAGATTTCTAGTACCAATAGTCTCTGAGCTAAACCGCGGACAGACAGACAGACAGACGGACGGACATGGCGAAACTATAAGGGTTCCTTGTTTACTACGGAACCCTAAAAATGACGTCTTTTATATGCTGTAATCATAAGTAGTAGATACCTTTTATGCCCCCGTAGATATTATAATTACAAGCTTTTATTTAGTTTCACCTGTCCCAATGTTGGTCATCAACGATGTTTGTTAACAAATCTTGCAAACTATAGGAGGTTGGTGAATTTTGACCCAGCATTTTTAAAAACCGTTCAGATTCAAAAAAACATTTAATTTTAATTAATATATTTCAGAGTATTTTTCTGTGTAAACCTCATAATATTTTTAGAAGATGAGGATCAAAAATATAATTATTCACAAGTACACATTATAAATAACCGTTACATGGCAATACAAGTGAATATCTTTTTTCTCCCAACTTTATTTGATAGACTTTGATTATCTTTTTGTTATTCTGGTTTACTAAAACAAGTATGAGAAGTTTGATTTGTGAAAGTGGTGGGCGTTCAGTGTTCAGTTCAGTTCGTTTGGGTCAGAAACTCTATGTAATTCGCCAATCTCCTTTGATACACTTCCCGGTTACCGATTGAGCTGAAATTTTGCACACATATGTGTAAACCGCGTGACAATGCAATATAAAGATGACAAGGTGCTGATATGATGATGGAGCTGAAAGATGGCCAGAAGAACTTCGTAATGAAACGACACAACCTCATCGAGTTTGGATTCATCTGAATCGTCTTGACGAGTAGTTTGTCTTTCAATGGTAACGAGGGTCTGATGATGTCGAGTTTCGGCTCGTTTGATTCGTCTTAACAAGTACTTTGTTTTTAAGATGGTTACCAGGGTCTGATGATGAAACCGGAAGGTGGTTTTGGGAACTCTGTAATACAATGATGTAATACCATCGAGTTTAGACTCGTTTGATTAGTTTTGACAAGTAGTCTGGTCCTAGATTATATTAAGGGACTCATGATGAAGCCGGAAGGTGGTTCTGGCAACTCTGTTATAAAACCACGTAACCCCATCGAGTTTGGGCTCGTTTGATTCGTCTTGACAAGTAGTCTGGTTCTAGATGATAGCCAGGGTCTGACGATGTAGCCAGCTACTAAAAGATTTTTTTTAAATAAAACTTTTAATTTATACTTGTTTTTAAAAAACTAGCTTTTGCCTTTGCGACTCTGTTAGTTGTTGTTGAACTATCAAAAATCCCCCGAGAACCTTCTGTTTTTCCGGGATAAATGGTAGCCTATGGTCACTCCTCAAGTCCTCAACTAAGCCTATGCAAAAAATCACATCGATCTGCTGTTCTGTGATTGAAGGACAAACTCACAAACAAAATACACTTTTGCATTTTAGCCCAGTCGACAGGTAGGAAAAAGTGGGCTTTGGTGAAAAAAGGTCGGAAGTTAATGAAACTTTGGGATGTTGTTCAGGGATGGTTAAGTAACATTTTCTCAAGTTTTGGACCTCGAGGACCCTGTGCTGAAAGAAGAGGGAGGGAAAAACTGCAAAATTTTCGACCTTTCTCCGGTTTTTCCTCAATTACTTTTTTCCTTTCGTCCTACGGCAAAAGCATTTCTATACTTTTTTGTAGAGTGTTAAATTTCCTACAATTTTGACTACACAATGTGTTTGCATGTTAATTCGTTACCGAGATATGGCTCTTTGAAAAAATAGTCCAGTCGACAGTTAGGAAAAAGTGGGGATAGGTAGAAAAAGGTCAGAAGTCAATGAAACTTTGGGATGTTGTTCAGGGATCGGTAATTAATATTTTCTCAAGTTTTGGACCTCGAGAACCCTTTGCTAAAAGAGGAGGGTGGGGGGAAAGCTGCAAAATTTTCGACCTTTCTCCGGGTTTTCATCTCAGTAACAAATTGACATACAAACATGTTTGAGTCCAAATTGTTGGAAATATAACGTTCTACAAAAAAGTATAGAATTTTTTTTGCCGTAGGACGTAAGGAAAAAGTTATTGAGGAAAAGCCGGCGGAAGGTCGAAAATTTTGCAGTTTTTTCCCCCCCTTCTTTTTTAGCACAGGGTCCTCGAGGTCCAAAACATGAGAAAATATTCATTAGCCATCCCTAAACAACATCCCAAAGTTTCATTAACTTCTGACCTTTTTCCATTTGAAACTGCCTGTCTACTGGACTATTTATAATATTATAACTTTGACTTAATTACCTATATGATTAGCTAGGATAATAATATTATAATATATATTCTTAATGTACAACAACTATATAAGTTACTAGTAGGGCGCGTGGGTGCGCGGCCCGCAAGCGGCCGGCAAGTAGACTTTTAGGTCTTGATCATTTTCTATCAAAAAACCACTCTTCCATCTTTTATACTCTCTGAGAGAGACATCGTTGAAGTTTGTATGGCCGCCATTTTGAATCCGCCATTTTGGATTTTTTTTCAGCTCACTGCCAATTGGATGAGGTTTCGAGTGACTTTTGTTCGAGCACCCCCACCTATCTTCATTACCATATGGCCGTGCTCCTCACCCACATTCCAAACCCTCGATCATCATATGTCATCATTTGTCATAATGAAAATTCGTCAATAAAAACAAATCTTGAAAAGGAACCGTATCAAATTCTTGCATGATTCCCGGCTTCTAGTCTCTTCAATATTCGCCATATATTTTGTATGAAGAAAAAAAAATCCGCCATCTTGGATTTTTTTTTCTATTCATCAAATAGACCTTTGGGTCCTGATCATCTTTTGCCAAGAAACCACTCTTCCATCTTTTATACTCCCCGAGATAGACACCGAAGAAATTTGTATGGCGGCCATCTTTTTTCCGCCATTTTGAATTTTTTTTTAGCTCACTGCGAGTTGGATGAGGTTTCGAGTGACATTTGTTGGAGCACCCCCCACCTATCTTCGATACCCTGGCCGTGCTCTTCACCCGTCTCCGAAATCCTCAATCATCAGCTCTCTCCATATTTTTCCTCCGAATGAATTTTTTTCCTCTATACGAAACCATCAGTGAAAAATTTTGTATAAAAAATTTTTTTATACAAAATTTTACAGGAGAGGTGATCAATCAGTGAGTGAATCAGTGAATCAGTCAATCAGCCCCAGCAGCTATATATATATTACAAGTAAGCTTTCTACCTATGTTTGTGCCTCAATATGTATATATATGTATTAATTGCATGAAGTTTCACCTAGTTTTTAATATATAATTATGTCGTGGCCCTATCTTAAAACTGATCACTTCATAATTGTGGCCTATCATGAAGTGGTATGGTGAGCTAAAACTGATCATACCGTTTAAGCGTCAACGTTTGATGATATTTCAATCGACGTTTGGCCATATCATTATACTTAGTGTATCATTATTGTAATTTATTAACGTATGATATCAAAGTTTTAAAAATAAAGGTTTAATAATGAAATGGGCTACGCCAGAAGACTCGCCCCTATATACGCCCCTTCATTCAGCTTTTCATTCAGCATTCTGGCTTCGCGCTTTAAAAATCACTCCAGGGGTAGGGCAGATAAGACTGCGTAGAGTTGGGGCCTTTACACTGGTTTACACTTCCTAGGCAATATTCGACTTACTCGAAATGGTTCACAACATGACTGTACAGGTTTTTCACCCGCAATTTCCATGAAGTCGTTTTTCAAATCAAATAATAGTCCATTGATATTCGTTGCATAGTAACATTGGTAACCCTACTTTCTTTCTTTTTTATTTGTTGTCTATCCTAAAATTAAAAATACGGATATCAGCGTCTCTAAGACTGAGTTTCCACGGCGCGGTTCGGCACCCGCGCCCGCAGCGGTTGCGGGCCCGCGGCCTCCGTAGAATGCAGATTTGTATGGAAAATGAAGTTTCAATTTCCACGGCGCAGTTTGCGCCCGCGGCGGGCGCAGTACTAGCGGTACCGCAACCGCTGCGGGCGCGGGTGCGAACCGCGCCGTGGAAACCCAGTCTAACGGTGAATCATGTAACTATTTGATCACTAATATTTGACCATTTGAAATTATCAGTAGCCGTGCATTTAACTGTTGTTATCGTCAAACCCTGATCATACATAGATCTGGCCAGGCTACATTATAATGTGGGCAGCGGATATTTTCCATTTCCTGAAGTGCAACCATTTCATGAAGTGGTCAATTCTACGATATGGCCAGGACATAATATACAAAAATTACCTGACTTTCTCGTCATGGGATTTACCGGGACTGTCTTTATCATATATTCGGAGAGCTTTCCACATCAATAAAGACTTGCGTACTACATTCTCATATTTCTCCTTATGGCTCAAATACTCTTCCGGCACGTCGTCTAATAATCCTTTTACACTTAAAATATTTTGTTCTGAAACGTAAATAATTTGATTGGAGCCAATTGAATTCTATAATTAATCGACCAGAAATTCAACTTTTGAAAAACGATGAGCTAAGACTGAGATTTGTACATCGTACTCTGGCTATGCTCAAGACTCAAGTTAGAGTTAAAACGAGACGCATATAGCACGGACTCGGCTCCATTTTGAAGCAGTGCTACAAAGAGACATAATTTATGTCCTGTCTTAAATAGTATCTTTCTCGTTTCAACTCTCTCTTCAGTTTGAGCAGAGTGAGAGTGCGATCTTTAAAAAACTCATGTTGATACTTTCTTAGTACCAACATGATTTTTTGCAGCTCAATAAGAAAATTAAATAAATGATCTAAATCAATGAATTTTTTGTTACATCTAAAATGAAGGCCATGCTGTCTAAACTCTAAAAACTAGATTTTAGACAAAAAGGAAATAACAAACATAAATCAATTTACTAACGTAACAAGGATCTAACCAATTTTTAGATTTTTACCTACTGGACTCTACTGTACTTCAGTTTTAGCCTATCCCACATTGAATTCGAAATTGCTATGTTTAATACGAACCAAAATTTCTTCTCCATTTGGTGTTCTCCACGCCATCGTCCAACAAATTTGTCAACTCCTCCACATCGAAACTGCACTTAGCCCTTTCTTTTAGCAAATCCTCGTTTACTTTCATATGCGCCATCGCTCTCTCTGTTCAAGTGCTCTCACAATACTATTGTGCGTAAGTGTTTTGTATGATATAACGAACGAAGATAGCAGTTTTAGGTACGTGATACGTTTATTTGTGTATATTGTGATAATATATACGGTACCTGTTTGATAAGGAACTTACGACGTTTTGATTATGCTTTTCGCAGTATCTATGCCTACTTATTTATTTATACAAGTCATTCTCACTGTCTTCTCATTCTACTTACTTGGTACTATGACCACTGCCTATGCCTCAACGACTTATATTGAGAGGTTTGAAGCAGTGGCGTAACTATAACGTTCAAGGCCCGTGGTAAATCAATCGTCGTGGCCTCAATGAATAAGAGCAAATCGCTCGCCATCAGAGAATGTGAAGATTAATACTTTTTGATAATTTTTAAAAAACAAACCGACTTCAAACGCCACTACAAAGCATAAAAAAGTTTTAGTTTTTACAGGTATGTTGAAGTCGGGCTAGCATTGCGCATCTATTTCATCGTTTCTATTTAGGCCCGCCCGACTTCAACTATCAACATACTTGTACAAACTAAAATTATTTTATACTTTGTAGTAGCGTGTGAAGACGGTTTTTTTTAAAGAATTTAATGTATTTATATACTTTTTTTTATATAAAAAATTATGTAAGGTAACATAAAAAATCTTTAAAAAATACACTACAGTTGCGCTGTGGTTTGGAATTACCTACAAAAAGAATTAGATACGTTTTTTATCAGTTGATTACCCTTAACATTTATTCACTCTGCTTTTGGTGCAGCTGACATTCAGAGAACATACTACGACAGACTATATCTAGATAGACTTCAATCCAAAGAGCGACCGGCAAATTGTCACTTTTTTACCAACAATGTACTTATTTTATAAATAGGTAGGTATGCCTTGCAACTCCCATAACACTTTACCAAAAAAATAAACAACACATTTACTTTCTTAGGCGAATCTCACACTGCTTAGCGCCCCGCTCCGGCGCGGCGCGTGATTCTGCACGAATCCACGCGCGGGGAGGCGTTGTTATAGTGGTTGACGTCGTGCGTGTTTTCTATAAAAAACCGGCCAAGTGCGTGTCGGGCCAGTGTAGAGTTCCGTAGTTGAAAGTCTCAAATATTATTGCTGACCTAGGATAGTGCTTTTATTTTATTTATGAATATTGAATACCTACATTTTGAGTTCCATGGTTTAAATACTATAATATACTACAAAATATGGAACTTACACTACGTGTCTGACTTAGAAAAAACAGATATAACTCCTTAACTAATGAACCCTACTTAGCAGTGATAGTTTTCCTTTAAAATTCATTATATATACTACTGCTGTGAATTTTTACTTGTATCCTATATACTACCATTTAGCTGGCAGAGGGGGGGGACACTTGACTCTAATAAAATTTAGCACTTTAAAATATCATATTTCACAAATGGATCCCTGAATTGAAAAATGGTGTTCCCACACCTACAATATATTTGAAAGACCTATTCAACGAAACCCCACACTATGGGATAGTCGAGAAAAAAAATTCATCCCCACTTTACATGTAGGTTCCTTGTTTACTACGGAACCCTAAAAACTGAGGTAGTTACGAATAACCGTAAGCACGAGCAAGGTGCGTCGCAGCGTGAGATCCGCATATCAATATTTATTTATCACTATCGGACAGTCACCAAATTAAAACTAAAATACCTATGATTATTTATCTTATCACAGAAATTCAATTTATTTACAAGTGTACAATAAATAACTTGCAATATACCTTGTTATTTATCTATTTTATATTGATCTAGGTACTTTATATTTGAAACTGAGGCCCTACTTCCTTTACCAGTAAGTAGCTGAGACCTGTTTGATGTTCACTTTTTGTCTTCACTCTCAACTTTGCAATTTATTTTAAATTGAAATTGTTTTTGATATTTGTTTTTCTCTATGATTTTCAGATTCTCCAATTCCGATTCTCTGAAAAACCGATTTTCTTTTAATTGCGTTTCATAAAATACGATGCAGACTTGAAAATTGCTTGCATAGAAACTGGGTTGTTTTTTTTTATGATCTTTCGCCTGTATCACATGTGTAAACGACATCAACCTACAAATCTGCACATTTTTCTTGATTGTGTAATAAGAGTCTTAAAATACTAGATAGTGGTAGGTACTAATTTCACTACTTGTTTCTAAAGTCCTATCAAATTGGTATCAATAATATATTATGTCTCTTCAATTAAAAAGCCTGCATCAACTTTACAGATTTCTTTATAAATGACTATGACATGACTAAACATTTCTAGAAATTATATCACATAGACACGATCTGTAAGATCATAACTTTCCAAGCATAAGCGGTTTGATATATTTATGGAAACTCGGGTTGACAGGCTCCGCGTTTAGAGGGCTCTTCTGTGCTTCTTCCATCAGTCTCTCATATACACGGCCATCGTAGGAGCCAAGGGACGAATGTAGAATCTGTAATTAACAAATACATATACAAACGTTTACATTTAAAAAGTTTTATAAAACAAATTCACAAATAATAGGTAAGTAGGTACGTGCAGAAGTAATTTAGCAAATAT
Source organism: Oeneis ivallda (assembly GCA_029955525.1). Lineage (NCBI taxonomy): Eukaryota > Metazoa > Arthropoda > Insecta > Lepidoptera > Nymphalidae > Oeneis > Oeneis ivallda. The sequence goes on from JARPMR010000003.1 coordinate 26,041,925, forward strand.
TTATTACTAAGTACTAAAGAACTTGTAATTTTTTAATCTATATTTTTTTGAGGTTTTTAACTTGTAAGTTGTATCTCTATTTATAGGTATGTAATATTATGAAATATGTGACGTTTATTTTGTGTGTTAATTTAGTTGGTACTTAAATCACGCAGCGCAGCGCAACGAAATGACGTAATTTTTCGCACGAGTCTATATGAACATCTGGAGGGCTTCTTTATATCCCGAAAAAAAGGCTCCCGCGGAATTTTTGAAAACCTTAGGTACTCCACGCGGACGATGAGCAAAAACCAATATTATGAAAAAGTTCTTATTTGGAACTACTATAACTGGATCTGACCTCATCCCTCAAGTCGAAGGCATCTACGAGCCCTACGGCGTTGGGCCGTAATTCTGCTAAAAGTTCTTCGTAGCGTCGCTGCAGCTCATCAAGATCGTTCTTAGAAACCGACGAATACTGTAACACAAAAACACTTTGATTAGACGCTGTTTTTCGACATCGTCAGTACCTACTCATAAAGCAAAGCTTCCGCATGGCTATGAATTCGAGAGTGAATAGCTAATGAAGAAAATCGTTTTCATTAACATGAATATCCATGACAAACGAAGGACGTCATTTGTAACTACTACTGATATAGGTAGATACTACCTACTCGTAGATTTCCTCCATTTTGTAAGATTTTTAGGGTTCCGTAGTAAACAAGGAACCCTTATAGTTTCGCCATGTCCGTCCGTCTGTCTGTCTGTCCACGGTTTAGCTCAAAGACTATTGGTACTAGAAATCTGTAATTTGGCAAGGGTATAAATATCAATCACGTCGACAAAGTGGTGAAATAAAATTGTGAAAAATATTTTTTTAGGGTACCTCCCCTATATGTAAAGTGGGGATGATTTTTTTTTTCTCGTCTATCCCATAGTGTGGGGTATTGTTGAATAGGTCTTTCAAAAATATTGTGGGTGTGGGAACACCATTTTTCAATTCAGGGATCCGTTTGTGAAATATAATATTTTAAAGTGCTAAATTTTATTAGAGTCAAGTGTCCCCCCCCCCCCCTCTGCCAGCTAAACGGTTGTATAAAGAATACAAGAAAAAATTCACAGCAGTAGTATATAATATAATAAATTTTAAAGGAAAACTATCACGGCTAAGTAGGGTTCATTAGTTAAAGAGTTATATCTGTTTTTTCTAAGTTAGGTATTACACGTAGTGTAAGTTGCATATTTTGTAATATATTAAGTATTTAAACCATGGAACTCAAAATGTATTCAATATTCATAAATAAAATAAAATTACTATCCTAGGTCAGCAATAATATTTGAGATTATATTAATTTTTAGTGTAGGGGGTTCCCTAGTTGAAAGCAACTACGGAACCCCTACACTGCGCGTGGCTCGACACGCACTTGGCCGGTTTTTTCTTTTAAGTTCACTATCGGTGTAGGTTTGTATAATAACGTATCAACAATTAGGTCTGTACGTATTGTGGTGTAACCATAATTATTATAAACATATTATTCCTTACGGGTTCGTATTTGTCGTTAAATTCAGGCGCGTTTGGATATAACAATATTTTATTCCAAAAACGACTATTTATTTATTAGTGGCAACTTTGTAAACAATTAGAAAAAATTTCGTGTTCGTATACGAATACCGTCGTATTATAGCTATAAAGGGGTACTCAATTATATATTGAAACTTTGTTTATTGTATCGCCACAGAATATATAATAGTACTGTATCGCTATGTGAAAATGCTACTCTATTGGGATGGGAAAACAAAAACAAAATACTTACCTTTAACAAATCGCCTGTCTTCTCGAGTGCCCAGTACATAAGATACAACACCGCCAATTGATGCATTACTTTTCTCACGTTTTCACTTGATGATTTAGTTATTTTTATCATTTCGTTCCAGTATGTATCTAGTAACACTGCCCGACAATGTGCCTGTGAAACCATAGCACATTAAATCTATAAATAATTCTATTTTCTTACCACTTTGTTGACCTTACGAGTACCATGATGGTGACGGAAATTGGACATCTATTTATCTATGATGATGGTCGTGGTGATAGAAATAGCACGTCTATTTATATTACCATCATGGCCTGGTACTGGCCTTACCTCCGCCGCACCCACTAACTGAACTGTCGTCATGAGCCACGCATCTTCGTAGTCCATTCCTGATTTGATTCTGTCCCGTATACTTTTTACACATTGAGCTATTTTACTGAAAACAATAATTTATTTATTTCTATTATTTCTTATCTCTCATAATTCATTATCACACCTCAGGAAACGTATAGAAAATTTCAAGATATATAGGCGACTGCTGGCCATAATTTGGATTCAGAAAGTAAAGAATGTGGAAATTCTGCGACGAGTCAATCAAAAACGCGAACGAAGCAGACCGTCAAGATGAAGAAAGTTGCATATCTGGGGCATGTGCTCAGGCATAAGAGATATGTAGAGATATGTATGTATCCTCAATCACGATGGGAAATGTTGCTGGTAAAAGAGGCATTAGTCACAGAAAAATTCGTGGCATCGCAATATCTTGGAATTGATTGGAATCGCGAGTGCAGGTGAGGCCTTCGCCTCGCACAAACAGAGTGAGCAAAGTTGACTGCCAAGTGCCAACTTCCGCTAGTCAAAGAAGCACTCACAGAAGATTATTCAATAGAGATTATCCTACTTCTCGTAGTAATAGTATTCTACTTTGTTTATTGACTTTTTGTGTGTAGGTATATAAGCAGTGTACGCAACATCAAACGAGTCGGAAGAAGCTGTTGGATACCAACCCGAACATTTCTACATGGGAATTTCTACATAATAACTATTTTTAGCTGTTGGCATCATCCATCGATTGAGAAGGCGATGATGATTTTATTCATAAATATAGACTCGAGGATTTCCCAAAAAGCAACATACCCAGCAGCAATGGCCTGGAAGGATTTAATGATGCCCTCGTGAGTATTGTCCCAAGTCACTCCCTTGGCTTTTCCCGACTGATTCAAATATGACACTGTTGGCGTAACACTATTTCCAGCTTCAGCTAGCTCCCAGGCTTTCACTAAAAATCTGTAAAGTAAAATAAATGAATAAATAGTTCATCTCACAAAAAGTATTAATAAATAAAAGTTTTGCTCTTCGAATTCTACTTTGGTCGTTGGGGTCCCAAGGTGCTGGAGTGGTGACCCCGCACGTAGAAATGCAGTGTTGGCAGACCCCCACTATGTGGACTGACGACATCAAACGAGTCGCAGGGAGTCGTTGGATGCAGGTGGCGCAAGACCAAGTCCTATGGAAGTCCATGCAAGATACTTTATCATCTATTGGTTGATAAAGAAGTAGAAGAATATTAAAAAAAATCTGTTTATTTCAGATCATAGGCCCATAGTGTTAGTAAACACAATTTTATATTATGTCTTACTTGAAAACTATGTTAGTAGGTTTAATTTAATTTGCCATGGCATATTGAGGCACTAGCTAAATGAACATGTGTGTGTATCCAGTGCCTCAGTATGGGTCAATCAGGCTTATCAACTTATCAGCAACCACCCTCAAGCCTCAGCATGTTGGTGCTCCCCCTCACCCTGCGCATCAGCGATGCGACTCTATAAAAGTCATCCGTGTCTGCATGCGTATATAAGTTTTGACATCACAATGTGATAAACAAGATATAGGACTCGTTACCTATTAGTTCTAGAGAAACAAGAGGTTAGATCTCAGGCACGCACCTCTGACTTATGACTGAGACAAAGGAGACCTGCGCTCAGCCGTTGACTCATCAACACCTGAGCGCAGGTTAACGTTTATTAAGGCAAATGGCCGATGGGATATGGAAACAAAATTACCTCGCAGTTTGCAGTAGCAGCACAGTATAGTCGCCCTCATAAGTCCTGGTAGCTGAGACAAAGGAGTAAATGAAAGGCAGGTTGGAAGACAACATGTATCCGTGCCCTCCACACGCGAATCTGCACTGCTCTATATGTGTTAATGCATCTGACGTGCTTATAGCTTTCAGACAACTTGATAAGGCGTGAAGCTGAAATTGGTAACTTAAAATACGTTATTGGGAATAACTTGAAACATGATTTGGTAGCAGATTTAATGATAGGACGTATCATGTAAAATGGAGATTGGCGAATTCCATAGAGTTTCTGACCCAGACGAACTGAACTGAACACTGAACACCCACGTTCACGAATCAAACTTCTCATACTTGTTCTTAGTCTGGTTTACTAAACCAGACTCACAAAAAATTTATCAAAGTCTATCAAATAAAGTTGGGAGAAAAAAGATATTCACTTGTATTGCAATGACGTAACTGTTATTTATAATGTGGATTTTGTGAAACAGAAAAATACTCTGAAAAATATTAATTAAAATTAAATATTTTCTGAATCTGAACGGTTTTTAAAAATGCTGGGTAAAAATTCGCCAACCTCCTTAGGTCCTAGTACTCAATAGTTTAATCATTTGTATCCTTTTCGTAGCCAATAGTTACAAGAAAGTTACGGAGTACCGTATCTCATAATGCTATTAGTTCTATTCACTACGAAAAGCGTGAACCAAATAAGTAACGGAATCTAATTAATTATTTTATGGGTAACTTCAGTGACCAACAGAAACGAAGTCGTAAGCAATGAACGGCAGTGCGCATATTAGTTATAAAAGAAGATAAAATAGCTACCTCAGGCAATTTATCAACGTTTCCTTTTTGCATTTCAGCCAATACAGCTTCAAAGGTATTCCATAGCCAGGTGGCGGTAAGCTGAAAGGCATGCGCTGTCGCTATACATATAAACAGCTTATGTTGCTGAGTTGGGTAGTCCAAAATTTGAGGCTCGGGCTCACTGAAATAGAAAAAGGGGAACTATTTAACGAGACGTGTTACCAATTCTTAAAGGGGAATTCCCCTTCCAGTTGTAATAAAATAGGTACCTCTGCGGCCATTCTTTTAAAATTACAGTTTTTGCAATTAACGAAGGCGAGTGAGCTTTACTTGTGGTCACTTCGTGTACATGCACATTGCATAAGTGTGCGTGCCTGTCAAAGCCTAGGTGGGAGCGGGCAGGCGCGAGCATTGCGCTCGCTAACACTTATACAGATACGACACACACACAACCATAAGTCAGTCGCCCTCGTGAATTGCAAGAACTATACCTGCTTATTAAATTAGAAATGACTACGTAGAATATAAAATATATCCTAGTCTATAGATAAGTAACAGTTTTTGATTCCATTTTTTATCACTAAATTCTTTAAAGTACAATAAAAGGTACTTTAAACTTAAACTGCTTGTTTATCTTTAATCTATTATTTACGTAATTCTATCTTGAACATTCTGTCCCCGATTAATATTTCAAGGGCAAAGGAGAAGAAGTTAACTGGATAGCCATCATGTTTGACAAAAACTACATACTTAGGTCTAAGTTCAGATTGTCTCCTTACAGCCGAGTACCGAATAGCAATGGTCGCAGCCTTAGAGATATTGAAAGACATTTCGCTGACTAGAGTCACTCGCACGAACACCATCGTCCCATACGTCAGTTTCCCGTGCCTTGCCGATTTCACGTACGTTCCGTCCTGGAGATAAAATTGTGCTAGTTTAGCTGATGCCTACCGTGAAGATAAAAGGTCAAGGGTCAATCAAGGTCAAAGAAAAATTAGTGGCTTAGAAATTCAACAATAGGGAAAGAGTACTAGAGCTTGTAGAAGAAACGGTAGCGAAGTAAGTTCTGATATGGATATAAGGACTAATTAAAAAAGAAGAATATAATTGGGATTCATCTTTAGATTAGATAATGGATTAATCATTATTAAAGTTAGATGCTGGAATGAGATGAAAAGAAAGATTACAGTCAAAAGTATAGGAAAAATATTTTGAAGGAGGACGGAAAATTCTTCAATGAGGAACTCAAATATGTATTTACCTTTTCAACTTTGGCGTGTTTCATCAACATGTTCTCTCTTGGTATTCTAAATTGATTAAAACCTAGAAATCCATTGTCTGCACTGCTAAATCCCATTCTAGGTCCTATTTCGCCAACTTTTATACCAGTGAGAGGCATGTGCGTATCCAGATCTCGAATTTGGACGATGAATAAATGGGTTCCGTGGCATTCTCCTTTGGTGTAAAGTTGCGCCATGACTGCACAATGATTTGCGGTTGTACCAACTGGAATATGAAGATTGCTATATTTTACTGATAACCACGCACTGCTGGTGTAATTTTTTAATAGGTTTGAAAATATAATCATCTGATATTGGTTATTCCGTACGTATCATGGTGGCGTTAGCTATTATGAATGAGACAGCATGAGTTTCATGTAGTTTTAAAAAAGTAATATCGATATGACAAATATGTTGTGTTCAGCTGTATTAGGACCTATGAGCTTGGAGAGTAGCGATGTCAACAGGGCTGCTGGTGTGACGCTGGTGCCTTGGAGAATAGGAAGGTCGCTCGTTTGGGATGCCACCCTAGCTGCGTCCCACTTACAGGCGACCTCCTCTATACAGGCCGAACAGGCCTTACCACCTTGATGGTGGTTTCATATTTGTGCCTTTTGGGGTGGAGACTCTAGGGCCGTGGGGGCCTTAGCTCTTTTTGAAGAGCTTTCAAAGAAGGTCATGGAGTCTACCGGGGATCCAAGAGCTGGTTGGTACCGTGGCCAAAGAATTAATTTGGCCATTAAAAGACAACACTTTTAATGGCCAAAACACACACACAACAGTGTGTGTACGTAGTTCTAGTTGGTAGTACGCGCTGCGGTGATTTCGATGAGGTTTTAGATTTATACTAGTTTTGTAGAACACAAAACTCTAGTTTTTCAAATCGTTGTAGACGTTTTTTCACCAATTTAGCAGATTATTTTGCTATAAGTTTGTCTTTCTTTTAATTATAACATGGAATTTGAAAAGTAACGCCTGCTTCTATCAAATAGACAATTTTTCGTTAAGATGATCATAGTAATATTATAAATGCGAAAGTGTGTTTGTTGGTTTGTCGTTCAATCACGTCGCATCAGAGCTACGTATCGACATGGTTTTTGGCATGGGTATAGTTGAGGACCTGGAGAGTGACATAGGCTACTTTTTATCCCGGCAAATCAAAAAGTTCCCGAGGGACTTTAAAAACTAAATCCACGCGGACAAAGTCGCGGGCATCAGCTAGTTTGGAATATGTGGTATTTGATACTCAAATCCTGGATTTCTATTTAGGACCTCAAACAACTACTTGTGTAGGTACAGTAGTAGTACTAACAGTGGTAGTCCGTGACGTTTCGGCGCTTGGGCCCCACCTGAAAATCAGCGTTCCTTCCTTTCATGCTGTGGCACAAGCTGAGGGGGTGGCTCATTGATCATACCACACCACACTTAATTTTGAATAGGTACATAGCTGTACTCTTAGTAATAACTAATTTGTTGTGTTGGTTGAGGTGTTGGTCAATAAAGTTTTATTTATTTATTTATTTACCAACTAGCTGATGCCCGCGAATCCCTCGGGAACTCTTGGATTTTCCGGGATAAAAAGTAGCCGAAGTCACTCTCCAGGTCCTCAACTATACCCATGCAAAAAATCACGTCGATCCGTAGCCCTGTTGCGGCGTGATTGAAGGACAAACCGACAAACCAACAAACAAACACACTTTCGCATTTATAATACTAGTAAGGATGACATATCTCTAATTGACCTCTTTTTAAGTAGGCTCAGGTTTTACTTACGTCCTCCAGCCCACCACTTGTAGGATGTTAGTGTGGGGCTATGAAGAACAAACTCTTCTTTTTCAGGGTCGTAGGTTGCAGTTGTCTCCAGACCTCTAATGAATGTTCCGTGACCAAGTTCCGTCTATAGAAAAACATTTTATACTTATTAAATTCTATTAGAGCATTGTGCAAATACACAATGTTAATAAATATTTATAAACAGCAGTAAATAAGCTACAGATAAACATAATAATATATTATAAACATTCTATCCCCCATATTTCCATTCGTTAAAGTTAAGAAATTCATTAACTGAGTAAAAACAATGAGTCAATAGCTACTCGTGTAATTTGCGTTAAAATTTAGCAGGGTCATTTCCTGTATCGCTCTTGTAAGCTTATTGAATATTTGAATTGCCATACAAAAAGCGTTTTTCGATGGTCACCGTAAGATTGTGAAAATCGTTAGTTTATAAACAAACTGCTAAGAAGCTTGTCAGATTGTAAACTGGCACAAGATTGTCAACTGTATCCAAGCTCGGGTGACCAATGACCATGAGTTGAAGTGCGATGATATTGCCTGAGCATTAGGTGCCTGAGCATTAGGTGTCTAAACAAAATGTCTATCACCTATTGGGTGGAATAATATGTAATAGGATAATTATGTTTTACAACTAAAAATCATAATTTCGAATATACCTCGACTATCTTTCTATCTATCGACCTCGAATATCTTTATGTCTTGTAAATCTCTGTCGAGCCTGGCTGTAAGTTTCAAAGTATTCTGGATTCTTTTTGACGAAGATGCTTTAAGGACAAGGTAAGGGTAATATTTTGAGTTCTTTAAACAGGGGTTTACAACTGTCTAGGAAATGTGCTTTACATAATGGCACGGAACAAAAGAGTCGAATATTTCGCTACGGTTTCGCTTTTGTTTCGTATGTCGCGATTTCGAGGTGAAGTTTAATTGGCAATTTTATGCATTGAACTCAAGCATGCGTAAGTCGGCAATAAAATTCAGGTCTAACTCAGCTACCTACACAGTGTATGTAAATCTAAGGTTAAGTGAGGTTATTATGAGGTAATCTGCAAACCTGGGCATTGGTGATGACAGTAAAAGACTGCTTGAGTTGATCTCAAGCTCATAACTCGACAATAAAATCCAGGTCTCACTCAGCTACACAGTGTATGTAAATCTATGCTATACCTAAGGTTAGGTGAGTGTAATAAGGTAATCTGGACATTGGTGATGACAGTAAAAGGATTTTAGTAGGCTATGACAAGTCATAATGGTGCGGGTTGCGTTATCATTCATAGTTTGCGTCAAATAAGTACCTAATAAGAGCTGTGACGAAAAATAAAACATATCTCTATTCTATTCCAAATCGGCTTAGCATCCAGCTGCCCACAAGAGAGTATAAAAAACTTATTGTAATGTAGAAGCTACATAATAATATTGTAAAATAAATATTTTGAAACGAGCAACTGCTGAGTTTCTTGCCGGCTCTTCTCAGCAGAATCTGCTTTCCGAACCGGTGGTAGTCATGACGTGTCATAAGAGCCACAGGTTGGCCTACGTGAAATAAATAATTTTGAATTTGAATTTGACATAGCCTGGGATGTGTCTAGCTACTGTACTTTCGTAAGAGAAAACTTGATTGTTGTGGTTGTTGATCAGTAGCGCACTTAGAGTAGTCAACATAGCGCAGAATAAGACGCTGTGCCTCTCTATCTACCATCAGAAGTGCGATTGTCTAAAAATTGCCGATCCAAATCTTATTCATTTCATGGCATTAGTGTCAAAGTAAAATATTCCTTGACTTGACTGTACTGATTTAAAGTCACAAATTCTAACATGGAGCGTTATGGAGCGTATCGTACACACCTAAACGTATGAGAATGCATACACGAAATTGAGCTCTAATTTAATGCCGTTATAGTTTATTTTACTTAGACGCTAATGCCATGAAATGAATAAGTTTTTGATTGACAACTTTTAGACAATTGCGGGGCAGATCGTCAATTCTCTCATTACACTGGTTCACGGGCAGAGTTAATTTTTTTTAATAATAATAATTCGTTTATTTCAGGCTATAAAATTACCCATAATACTAACATAAAACAAAATGAATAAATGAATAAAATGAATAATAAGTAAATATAAGTATAAGTATAAAAAAAAAATATTTCATACTGCCAAGTAAAGTATAAGTATAAAAAAAAAATATTTCATACTGCCAAGTACAGGTCAAAAATTAACCTAGAATTGGACTCGTGCGTACAGAATTGGAGTCTTAACTTACTTACAATTTTTGTCGCGATGATGTACGGCTAGCCAGTACCTTACGATGGGATTTTCCAGGCCCTCAGAACATACACTGAGGATAATTTTATCTGACACAAACTGTTTTACCTGTGCATAGGCCCCGATGATCTGCATATCCAAGGCCTTGGGCAACCACTCGGCCAGCTGCTCCGGCGTGGCCTGTCCAATAAGGGCCGGGACAAACATGCCCAGGTGCAGCATAAACGGCGAGATGTCCTTGAAGAATGCATCTGCAGTGCGCCGGAGAACTGGGGAACTTAAAATTAAAATTAAATCAAATTTTCGTCAGCGTCGTCATATCAATCGATAGACGGATTCAAAGTCTAAGTATGTCAACGGCCATTTTTAAATCCAAGATGGCGGATTTTGATTGGCGTATGTGGTGTTTCATTGTTCCTTTATTTTTTCTAGAAGAGGGCATCATAAAGCGTGAGCGGCACGTAGTAACCTACAGTTTTTTCTGGTTTTGCAGATTATAGCAGAAGAATTTTGTTGTTTTCTAGTGTATTATGAATTCCGCAAAGTAACGCCTGCTTTCTATCCAGTATACTTTTTAAATAACACACCAACGAGCGTATTATATTAATAATATACTTACTGTATATTTCTATGGTGTTTATTATACACCATAGAAATATGCAACGGATGTAGGTACATAGGTAAACGCAAATATATTATTTCTTGTATACCTACAGAATTGACCTAAACGAAAATTTTGATTGACCTAAAAAAACATGGACCGATGCCAAAGTCTAAAAGTGACCAAAATAGCTTTCTTTGAAAACAGACAAGATGGATCGAAATACAGCAGAAAAATTCACAAGAGTCTCCCGTAAGCTCGAGTTTCCATTACAAACATAGATTTGTTAGCCACCACTCCGAATGAGCAGAATAATATAATATTACATATTATTATACTTATAGGCCGTAGCTCGTAGCCCACTATTCTGGCCAAGTGTTGTAAGATTTTTCCAGGATTTCGAGATTTTTCCGTATTAAACTCGAATAAAGAAACTCTATTCGAGCTTACGGGAAAATCTCAAGTCAACAGCTCTTGTCATTAGCAACCCATCAACGGCTCACTACTGAGCGCAGGTCTCCTCTCAGAGAAGGGCCATAGTCCACCACGCTGGCGCAATGCGAATTGGCGGACTTCACACACCTTCAAGAACCTTATGAAGAACTCTCAGGTGTGCAGGTTTCCTCACGATGTTTTCCTTCACCGTTGAGGCAAGTGATACTTAATTGCTTAAACGCACTTGACTCCGAAAAGTCAGAGGTGCGTACCCGGGATCGAACCTTGTGACCCCCCGAATAGGAGACCACAGTCCGAACCACTAGGCTATCACTGCTTGAAAAGATAACTACTGCAATAAAAAGATAACCAAGCGGAATTGTTTAACACAGAGTCATATCATTTAGCTAGAACAAACATGGCCGTAGCAAAGTAACTCCGGGACAGAACTTAATAGAGTTTTGCCAGAATCATACGACAACTTTGACCGTTCATTTCCCGCAAGTCTCATCAGTGGAGGCTCTTGGACCAAGTTCCATACATTTTTGCCCATTGTCCTTTATTTTGATATTTCCTTAAGTGTAGGTTTACACTTTAATAAAAATAAAAACTTACCTATAATTTTGGATTCCCGTAATTTCAAGCAACTCATGCCGGACCTTGTTGGAGTAGATGCAGGACTTCCTCACGGCGTTCTCGTACCTCTCCCGGATGCCGAGGCACTCGTCGGGCACCGCGTCCAGGGAATCTCCGTTGCTGAGGGCGACGTCCTCTGTAATAGAAGCACTCATTTGCATTACCAAAATGGCTTGACTATCATGCGGGTTGTTACGTTCCCTCAAATATGGTTGAGCGAAGCAATGGCTGGGTCATGCTCGTGAACGGGTTCCACCGGAGGGAATGGGGCGGCTACTTTCTGTCTGCCCATCTCAAGATAGAAGTTAGTCGGTATGCATTTTTGGAACTTCCCTCATTGTGGAAACACTGCATATCTAGCATAGTATTTACTGTATTGTAAATTTGTTTTTGAAAAGAGCAACCGCCGAATTTCTTGCTGGTTCTTCTCGGCAGGAAGGGCATTCCGAACCAGAGGTAGATTCATCGACTATTCAAAAGCACTTTTAAAAGTTTATTTGAATAAACTAGTGGTTCGCCCCGAACTGAGACCTCGCGGTAACGGTATCCCATGATTATTCATTCAATCGATACATGATAACCAAAACTGACATTATTATTATGCCCGTTTTCACCAAACATACCTAAATCATCCCCTAAGTAGGAGTCTCTTAACGTAGGTAGCTCCTAAATACAATCCTAAGTCCTAACATCCGTCCCAATATCCTTTTAGGTGTCCCGTACAGGATCGTGATAAATAAGTTGACAGAAAACATCAATCACCTAACTTATAGGTAGCCCGTAAAGGTTAGGGAACGTTAGTGAAAACATTGAATTATTTATCAAACATTGAATTTAACTCGTAGTTCCATGGGAATAGTTACTGACTGCGCCATCTATTAGCATTATTGTGAAGCTATGTTGATGCTATATGAATTACTGACGCCCATTAAAAATTAAATAATCTCGTTTCTTTATAATATTCATATAATTTTAGTATTTGTTGTTCAAGTACAGGATATAAGTGACCTAAAAACATAAAATCAGTTTGAAAATCCATAGCGGATTTTTCTAGAGAGCGTCTTCAAGCGAGCGTATAAAATCGCCACTTTGAAAGCCCCCCATTTCGTCAATTTTAAGGGAAAAATTAAAAAAAAAAAATTTTTGTACTCAGTTCAAAATTATCTTTAAAATGATACGTAACAATTTTATGTAACGCGATTTTTTTTTTTTTACTTCGCATTCGCTTCTATGAGAGCCCCCCTGAAATAAAGATTTTTATAACTTTTTAAGCCATTTTCGGCTGGAGGCCATCGGTTTACATATTATATCTAAATTTGAAGTAATTACGTTCAGTAATTCAAAAGTTATAAGGCTCTGACAGACGGACGGACGGACGGACGGACGGACGGACAAGTGCAAATCGCCCTAGTTAACTCAAAGACCTTCGCTTCGCTCGGTCGAAAATATTTCTCTTCTATTCTATCACTAAGACATTGAGGCAATTTTTACAGGAAATGCGGAATAGTCTACGAACCTATTCATACGAGTATTCTATACAAATTAATAAAATTGATCATGATTACACAAAAAAAAATATTAATATTTTGAATTGAGATTTTATTTTTTGCTCCGTCTTACATTCATGTGTAAAGGAATCTTTTTATTCCCGAACTTCAAATAAATCAGCGCGAGCCTTTATTACTCAAAGGCGCGAGCTTACCTGCTCCGTGCATCGCCCTACCCCTCTAGCCAAGTTAAACTTCTTTGTATCTATTCGCTTTCTACGATCGTCATAGCTTGAAGTTTTGGCTAGGGCTAGACTAAATGGCGCTACAGCTGATCAAAGACAGAAGTGTCTTGATAATATTTCGCGGCATTTTGTATAATAAATGATTTTTTAGCATTTAAAATGAATAAATTGTTCACTGTAGTGTCCATTAAAATGTACCCTATAGTAAATAAGATAATTTAAGCGCCATCTAGTGAATAATTTATGCATTTTAAATGCTATAAAAAGCATTTGATCAGCTCTAGCTCCATCTAGTCTAGCCCTAGCCAAAACTTCAAGCGATGACGATCGTAGAAAGCGAATAGATACAAAGAAGTGTAACTTGGCTAGAGGGGCTGTTTTGCCGACAAACTCATTCACGCTTCTTAAGGTCATAAGTGAAGAAGAAAAGTTAAGAAGAAGAAGAAGCTTTTAACTAGTATAATATTACTATGCAGAAACAAAAGAATACTGTTTATTTGTATGTATTTGAAACTTGTGGTATTCAAGGGTAATCATGTAAACCTGCCCTACATAAGCATTAAGGAACTTTTGTCGAGGTATTCGATTTGAATATATGTTCTCTACTTAAGTACTTATTTCACCTTAATTACTTACTTGACCTCTAGACCAAGAATCACCAATTTACAATCGATGCCTGGCATATTTAATCACGTATGAATTTTAATAAGGTTAGAATCGAAAATGGAGCAACCTATTTTTATTTAGAACGAAATTTTGTTGGATACAATTCCTAGGTTTTTACTGTGATATGAAGGTCTTCAGTAGGTACCTCAATGATCCTAAATCGAATTTTTCATCGATCTTTTCGTGACTAAAGCGCAGGCCATATTGGGAGCGAAGCGAAACGAAACTATTGTTCGATTCGCTTTCCTCATTTCGTGAAGTATCAAAACGTGCGGTATAGCGACATGATCGAAGTGAATCGAACGATAAATTTCGTTTCGCTTCGCTCCCAATATGGCCTGCTAATTGGGTGACTTTGTTTGCAAACTCAAACACAAAATGCCTTTATGCAAAGGAAGTGTACCTACTTCAGGTACACCTACAATTATTAAAATCATGTCCCAAAACGATACGATGCCAGCGGGAATGGGGCTACTTTCTGTCTGAACGTCTTAACATGAATTGAATTGTAGTAAGTAATTTTTTTTTTGGAACTTCCCCTCATTGTGGAAATATTGGTATCCAGCTGCCCACAAGATAGTTTAAAAAACTTATGATAATGTAAAAGCTTCATAATAATATTGTAAAATGATTATTTTGAAAAGAGCAACTGCTGAGTTTCTTGCCGGCTCTTTTCAGCAGAATCCGCTTTCCAAACCGGTGGTAGAGTCGTGACTTGTCATAAGAGCCACAGGTTGGCCTACGTGAAATAAATAATTTTGAATTTTGATAGCGATGTACCTACCTACTACATTATAATAATTATGAGTCAGAATCCCATGTAGAACAAAGTCTCATTGAATTGAATGGAAATTATTCCATTTCTTGACCTACAGGGTTCAAGTGAATGCAATTAATCAAAACGACTTCAGAAAACTTAATCGACTACCTCAAAAGCCCAATGGTCATATGCGATCTGAATACTGAAAGGTCAACGGTTCAATGTCCACCTGCTGCCCTATTGTCGTACTCATCCTTAACACAAGCTTTACGCTTATTTGATGGGGAAAGGGGAATATTGATCAAGTACCGCATGACTAATCACTATCACTACATATTATAAAACAAAATTCCCCGCCGCGTCTGTCAGTTTGTCTGTTCGCGTTTTAACTTCTAAAAAGAAGGGTCACGTACTATGCGGTAATTAGAAATCTATTTAGACAGATACAGTATTAATCCTTACAACTTAAATACGTTAGTTACCTAACACATTTCATGCACATTATGGTAGTCCTTTACACCATACAATTCAAATAAATATCTTAGGAGCGCGAATTAAAAACGATCGCGCGCCAAAATAATTTCAAGCGCGCTCCGCGGGTTGCTCTGATATAAGCCGAGCGCTTCCAAGCGATGATAATTCTTATAATTAATAAGCCTGCGTACTGTACAATATGCTGTTCAAGGTAAGTATAACTTGTGGAACATTCCAAGGAGTTTGCAAAGCATAGGCGTAATGTGCTCTACTACCCGTGCGAAACCGGGGCGGTCGCTAGTTATTATAATAAAATCTCTTAGTGAGCAGAAGTAACTAATAAAGCGATATAGTGAACTTTTTAAAATCTTAAAGTAGATTTTTAAATAACGACTGACTGAGGTCTGCTTTGTCTCCAATTTGGTTCTGAATACGAGATTAATTTATAATAATACTAGCTGATGCTCACGACTTCGTCCGCGTGGATTTAGTTTTAGAATCCCTCGGGAACTTTGATTTTCCAGGGGAAAAAAACAGCCTATGTCACTCTCCAGGCCCTCAACTATACCCATGCAAAAAGTCACGTTGATCTGTAGCTCTGTTGTGGCGTAATTGAAGGACAAACCAACAAACCGACAAACACACTTTCGCATTTATAATATAAGTATGATTTTAAGCATTAGTGAGATAAGTAGTCTATTTGGGTTAATACTATCTCGCAACCTGACGTCGTTTGAGATTTAGGTTGCTAGGTTAGCTTAGCAACCTAAATCTCGAACTGTATATATGACTGTCGTGTAATTAACATATTTTAATTTGCAATTACAAATATTGATGTCAATAATTAGGATAAAAACTATCCTATCTTTCAAGTTGTACCAAATTACAAAGAGTTACGAAGTTTGATCAAAATCGGTTCAGCAGTTTCAGAGTTTATCCCTAGCATACATCGTGACACGCGATTTTTATATATAAGATAGATTATAAAATGTTATTTTACTAAAGAATTTTTAGATATAACTACATCCATATCAAATATTAGATAAGTACCTACCTATAAGTATATTATGTACTTATTATTCGGTTTATACAGCTGCAAAGCCATACCTTGGTGATTATAATTTCAATTATTATGTACATTACGTATAAGCTATCCACGCGCTTGGATAAATTATTTCCTAATTTATGTACCTATATGTGCACCCATGGCAGATACCTAACCGGTAAGTGAGATCTTTATTTTTAAAATGTTTTATTTTATAAATTATGTCGTCGAACGCTGCGATTTTATTCGAAAGCTGCAAATAATATCTACAATAAATATTTCTTTTTTCTATTTTGTTTTTATTCAATGTCAACTACCTACTTAATTTTTTTGGATCTTTATGAGAGAGGAAACTAGCAATAGGTACTATATAACGAACTTTTCAAATGCCATGTACCTCTCAAATATACTTACCTACATTATACGGCATTTGAGAAGTTTGAGACAGACATTTTTAGGGTTCCGTAGTAAACAAGGAACCCTTATAGTTTCGCCATGTCCGTCCGTCTGTCTGTCTGTCCGTCCGCGATTTTGTTCAGAGACTATTGGTACTAGAAATCTGTAATTTGACAAGGGTATAAAATATCAATCACGCCGACAAAGTGGTGAAATAAAATTGTGAAAAATAATTTTTTTTTGGGTACCTCCCCTACATGTAAAATGGGGATGAATTTTTTTTCTCGTCGATCCCATGGTGTGGGGTGTCGTTGAATAGGTCTTTCAAAAATATTGTGGGTGTGGGAACACCATTTTTCAATTCAGGTATCCGTTTGTGGAATATGATATTTTAAAGTGCTAAATTTTATTAGAGTCAAGTGTCCCCCCCTCTGCTAGCTAAATGGTTGTATATAGGATACAAGAAAAAATTTACAGCAGTAGTATATATAATGAATTTTAAAGGAAAACTATCACGGCTAAGTAGGGTTCATTAGGTAAGGAGCTATATCTGATTTTTCCAATTAGGTATTACACGTAGTGTAAGTTGCATATTTTGTAGTATATTATAGTATTTAAACCATGGAACTCAAAATGTATTCAATATTCATAAATAAAATAAAAGCACTAAATAACTATCTTAGGTCAGCAATAATATTTCAGACTTTCAACTACGGAACCCTACACTGCGCGTGGCCCGACACGCACTTGGCCGGTTTTATTTATTTAATTATCCGTCCTGATAAACATTTACACAATCATATAGATGTCATAAATAGACTTTATACAAATGAAATTGATTATATCTTATCCAACAACAAAAAAGTTTTTACAGATGTTTCAGTTATAAATAACTTTAATTTCAATACAGACCATAGAATGGTTAGAGCAACATTGACAGGGATACATTGTAAAAAACCAAGAAAATTCCATAATCAAATTATGCAAACAGGTATAGAGTGCACTGGCAACATCGACTTACTCCTTAATAATCTCAGCTCAGCGTTATAAAAAGGATAAAAGAAAATGTATATCAATTCAAGAGAAATACGACAGGTTACTGAATCAACTAAAAACTGAAACAAAACGAATAAATACAAACAACAAGGGAAAAATTTCACTTCAAAGTAGACAGTTAATACAAAAAAGGAAAGAACTATTGCGGGATAAAATAAATAGCAAAGATAAGCGCATAATGATTGCAGAAATCAGCAAAAACATTTATGAACATCTAAGGAAAGATAGAAAGAAAACCAGGTTTGATACGCTAAAAAAAACAGAAAGAACTGGAGGAATTAAAAAGGCGATAAAAGAGTTAAAATGTAAAAAAGAATGGATACCAAATATGATAAATAAAGAGGGCAAAACCACGGCTAAAAGACCAGATATACTTAAAATTGCAACTGATTATTATCGAGATTTATACAAAGGCAAGAATGTGGATTCAGAGTTAAAAGAGTATACACGAGCAGAGACAGAAATGATACCCACGATACTACAGGCAGAAACAATAAAAGCAATTCACACACAAAAATTGGACAAGGCACCTGGGTCAGATCTTGTGACAAATGAATTATTAAAAAGTACAGTACCTGTTCTCGCCCCGAAACTCACGGAGTTATTCAACGACATTATAAAAACAGAAGGGATTCCCGAAGACTGGACCAAATCAACAATCATTCTGCTACATAAAAAAGGTGACAAGGGAGATATAGCAAACTATAGACCCATTAGTTTAATGTCAAATATTTACAAAATATTTTCAAAAATTATACTATCTAGAATCAGTAACATACTCGAAGAAAACCAGCCGAAGGAACAAGCTGGATTTCGTAGCAATTTCTCTACAATAGATCACATCCACACGCTACAACAAGTAATCCAAAAATACAAAGAGTATAATAAAATATATTATCTAGCATTTGTTGATTTTAACAAAGCTTTTGATACGTTAGAACATGGGTACATATGGAACGCCTTAGAAACACAAGGGGTACCAAATAAATATATAAGATTACAAAAAAATGTATATACAAAAAGTACAGCGCTTGTAAAGCTGGAATATTCAGGACAGGAATTTCCAATCGAAAGAGGTGTAGGTACGCCAGGGAGATCCTATTTCGCCTAAGCTGTTTTCGGCGGTCCTGGAGATGATATTCAGGAATCTAGAATGGACTCAGTTTGGATTGAATATAAATGGGGAAACCCTTAATCAACTACGCTTTGCTGACGACCTGATCCTATTCGCTGACTCCCCAAAAACTTTAGAGTTAATGTTACATCAATTAGCTAACGAAAGTGCCAAGGCAGGCCTTACAATGAACTCCAATAAAACTAAGATAATGACTAACTCCTTGCAAACATATAGTATAATGGTAAATAATGAAAAGATTGAATATGTATCCCCATCCTCTAAATCCCATAGATCCCCATCTTCTAAAAATATGGGGTTTACACAGAAAAATACTCTGAAAAATATTAATTAAAATGAAATGTTTTTAAAAATGCTGGGTCAAAATTCGCCAACCTCCTTTCGTGATTCTAGGTTAACAGGAACTACCATATAGGTTTCGACCCAAAACCTATGGGGTACTTCCGGTTTACCTAGAATTGTCAATTTTGGTTAAAAGCAAGGTCTTGTAGCACAAGTAAAGGGAAAATTCCGAAAAATAAAAAAAATGGAAAAAAGTAAATTTTGGTACTTACAAGTTTTCGCGAAAATCTAAATTTGCCCATATCTTTTTATCGTGTTGACTCAGGACCTTGATTTTAATACACCTAATAGGGACTATAGACCTCAGTATCTATACTTATAAAAAGACTTGTCCTGACTGACTGACTGACTGATCTATCAACGCACAGCCTAAACCACTGAAGCTAGAAACTTGAAATTATGACAGTGGGTTCCTTTTATGACGTAGGCGAGCACTAAGAAAGGATTTTTTGAAATTCCACCCCCAAGGGGGTTAAATGGGGGGTTAAAATTTGTATGAAAGTCCGTCATTTTTCAAGTTGTACCCATGAAACTAGGTATTTGGGCTTTAAATAAAAAATAAAAAATTAGGTGTTTCACAGTTTTTGAAAATTCTACCCCAAAGGGGTTAAATAGGGGTTGAATGTTTATGTGATGGTTTTTCATTTATCAAGTTATTTTTCAAGTTGTATCCACGAAACTTGGTATTTTGGCTCTTTATTAAAAATAAAGAAGTACGTATTTTACATTTTTTGAAAATTATACCCCCGAAGGGGTAAAATAGGGGTTGTTAGTTTGTATGAAAGTCCGTCATTTTTCAAGTTATACCCATGAAACTAGGTATTTGGACCTTATATTAAAAATAAAGAATTACGTATTTCACAGTTTTTGAAAATTCCACCCCTAAAGAGGCTAAATAGGGGTTGAATATTTGTATGATAGTCCTTCATTTTTCAAGTTATTCAAGTTATGTTTATGAAACTTGGTATTTTTGCTCTTGATTAAATATTAAGAATTACGTATTTTATATTTTTTGAAAATTCCACCCTCGAAGGGGTAAAATAGGGGTTGATAGTTTGTATGAACGTCCGTCATTTTTCAAGTTATGTTTATGAAACTTGGTATTTTGGCTCTTGATTAAAAATAAAAAAGTACTTATTTTACCGTTTTCGAAAATTCTACCCCCGAAGGGGTAAAACAGGGGTTGATAGTTTGTATGAAGGTCCGCCATTTCTCAAGTTATGTATACGAAACTAGGTATTATGGCTCTTGATTAAAAATAAAGAAGCACGTATTTCAGAATTTCTGAAAATTCTATCCTCAAATGCATAAAATAGGGGATGACAATTTTTATGACAGTCCTTTATTCTTATAGTTATTTTTCAAATTATGTATGAGAAACTTGGTATTTCGGCTCTTGAACAAATGTAAAGAATTACCTACGTGTTTAAATTCTACCCCCAAAGGGGTTGGAATAGGGGATGGAAGTTTGTATGAAAGTCCGTAATTTTTAAGTTATATCCACGAAACTTGATATTTTGGCTCCAGAGTGCAGTGTTACAGCTTACTTTTATCTCGATGAAACCAGGTGTTCCCACGGGATTTAATTCCACGCGGACGAAGTCGCGAGGGCAACAGCTAGTCAACTTTTCTCAACTTAGTTCAACTTGCTAGGTCCACCCGTTCCTGAGAAAATCGGTGGTTACACACCGACAGACAGACAGACGGACAAGAGAGTGATCTTAATACGAGGGTTCCTTTTTTTAACCCCCCACGCAAAAAGGGGTGTTATAAGTTTGACGTCGATGTCTGTCTTGTGTGTGTGTGTGTGTGTGTGTGTGTGTATGTCAGTGTCACAGACAGACGTCTGTGGCATCGTAGCTCTCAAACGGATAGCCCGATTTTGATGCGGTTTTTTTTGGCGTATGATTACTCAATTAAGTGCTTCACACGTGCCAGTATAATCGTATAAATGACAATTAATTGATAACTTCGACCTGATGCTGCAACCAGAATCATACATAGTCCGGCCATAGATTCACATGTCGGGAGTGTTTTAAATTTTTAATTTACGCTTGTTACCTTTTGAGGTACGGAACCTTAAAAAACACGAAACCTTACCAAACAAGTTTTTAAAGTTGCACAGAATATAATAGAACTTACCAATTTTTTTCCTTTGCAAAGTTTTTTCCTTCCCTCCATCTATTATGTACGTAACTTCCTCGATGTTAAAATTGCATTTTAGCCTCTCTTTAGCTAGGTCCGGGTTGATATCGTATTTGGTTTTATTCGCTTTCATGGCCACAGCGAATATATTAAACGGAAAAGGTAAATCTAAAAGATCTGTGTAAAATACCTACTGTGCGCAAAAATGTACACTCACACCGGCCGATAGACCTGTTTGTACTGAAATCGCACGAATATTTGTGTGGTCACCAAACAATGCTACATTATGCACTTGGAGAATAAGAGCTGATGGATATTTGTATAGAATGCTTTGTGCCGGTCTTTCTGACTGTTACCACTAATTACTAATTTAGGACTATCTTTGGGAGTGGGACCTATCATCAAGTTTTTTTTTATTCGATGACAAGCTAGTCCTTGACTGCGATCTCACCTGATGGTAAGTGACGATGCAGTCTAAGATGGCAGCGGGCTAACTTGGAAGGGGTATGGCAGTGAACATTCAACCCATACCCCTAATTGGTTTCTACACGCCATCGTGCCGGAACGGTAAATTGCTTGGCGGCACGTCTTTGACGGTAGGGTGGTAACTAGCCACGGCGAAAGTCTCCCACCAGACCAGACCAGAGACAATTTAGAAATTATAAATTCCCTAATTGACCCTGCCGGGAATCGAACCCGGGACCTCCCAGTTATAAGACAACAGCGCTCACCACTGAGCCAGGGAGGTCGTCAAAAAGTTACGTAAAGCGTATAGACTTGATAATGCCCGCGACTTCATCCGCGTGGATTAAGGTCTTTTAATTCCCGCGGGAACTCATAAAATTTTCCAGGATAAAATATAACCTTCGTATTATACCTCGAGAAGAGCTATCTCCATTCTTAATTTCAGCCAAATCGGTTCATACTTCACTCGTTGACCGTTGTGGCGTGAAGGACTAGTCCATCCATCACAAATTAGTAGGATTTGTGTTACAATTTTTCAGAAAATTCGATAGGTATAACTAACTGTGTTTGGGATCTTTTGAAAATTGTAGATTGTACTTATTTTATATTTTCTAAAAATTCTCGCTATGGTTCCTTATATCATACTAGCTGATGCCTGCGACTTTGTCCGCGTGGATTTAGTTTTTAAAGTCCCTCGGGAACTCCTTGATTTTCCGGGATAAAAAGTAGCCTAGATGTTGACCCGAGTAATAAGCTACCACGGTATAAAATTTTGTAGAAATCTGTGCGGTAGTTTTTACGTGAAAGAAGGACAAACAAACAGACACGAAATCGTCCAGTTACAGTTTTATTATAAGTATAGATAGATATGGAGCATGCTCTGATTTGTCTCAGAGCTCGGACTTGAGATATATTTAAGACCAGACATGAATACCCATGTCCTGACATAAATCTGTATCGTTTTAACTGATTCTCGAATCTGAGTTTGATCTATTTTCGGCCTAATGGCACAGAGTAAGTATAGTAATAGTAATAGTTTTAGATTTCCCCTCACGGGCCGCGAAATGAAACTCTCTAAAGTCTAAATCGTGAACTATTATGAATAACTCTTAGATTACTCTTAGCTCTTAGATTACTTATTCAATCAAGCGAGTTGGTCTTTTGGACGGCTTGTGTAGTGCAATATACCTACTTCGAGTTAGTTACAAACAAGACAATATTAAACACTAGTATTTGAATAAAATTAAGTAAAGGAAATGCAAGGAATATATGTACACACTATGTATGATGTATGAATATATTTACACACTAGTGGAACCGCCCCGGCTTCGCACGGGTAGGCTACTAAACAAACACAATGGTATAATCATCTAGGGCCTGGGGTTAATGATAAAGTCTATGTCTATGGCTAAAACCCTCATATAAATATGGAATGCCTGTATTCGATCGTTGTCCTTTACGTGAGTGACTTTTGCTGCTACCCGTGAAGAATTATGTCCTCTATCTCCTATAACATTTATTAGATCTTCATCAAAATTAGACAAACTATGCCTGATATTATACACTTTTAAATAAAGAAAGAGTTATTAAAATCGGTTCATATTTGACTGAGTTATGGAGTAAAATAAACAATAAATTTCATCCCCTATCCTGGAGTAACCTTATGTTTTATCGGGATAAAAACTATCCTATATAATGACCCGAAGTATCAGCTAAAGCTATACCAAATTTCATTTAAATCCGTTCAGTAGTTTTCGCGTGATGCGCGAACAGACAGACAGACAGACAGACAAAAATTAAATAAAAATCTGTTTTGGGTTCAGTATCGATAATAAAGCATCCCCCAGTTAAAATTTTCAAAATATATTAAATGTACAGAAATCTTCCAGTTACAGTTTTATTATAAGTATAGATAGATATAGATAGAATAGAGCATTCACCTCATTTACTTGAAGTTCTTCTTCTTCTTTATCAACCTTTAGATGTCCACTGCTGGACATAGGCCTCCTGCATGGACCTCCACAAGCTTCGGTCTTGCGCCGCCTGAATCCAGCGGCTCCTTGCGACTCGTTTGATGTCGTCAGTCCACCTAGTGGGGGTACTTAGTACTATTATATATTCTGTGGTGGAGGGTCTGCCAACACTGCGCTTACCGGTGCGGGGTCGCCACTCCAGCACCTTGGGACCCCAACGACCATCAGCTCTTCGAACTATGTGCCCCGCCCATTTCCACTTCAGTTTCGCGACTCGCTGAGCTATGTCGGTGACTTTGGTTCTCCTGCGGATCTCTTCATTTCTGATTTGATCTCGCAGGGATACCCCAAGCATAGCTCATTCCATCGCTCGCTGAGTGACCCTGAGCCTTCTTATGAGTATACTTGAAGTTACCAGACAAAAACTATGACTGCAGTCTTACCTAGCTGTAGGTGATGATGCAGTCTCAACTCTCAGATGGAAGCGAAGGATGGCTGTCTTGGAAGGGCACAGCAGTTTTAAACCATCCAAACCCGGAATCGGTTTACCCGGTAACACTAAATCGCTTGGTGGCATGTCTTGCCGGCGTAGTAAAAAGTATATCCATGGCCAAAGCCTCCCACTAGATCATACCAGAGAATTCAGAAATTATAAAATCGAAAATGGCCCCCGCCGGGAATCGAACCCGAGATCTTCCACTTATTATAAGACCACAGCGCTCACCACTGCACCAGGGGGGTCAATTTATAGATAAACACATTTAGACTCTATTGCAATAAAAGAGCCATTTTCAAATAAGGAATTTAATTATAAATCTGTATATTTAACACATTACGTGCCAGTTTCACCAGCGTCGAGTGACGTTTAACCCAGGGCATTGGGCATACTGACAGTTTTTGTATTGAAGATCTGCTAAAATATCAAATTTATTCCACGCTTAAACGTTACTCAACGTTTTGGTGCAATCGGCACTCAAGCAATAAATAGACCAACCAGTTTAGAAAAACATGTAGATAATTAACTATGCAATATAACAGCTATTAAAATATAATTAGTAAGTACTTAAATATTATGGTAGGTTTGTTAATATGAAGGATCCCATAAATCACATAACTTGTCGTGAAGCAACGCTTGCTAATTATAAAAATTATTTCAAAAAACTGACTTCAAACGCCACTACGAAGTATAAAAATAATTTTACTTTGTACACTTGACGAAGTCGGACGGGCCTAAATAGCTTTACGTGTAGCTTGTTCCTGCTCTTCTTCCCTCCCTCCAACGCCACGCTACTAATGTATGAAGTCTATCTTGGTACCTTTACAGTACTTAACAATCCACAATTCCTAAATCCCCAAAATATAGATAGGTATCTTGCAACATCAGGATTGAGGAGCTAGGACCTAAAGAGTACACTACACACATGATATCATTACGTAATCGACATTTCCTAAATCCCCATAGTTTTGGTGGGCAGTACTCCTGCAGCATCAGGCTTAAAGAGTTGAAGGTAATTTATTTATTTATATTTTAATGGGATCATTCCGCAAGCACTCTCTGTCGATTAAAAAAAACACGTGAATCAGAAACCCCGGAGAATTCGGTGGAGGAGATACCGGCTGAATCGAATGAAATGAATGAAGAACCTCCTCCTTTTTGTAAATCGGTTAAAAACAGCAATCAAGCTTAATGGTTGCTCTGAACAAGCACTAGGTTCCGCTAATCAAAAGACGAGTTCGGAATTGCACACAATTATATGGTTATACAACTGCGAGTAGTTACCTATTACAAGTCGAGCCTCAGAAAAAGACAATCGTGCCAGGAGAAAACTTTTCTATAGCTCCTGTGTCAGCAATTATAGTTGCTAGCCAAATTATGTATCGACAGCTATGTACAGAGCAGTCGTTTTAACTTTTTAAGTTATTGTTTTCTATTTTTAAGAATATTTGGCAACTGAACTTGGCTTAATATTCTCCAAGCAGAAAACTTGTGCAAGGAGTTGGTATGCCAATAGTGACAACGGGTGGGATCTACCCGTCGACCTTTCGTTTTTCAGCTCATGTAGAAAGTACGATACAACTTGTCATAGGTGCTGAAAGCTTCGGAAAAATACACAAAAACGCTCGCCCCAATGATAATCAAGCTTTACAGTTTATTTTTCATTACGATAGGCCGCATATATTTGTGGAAGCTCTCGTTGACCGCTTCAGCATTGAGCGGGCTCTTCAGGGCTTCTTCCATCATCCTCTCGTACACCCTGCCATCGTATGCACCCAGCGTTGAACACAAAATCTGCAACGATAAACTTTTGATAAACAGATTGGACCGTGTGCTGGGCAGGCCGAATGTAAAATCGAAGCCTCAATAGCCCAACGGTTAAAGGTGCGGACTGAAAACTGAAAGATCGCAGGTTTGAATCCCACCCGTTGCACTATTGTCGTACCCACTCCTGGCACAAGCTTTCCGCTTATGTGGAGGGGAGAGGAGAATATGAGTCAAGTTCAACTTGGTATAGAACAAATAGAACTATAATACATATAATAAAACAGAAACGAAACCAATTCTGTACATGAAATAGATTCAAAAAAGGGTTTTTGCTTCTAATTGTGTTCAAGATACAGATATCAAAACAGAAGCTAAATTTTTTTTTGTCTGTTTGTCTGTCTGTTTGTTTGTCCTTCTTTCACGTAAAAACTACCGCACAGATTTCTACAAAATTTTATACCGTGGTATCTTATTACTCGGGTCAACATCTAGGCTACTTTTTATCCCGGAAAATCAAGGAGTTCCCGAGGGACTTTAAAAACTAAATCCACGCGGACAAAGTCGCGGGCATCAGCTAGTAGAACTATAAAACTGCAACACTAGCCCGACTTCAACATACCTGTACCAAGTACTATTAAATATTCTGTGCCTGGACCTACAAACTAAAATTTTGGCGCATTCTTTTCATCGTTTCATCGTTTCTAATAAGGCCCGCCCGTGAACATACGTGTACAAACTGAAATTATTTTATACTTTTCAGTGGCGTTTGAAGCCGGTTTTTTTAAAAGAATTTTTATATCTTATTATAGATGATAATTTCATATCAAATATTAATGGAATCTTATCAGCAAAACTGTTTAACTGTGTAATAGTAGATAAAGATACGAAGAAGGATTAAATGCAAAAAAAATGCAATTGGCGGCTTGCACCCAATGTCACCAATCAGTTATCTATCACATTCAAATGTTTATAGGCAATGAGCACCTATAATTTACCTTTACAAGTATGTAATAGGCATGTCGCAGTAAGATAGTTGAAGCCGTGTTATAGCTATAAACCTAGGTTTATAGCTATATTCCGGAAGATAGCTATACTAAGCTATAGCTATATAAGCTATACGTAAGCGATTCATAGCTATCTTACTAGGAATATAGCTATAATACGAACGCGATCTAGTAATATAGCTATCTGACTAGACTAATCTATAGTCGGAATTATAATTCGATTCCACGTTTGACATTAGCTACTGTCATTTTGTAAAATAATGATACCACATATAATAGTGTAGTGATGAACACAAAAATCGATAAACAATCGCGATTTATGTTTATGTAATCATAATATTGGTGTGCCAATTAAAGACTAAATTATTGATTTTTATTTAAATAAATACATAATTACTCATAATAATTATTTATTAATTAGTAACCGCTGCTTTATTTGATAAAAAGTTCATATTTTTGTTTTTTATATTAAAAACAAAACTTATAATAAAAGAACCTAGATAGTTTTCTGTATTGGCAACCCGTGCGCGCTCGTGCAGCTATCGCCATTTTGTTTATCTTGTCATTCGGCTTCATTCTCCCAGTCTGACTGCACGAATATCTTGTTTCATTGCGAATCGATATTTTGTTATTTTGTTGGGTTTTTGTTAAAGTTTTGTTACGTTGTGTTTGTTGTTACGTTTATAGTTTTTTTGTGAACTTTGAGTGAATCTATTTGTTTTGGTTTTCCATCAAAATGGATCCTCAGCCAAGTACATCACAAAAAGACGTGGATGTTTTCTTGTTCCCAAGAATATATTCACATAACGAGTCTTTTAATAAGCACGCTGTAGACGAAATGGCAGCACAACATGGGATCACGGTTTTAAGACTGCCTCCTTACCATTGCGAGCTGAACCCTATCGAATTGATATGGGCGCAGGTAAAGGGGCATGTAGCTCAAAATAATAAAACCTTCAAATTGACAGACGTGAGAAATTTATTTGAGGAAGGCATTCAAAAAATTACGGCTACCGAATGGTCTAAATGCGTATCCCATGTTGTCAAAGAAGAGGAAAAAATGAGTAGGCTAGATATTTTAATTGATAATATCACAGACACATTTATAATACATGTTACAGAAAGTGACAGCGATAGCGATAGCGAAGACGGCGACGAATTATAAAATAAAATATTACCATAATACTTACATCTATTTGTTTTATTTCTCATGTTCCTTCATGATCACATTTTTTTATTTATTTCACACACAATTATTAAAGAAAACTCTCAGATCCTTAATAAAATTAATCGTCATAACTAAATTATCCGTTCAGAAATATTTAATTTCCTGATATACTTAGTTGCTATTAAAGTAGTAGTTGTATAGATATACTACTATAAACGAGAGGAATCGATTCGGAAATATTCCATTTCCGTATCGAATAATTTCGTAACGTCACTATTTAGTACCTACTTGTCATAACGTTGCAACACTGAAATTGTCAAATCTGGAATCGAATTAAAATTCCGACTTTAGTAAAATGGTTATAGAAGTACTGTTTGCCAAAATCTAGTTAGGTTAGGTTGGGCATCGACATGAACAGTCAGGTACCCGGCCGCAGGCCGAGCACTTAGGTTCCATTTGGTATAATCAGTTATATGCGTGCATACTTAACTTAAGTAAGTATATTGACCAAATGGATCTGCAAACGCCTAAACTGATCTTCATAAACTATAGGTACTTAGCTAAGATCGATCTCGATCAGGTCAGCTTTCAAACAGGAAAAATCGCATCAAAACACGCCTCCTTATTTATCGGGGCTTAAAAACGAGTAACCAGTGCAAATCAAAGAAAATGTATACTTCTATAACTATTTTACTAGACTAGTCTAGTCAGATAGCTATATTACTAGATCGCGTTCGTATTATAGCTATATTCCTAGTAAGATAGCTATGAATCGCTTTCGTATAGCTATCTTGCGGCATCCTTACTTAATATTATAAATGCAAAAGTGTGTTTGGTTGTTGGTTTGTTGGTTTGTCCTTCAATCACGCGGCAACAGGGCTACGGATCGACGAGATTTTTTGCATGGGTATAGTTGAGGACCGAGAGTGACATAGGCTACTTTTTATCTCGGAAAATCAAAGAGTTCCCGAGGGATTTTAAAAACTAAATCCACGCGGATGAAGTCGCGGGTATCAGCTAGTATGTATAGCTATAAACCTAGGTTTATAGCTATAACACGGCTTCAACTATCTTACTGCGACAGGTACATTACAAACGTCAAACGCCTACAAACATGGCCTGCTCATGTCCATTTTGACCTCTCCCGTTCTCTTACGTAGGTATTGTCGTATTTGGCAAAGCAATATTACCAATTATGGCTCGATCAATTGCTTGTTGTGCCACTTGCAGTTTTGATGTTAATTGTTTAATTAGTGTCCATGTTTCCGAACTTTTTTTATAAATATAAATAGCGAGCAAACGAGCGGGCTCACCTAATGATAAGTGATTACTGCTGCCCATAATTTGGAGCACCAGAAGACTGCGAACGCTGCTCTACCATTCGACGTATGAGATAGGTAGGTAGGTAAGTGAGAGTTATGCTCATTAATGTTACGTTGTGTATATATTATTCATCATCATCATCATCATTATCAACCCATCATCGGCTCACTACTGAGCGAGGTCTCCTCTCAGAGAAGGGTTATAGGCAATAGTCCACCACGCTTGCCCAATGCGAATTGGCGGACTTCACACACCTTCGAGAACATTATGGAGAACTCTCAGGTGTGCAGGTTTCCTCACGATGTTTTCCTTCACCGTTAAAGCATGTGATATTTAATTTCTTAAACGTACTTAACTTCGAAAAGTCAGAGGTCCCGGATAGAACCTGCGACCCCCGAATAGGAGACCTATACTTATTATTACCTCGTCTCTAATATCAAAAGCGTCCACAAGTCCAACTGCATTTGGTCTGATCATCGCGAGTAGTTCCTCGTAGCGCTCCTGAAGTACTTCTATATCGCTCCTCGATAATGTAGAATACTGAAAACAAATTTTAGTTACTTATAATGGTTATATGACACACACTACACAGTGACATATTTCTTATATCCTTCTCCTTCTGCTTTATCAACCGATAGACGTCCACCGCATGAACTTCCACTGGCCTCGTTACTGCACTGCCAGTATCCAGCTTGTCTGATGCCGTGGGTCCACTTTGTGGAAGGTTTTCCAACACTGCGCTTTCCGCTTCCCGGTGTGGGGTCGCCACTCCAGCACCTTGGACATAAGATATAGATATGCCCAATTATTTCAGAGAATACGCACCAATAGAAAATCGCCATGTTTCTCCAGAGTCCAATAAACCAAATACAACTCAGCTAGCTGTTCTAAAACTGTAGCTAAGTTAGGATTAGACACAGTCTTAGACAATTGTTTCGTCTCTCTCCAAAATACGTCACACAACAGTGACCGAGCGTAGGCCTAAAACAAGAAACATACAAGTATTTACAAGGACAGACGGCAAACCAACTGCAAAATTGCAGTTTGGACACAGTTCTATTACTTCTATTGCATTTTACAAACTGCAGACCATCCGTCTAGCCTTTGATGATTTCAGGCGTCTCATTTTGTCGATTGGGTTCATAAATACTTCCTCTTCCTTAAGAAATAGGTAAGATCGCATTTCTATTGTATTGTGTGTATTGTGTGTATTGTATTAATTCAAGTCAAATAAATAATTTAAGTTGTAATCAAATAAAACTTATATTAGGTACCTCACTAGCATTGCATAGCTGCACAGAAGTGAGGTTCCAAGCCTCCTCAAGGTCCCTGCCAAGGTGGCTGCTGTTCTTCAAATTACGTTGAAGAATATCGTAGGCTGTTTTTATTTTCCTGAATAAGCAGAATATATTATTATATCAATAGATTTGTAAAGAAGTAGGTCCTGTAGGGTACAATGCATTTAAGTAGGTATTAATTTTTTTTTTTATTAATATAACATAATTATTGGTGTTGGCTGTGGCTCTTATGACAAGTTAAAACTAGACAAGTTCTAAGTTTCACAAAATGTACACACTGGGGAAATAGTGGATTAGTGGAAAGAATACCTATCTATTCTTATTACCCAGCAGCAATTGCTTTGAATCCTCCAAGGATCCCTTCCGGTGAATTGATCCACTCTTTAGAACTTCTTTTAATAAAATCAGCCAAAAAAGCCACATTTGGCGGCAAAACTTTATGTTCCATTGCTATTTTCCAAGATTTTACTAGATACCTAAAATTAAAAAAGAAAATAAAAAGAAAAGTTATTAGGTATATCTGTCAAATTACAAGTTAGTTCTTTGAAGATACTACCTGAAACCGCATTAGTCAAATGAAAAGAAAGATTTAAGAAACATAAATCTATATAAAGCAAGGCTTGAAACTGTTTTCCATTTACCGGAAAATTTTGGTTAATTACCGGTTACAAATATTGTTCTTCTATAAAATGGTTAATTGATTGAACGAAACAATCGATCTATATTATATCGGTTACCAGTAGGTATACTACGGTAAATGTGGTAATTATTAATAATTTTCGGTAATTATTAATAAATTAATTACCTCACCAATTATATACAAAAGAGCGATTAAATTATGTAATCGCTCTTTATAATTACAGTTATTAGAGGAAAAATTGAGTGAAATGGAATTAGAAAAAGTTTCATATTTCACATTCGCGAATTAAACCTTTAAATGCTCTAAGAATTACATGAAACTTTAACTAAAAATACTCCGTTTAAGGGGTTAATAGATAACAATTCGAAACCGGTTTGAAATTTGTTTCCGATTTTGCCCTGGCTATAATTATTTATTGGCTGGATTACCTGGCAGTCTGCAATAGTAGCACAGTATACTCCCCCTCGTAAGTGATGGCTGCTGTGGTGGAGGCGTATATCTGCGGCAGGTTGGAGGACATCAGGTAGCCGTTTCCGCCGCAAGCCAGCCTGCACTGTTCGATTAAACTTGCTGCATCGCGACTGCAGATGGCTTTCAGACAACAGGCAAGGGCGTGGAGCTGGTGAAAATTTCAAGTTCATGATATATATATAATGGCCAGTGTGGTTATGCCGAGTTTTTATTCGTTTGATCGCAATAGTTTATATAACATTAACATCAAAGTAAAATGAACCATAGTAGTATTTATTTTAAGTCACAAATTAAATTAAAGACGACTATAATTTGGAGCGTTTTCGTTACGTAAACGCATCAGAATACATGTACACGAAATTGAGCTCTAACGCAATACTGTTATGGTTTATTTTACTTTGATGGTAATGTCATAATTTACTATTCATAGTTAATTATCCAATCTTGTACTAACCCTACTGATGTCAAATAACACAATAATCAATTTTCTGACCTCAATTAAAGTTAGTAAAATTGATACATTTAAGTACTACCTAACTAAAATTAAAGAACCAAAAAATGTATAAATTCCAATAAAAAAATTTGAGTGTCGGGGATTGGGGAACACTCGGATCTCTCGCCACATTAAAAAGACATTCAAGCAAGTTGGCAGTGTCCACAATAGATGGCGTTAGTAAATTTTGCCGCAAATATTTTGTTCGCAATTTCTCTTCTATAAAATTTTGTTGCAAATATTCTGTATAGAATTTCTCTTCTATAAAACTTCGTTCCAAAAATTAAAGAAAAGAAAACTTTGAGAGGTGTCAAAGGACACCCGGATGGAACGTAGCTCCTTCCGAATAGTGAAGGAATTGTAATAAACTAGTGGTGTCATCTAGTATTAAATTGATTAACTACGATGAATTATATTATTTTGTTTATTTCTATTGCACTGTTACAAAACCAAAGAGTTACTCTGGTGGAGTTACTGTTTTTTCACAGATGGCGTTAGCATTTTATCCAATTTATACAATAAAAAATTAGGGAAAAATTCCACATGTAGAAATTATTTAAAATAAAATTGAAAATAGAAAATTCAGTCTGTCGAGCTGGGATTCGAACCATCGACGTTGAATGTAACTTGCCTGATGATATCAAGGAACTTCCCTTAGCTAAGTTTAAGAAAACTTTGAAAAATTGGCTTATAAATAAGGCCTACTACACACTAGAGGAATTTTTTAATGAAACAGTGAAATGAGTAGGTATACATAAAATTATTTAGAGCAGTTTTCTTTCTTTTTTTCAATGCCTTGTGCTTCAGATATTCTATTTTATTTTATTATTTTTTTAATTTTTAAAAATAAGTAATTAATTTTATCGATAATAATAATTTCAATGAAGTAACGTGTTATTATTTATTTTAAATTATTGGCATTACTAGATTTGATAAACAATTGACATATTAATTATTATATTATCGATATAATTAAGTGTGTACTGTGAACTATCCAATTTTTAAATTTAATTGTATAATTTTCTATTGTTATTGCACACCATTAGATTGGTAATACACTACGGCCAACAATCTATTGTACCTACCATCTCTTGTATACTACTAGTGTATAATGCAATAAATAAATTCTGATTCTGATTCTGATTCTGATTCTGAATTTATAGGCGACTGCCCTAACAACTAGGCCATGCAGACGCCGTGTCCTAAGGCGAAAATACCGAATACAATGCAAAATTCACATTAAAAAAAAACGCAATGCCAAATTCACATTCAAAAAAGTGTCGGTTTCAAAAATGTGTCGAGGTCGAGTGTCGGTTCCTTAATTTTTTCCGTCTAGCCCCCTTCCGTACCGCGCGATAAGGAATTACGTTCCAAAAACAAAGACATGATCTCATGTCAGGATTCGAATTCCCGAACCGATAGTTACACTCCTTCATTTAACCGCTGCGCCACCAAAGCATTGATAGAACGTGTATAATAAACGAAGGCAACAAGGGTCGTGTCGGAAAATTCTTACACATTTTTTGGTCTAGCCCCCATCCGCCAAACCTTCCGAAAAGGAACTTCGTTCCAAAAATCCTTACTTCCTAACTGATATTATAAACGCGAAAGGGTGTTTGTTTGTTTGTTTGACCTTCAATCACGCCGCAAGAGAGTACCAGAGAGTACAGATCGACGTGATTATTTTGCATAGGTCCGGGAGAGAGACAAAGGCTAATTTTTGTTCCGAAGAGTTCGCGCGAGATTTTTTAAAACTAAATCCACACGGATGAAGTCGCGGCATCAGCTAGTCTTTTATGTTTCCAACGAGAACAAGTCGACTATTCATCCTCTGATCGCCTTATAGCAACTAAACTTGCCTCAGGAAGTTCATCCATGTTTCCTTCACGTATGTCTGCAGTGATTTTCTTGTGAGTTTTCCACATCCAGACCCCTGCCACTCGGAACACATGGCTCGAGGCGATCGCTATAAACAGCTTGTGTTGTTGCGTCACAAAATCTAGTATTTGACGTTCGGGCTCACTGCAAATAATCGTATATACGGGACCCTATTACGTTAATCTAGCTTTGCTTTTACGATACGCTCCATAACGCTCCATGTTAAAATCGGTTGTACTGCATTTGTGACTTCAAATCAATACAATCAAGGATTATTTTACTTTGACGCTAATGTCATCGAATATGAATACGATCAATGGAATAACTTTTAGACAATTGGTACCCTGGTCACTAGACTGATATATTATGTATGAATATGTATTCCATGGTTTTAACGATGCGACACCTCCGGAACATAGACCGGTTAAGAATCATCATCATTATCAACCCATCATCGGCTCACTACTGAGCGAGGTCTCCTCTCAGAGAAGGGTTATAGGCCATAGTCCACCACGCTGGCCCAATTGGCGGACTTCACACACCTTCGAGAACTCTCAGGCGTGCAGGTTTCCTCACGATGTTTTCCTTCACCGTTAAAGCATGAGATATTTAATTTCTTAAACACCAAGCCTTGACTTATTTATTTATTTTATTTATACAACTTTATTGCATACAAGATCAAAAAATATACAATAAGTAAAGAAACAATTTAATACAAAAGGCGGCCTTATCACTAAGAGTGATCTCTTCCAGGCAACCTGTACTAGAGAACATTATGCACTGAGAGACGGGGTATCGCAATAAGTGCATAGGACTACAAAACAATAATAATTATTAAACATACTTACATACACTCTAATAGATACAAACTATACCAAAATACATTAAAATAAGAATATAATCATATATACAACACATACATAATAATATATAAAGATATATATATATATATACATATATATAAAATATACATACACTATGAATATACTTATCATAAGTATGACACACAAACATGTTATTAGTACCTACTCAATTTTAAAGCTTGGAAAGATAGTGTTGCTTGAGACGGCTTTTAAAAACGGTCAAAGATTGAGCTCGTCTAATTTCAGCTGGGAGTTCATTCCACATCACAGCTGCTTTTTTGGTGAAAGACTCCGAAAAACAACACGTGTTACCTTTGAATATTTTCAGACGGTTATCGGAAAGGGAACGCAGGGTGTAGTTATAAAGAAAAGAGTTAAGGAATTTAAAGCGCTCTTTGAGATAGGGTGGTGACCAGGGATGATAGAGAGTAGCATAAAGGAGAGAGAGGACATGAAGATTTCGCCGGTACCTTATAGGAAGCCAATTCAACTTTTTACGATACTCGGAGACGTGATCGTACTTTCTGAGGCCAAATATAAATCGGATGCACAAGTTTTGCAATCGCTCCAATTTATTTAGCAGTTCTTCGGTCAGGTCTAGATAACAGGTATCAGCGTAATCTATGATGGGAAGAAGGAGGGAATTAGCTAGCATAGTCTTTGTTTTGACCGGTAAGAGATTTTTCCACCTTTTTAGACATCCATAAGCTCCAAAGACTTTTTTGCTAATAGCTGCTACCTGCGGTTTCCAAGATAGATTGCTGTCAATAATGACCCCAAGATTTTTCACAGTTTGACTGTATGGCAGTGCAGAACCATCAAAGATCACTGGTGGCAAAGAGGCATAATCAAGTTTTGAAATTTGCCTGGAGTTACCTATAATTATAACCTGAGATTTGCTTGCGTTGACCAGTAGCCCATGAGATTTACTCCAGTCGCGGACTACATTTAGTTCGCAGTTTATGGTTTTAATAGCGTCACTGATATGTTCAACCGAAGTAGACACGTACAGTTGGAAATCATCGGCATAAAGGTGAAAAGGCAAGGAAAGAAGATCAGTGACAGTGTTTATGAAAATGGAAAAAAGTAAAGGAGATAGAACGCCACCCTGCGGAACACCAGCACTGAGACGACAGTACGATGACAGTTTTTCTTTGACTCGAATGCATTGCGAGCGATCATACAAGTAGGACTGGAACCAACTAACAGCATCCGAGGAAATATTAATGGATTTGAGGATTGCTAAGAGGATTTCGAAGTCAACAGTGTTAAACGCATTTGAAAAATCCAGCAGTGACAGAATTGTCACCTGCTTACTATCAACTTTTTGACCGAGCGAAGCGAGGTCTCTGAGTTTACTAGAGCGATTTGCACTTGTCCGTCCGTCCGTCCGTCCGTCCGTCCGTCCGTCTGTCAGAGCCTTATAACTTTTGAATTACTGAACGTAATTACTTCAAATTTAGATATAATATGTAAACCGATGGCCTCCAGCCGAAAATGGCTTAAAAAGTTATAAAAATCTTTATTTCAGGGGGGCTCTCATAGAAGCGAATGCGAAGAAATTTTTTTTTATTTGCGATTCATAGGTTTTCTGTGTATCATTTTAAAGACAATTTAGAACAGAGTACAACCGTATTTTTTTTTTTTATTTTTTTCCTAAAATTGACGAAATGGGGGGCTTCCAAAGTGGCGATTTAATACGCTCGCTTGAAGACGCTCTCTGGGAAATTTTTCTATATATTTTCAAGTTCTACTTATTTTCTTACTTCACTTGTATCCTGTACTTGAACAACAAATACTAAAATTATATGAATATTATAAAGAAACGAGATTATTTAATTTTTAATGAGCATCAGTAAATTTCACATAGCTTCACAATAATGCTAATAGATGGCGCACTCCATACACACATAACTATTCCATGGAACTAGGACTACTAGGAGTTACGACTACGATCTATCCCAAAAACAGTTTTGCGTCGACTACTATTATTTAGGTACATAATATCATATTATTCAATTAAAATTATTCTTTAGTTAAATATCAAACTTCAATAATTTGAGATTTCGGGTTCATTAAATTATGTGATTATAAAGGATTTAAATAAAAACTTGATGGGTTCGGCACGATTTCGTGTCGTCCGACTGCTGTTACCAAGAGCTAAGTTGGGCCCAATTTATTAAGCAATTAATTTGGGCCAAATTAATTGCTGCATTTTGTATATTTTCTATTCGCGTCGATAGATGACGATTTGTACAGATGCCCCTAACCCGTTTTCACTCGTTAGTATACCTACATAATAATTCAATGTTTTCACTGACGTTCCTTTACCTTTACGGGCTACCTATGATAAGTTAGGTGATGATTACTGTCAACTTCTTTATCACGATCCTGTACGGGACACCTAAAAGGACATTGGGACGGATGTTAGGACTTAGGATTGTGTTTTGGAGCTACCTACGTAAAGAGACTCCTACATAGGGGATGATTTAGGTATGTTTGGTGAAAACGGGCATAATAATAATGTCAGTTTTGGTCGTCATGTATCGATTGAATGAATAATCATGGGATACCGTTATCGCGAGGTCTCAGTTCGGGGCGAACCACTAGTTTATTATTATTTTTATATTGACTTAGTAAAGGCTTGACCTTTACCACTAGGCTATCACAGTTTATATAAGAAAGGCTAGGCTATCACTGTTTTGGCTAAGAATATTGCATCCTTATTGCTTTCTCCATACAAATATCGTTAATGCCAAAGTATCATAAGTTACTAACTTAGATTTGATCTGCGACTGATGCCTCACAGCGGAGTAGCGCACGGCGATGGTGGCGGCACGGGACAGTTGGAACGCCAGGTCCGATAGAATAGTCACTCGTGTCAGCATCATTGAATCATAGGTCAGCTTAGCGTGCTTTGGTTTTACATATGTGCCGTCCTGAAAAAAATTTGACCCGCCGGGATGAAACAGCAGATAATGGGAATTACGGCAGAAGAGACTGTCGTCACAGCACACGAGTTGCGCCAATAAATGTTTCACATCAAAACTCAACATTATTTATTTCATGTAGACCTACCTGTGGCTCTTAATAAATGTTAAGACTCTACCACCGTGTAGCGGCTGCTGACGCAAGAATTTTGCCGATTGAGCTTTGTTAAACGTATTGTACTGGCTTCAAATTAGTTGTCCCGTAACCGCTGCCCACACTGGTCCACTATTAGGTTTTGTAATTTAATATTAATGTGCAATTGATTAAATATTTAAAGACACGAAGTAACTTCTTTAACACGCCCTTTAACCTTGATAGAGAACACAGCGCTACATAAGAATAAGTAAGAGAGATCCTACATTGGTAAAACCACCTCGTACATTGGTGACGTGAGATCTTCTACATTGATGCCCCGACGTTTCTACACACCGTATTAGAAATGCAGATTCTGCTGAGAAGAGCTCAATAAAATGTCCCCATGACCAGCAGGCCTAAAACGTCTAAACGTCGAAGTGATATCTCGTGAACAGAGAGGGATATTGTCGATGTAGACTGATTTCTCGTTTACTCTTTTAAACATCGAGCAAATGACGTCGCCACTCGCCATGTTAGAGTTCGTAGAGAAAAATAGAGAAAATAATTTTGCCTCTACTTTTGACGTAACAAGATGAATCATGGTGTGCAACCATGTAAGTTTCGATAGACATATAGAGATAATACAAGAAAAGGGGTAGACAAAATCTTCTCGCGCGTGCATGCTAGGCCTACAGGAAGGCCTAGACTACCTAAGTACGAAAAAGATATCATAGTTCACTAGAATTAGCGCAAACACAAACAAACAAGAGTAGTAGTAACAAACGCCTATCTTGCATAAAAATAACAAACTTCCCCGAAGTAAGGATAAAGTTTACTTACTCTCAAAACTTGTACATGTTTCATCAACATATTCTTTCTGGGTATTCTGTACTTGTCGAAGCCGAGGAAACCATTATCTGCGGTGTTGTAGCCCATTTTCGGTCCAAGTTCACCAACCGTGATACCGGGCAGAGGTTGGTGAGTGTCATAATCCCTAATCTGTACCAGGAATATATGCAAACCATGACACGTTCCGTTTATATAGAGTTGGGCCATCACCAGGCATGAATTCGCAGTTTTTCCCACTGAAAACCATTAGGTACTTTAATAAAGAAAATACTTCCAGTCAGCCAAACTTCAAGGCCTCGAGTTTTTAAGTTCAAAAGGAATAACATAACTACTTATTATTGGAATGTAGTCCCTTATCGCGCGGTGCGGAAGGGGGCTAGACGGAAAAAATTAAGACAAAATTGAACCGACACTTTTTTGAATGTGAATTTGGCATTGTGTTCAATATTTTCACAGTACAATATAAGATCTCGGTAGCCTTGTGGTTTCTGCAGTCGAGTTGGGATTCGAACCATCGACCTCTAACTGTTTAGCGACTGCAGAAACCACAAGGCTACGGAGATCTAATATTGTAGTGTGAAAATATTGAACACAATGCCAAATTAATTAATCGAAAGGAACTTCGTTCCATCCGGGTGTCCCTTGACACCTCTCAAGTTGTTTCAGAGATAGATCCTTATTGTTTTCACTAGCTGATGCCCGCGACTTCGTCCGCGTGGATTTAGTTTTTAAAATCCCTCGGGAACACTTTGATTTTCCGGGATAAAAGTAGCCTATGTCACTCTCCAGGTCCTCAATTATACCCATGCAAAAAGTTACGTAGATCCGTGGCTCTGTTGCGGCGTGATTGAAGGACAAACCAACAAACAAACACACTTTCGCATTTATAATATTAGTAAATATGATTAGAATATTAAATTACATAGGAAAACACTGTAATATTACGTCCATACGATGTATTACATCCATACCTACTATGTAATATGTAGGTATAATGATCGTTTGGCAAAATCTGACGCCTTTGGAGTAGTTTGACTTTGACAAAATATTATCCACGATGGCTATATACGATAAATTACAATTGCCAGCTTAAGATGAGCCGTTCATTCAAAGTATCCTGTAGATTCCGGGGTTCAAGTTATTTGGACCTATACAGAAGATTGTGATGTCTATAATTTCTGAACTACGAAATTGACGACCTTGAAACAATTACAGGACAATCTCTAAAGAACCTGCTTTCTAACAAAAAAAGAATGGATTAAATCGGAATACGCCTTAATAAATTACAGCGAAATACACATTTTGACTTTCATCCCCTCTCCCAAAGGAACCGTGCTGAATTTCGGGATAAAAAGTATCCTATATTATACCTCGTAGTACTAACTTAAATCGTGCTAAGTTTCATTTAAATCCGTCCAGTAGTTTCGGCGTGATGCGCGGCCAAGATACAGACAGACAGACAGACAGACAGACAGACAGACAGACAGACAGACAGACAGACAGACAGACAGACAAAAAATTAAAAAAAAATTGTTTTGGCTTCAGTATCGATTATAGAGTGCCCTCAAACAAAAATTTTCAAAATATCTTCAATGTACAGAATTGGACCTGTTACAGTTTTATTATATTATAGATTATTGGGAAATTAATTTAATGGATGTGGTGTAATAGCGAATTCTACTTACAACCGCCAGGCCACCATTTGTACGAAGTTAATTCAGGAGTGTTTAGTATGAACTCGTCGGTTTCTGAGTCAAATGTGGCTGTTGTTTCTATGCCTCTTAGAAATGAGCCATGCCCCAATTCAGTCTAAAATAAAAAGGAAGAAAAAAAAGTGTGTGTGTCAGCTCCGATGCACGACTGGAGTTTACTTTATACTTCAATAGTATCTAATTGTGCTATGTATTTAATATCAAATACGGCCATCTATTGTAAATAGCTCGAACTATTATGTTAGCAGTGCTGTTATCGCAGGGTTTTTGGGCGTACAACAGAGGAATGGAAGCATTGCAGCTTACTGTTGTTGCGTTGCTATTCGAAATAGTTTACACATAAGCCGAAAGATGGCGCTGATCTACATGTGAGTAGATAATCTTGAATTAAAAACCAACCTTATTTACTCAACGTTAGGGTAGAAATGTGCATCGTTGTGAAAAACGTAACGCGGGCATTCGACAACTCAAGTGAAAACAACCTTATTTACTCAACGTTAGGGTAGAAATTTGCATCGTTGTGAAAAAGGTAACAAGGTCATTCATAAGTAGATTTTACTCCTCGAATTTTTCTCGTACCGGGCGCCTAAAATCGATTCTTAAGGAGTAAACTCCAATAAAGAAACAGAAGTCTTTTTACTCACGTT
Source organism: Oeneis ivallda (assembly GCA_029955525.1). Lineage (NCBI taxonomy): Eukaryota > Metazoa > Arthropoda > Insecta > Lepidoptera > Nymphalidae > Oeneis > Oeneis ivallda. The sequence continues at coordinate 26,083,477 of JARPMR010000003.1, forward strand.
TTAAAAGAAACAGAAGTCTTCGAAACAATCATTCTGGGAATAATTTTGGTACGAACCCTGATGCTATTGTTTTATACAAAATGTTTAAGTCCCAATCGCTTAGAGTAAGTAGTACCAGCTTTAAAGTTACACGAGGTCCAAGGTCACATATAAGTTATATCGAATATCTCAGAATTAGTCAGCCTTCAAGAAGAATTATGCAAGAAGTATCAAAAAAGCTCGAAGGAATCAACTTCAAGTCATGTTTATGCAGTCTGTAATTTTTAATCAGGGTTGCCCATGTGGAAATATGTTTGGGTAAAATTACCTGGGCATAACATCCAATCATTTTCGAGTCTGGCTTCAACCATTCGGCCTGCTGTTCTGTAGAGGCCTGAGAGACGATGGGAGTCCAAAACAACCCCAAATGTATTTGGAGCGGGTTAATATTGCGAAAGATTCCCTCTTGAATCGTGTAAATTTTTGTGGGTCTGAAAAATAAGAATAAGATAAAGTTCAACTTTAACCCAACTAAAAACTTTAGACTCTTCCATTCTCTTACTACTCTTCCATTTTATACCCCGTAGATAAGAGGGATACCTAAGTCTGTATAATCTATCAGTCTGTTTGTGTAGGTATGTCATCGTTTGGACCGATTTGAATATTTTTTTCTATCGAATGCGTTATTGGCACGGTTCTTAGCTGCTTGATGAAAACCTGTTCAGAAGTTTAAGGACTATCAGGACTATTTCCAGCTAGCGTAGAGATTTGTCATAGAATTGATACTTATTATTTATCATGCACAAGCTCTTGGCCTACAAGAGCTTGTTTCGAACCTTCATAAGTCATGTGTGAGGTTTGGATTAAAAATTAATATCACAAAAACAGAAGTTATGACAATGAACACTGCCGACTCTGTTCAGACCTTACAAAAGGTATCGCTTGAAAACACTGAGCTCAAGCAGGTCAGTAAATTTAAATATCTCGGGAGCACCTTAACACCTAAAGGAGATCTAGACTCAGAGATAACTAGCAGAATCTGTGCTGCCTCAGCGGCATTTGGTAAACTCCGAGAGAGGGTGTTCCGTCTGCATGGAATTAAGCTAAGCACAAAAATCAAGGTGTACATGGCTATTGTATTGCCAAATCTACTTTATTCCGCTGAGACTTGGACGCTTTATCGCAAGCATATTCGTACTTTGGATAGATTCCACCTCAAGTGTCTACGTGAAATACAGAACATCAGGTGGTCCGACCGCATTAGAAACACGGACGTGTTGCGGCGGGCAAAAGTCAGTGGCATTGAGGCATATCTTATGCGGCGGCAATTGCGTTGGTGCGGACATATTGTTAGAATGCCCAACGAAAGGATAGCCAAGCGCATCTTTTATTCTGAGCTTAAGGACGGAAAGCGGAAACAAGGCGGTCAGTTCCTTAGGTATAAAGATGTGCTAAAGAGGCATATGACCAATTGTAACATCGACTCCTTTCGTTGGGAAAGTCTCGCTGAAAACCGAGGGGAGTGGAGGCACTTGGTTCAGCAGGCTGTCACGGATTTTGAAGACAAAAGGAGGGTGGATCTGGATGTTTACCGAGATCAACTGAAAAGTAGACCACCCTCCAATATAACCTATAATTACGTCGATGGTGCCCTATCATGTCCTCACTGCGCGCGGCTATTTCGTGCAAAAATAGGGTAGGTACATCAGCCACATCAGGGCACACGAGCGAAGCCCTTATTGAACTTTCAAAGTTAACAGAGATCCAGTCGCTGTTGCCGAAATCGGCAGTGAACTAATGTATGTATTATTTATCATCATCATTTCAACCCATCAGCACTACTGAGCACGGGCCTCAAAAGTTTAGGCCATAGCCGACAACGCTGACTAAGACGTGCAGATTGGTAGACCTTTGAGAACATTATGGAGAACTCTTAGGCATGCAAGAATTCCTCACGATGTTTTCTTCACTGTTAAAGCAATCGCTTAAAACGTACATGAGAAAATCGCGTTGCAGCGCGGAATAATTGTTATAAGGTTTCCTAAACCTCTACAACTTTACTTACGCTCTATGATCGGAGACTTTATAATACTTTGTATTAATCATTCGAAACAAATGATAGATAATAGAGGCTTTTTTGATTGCATTCTCATATCTTTCCTTGTGGCTCAAATATTCTTCAGGTACGTCGTCCCAAAGTTCTTTTGTGTTTAAAACGAAGTTTTCTGCAACCGATTATGATGAAGGATTAATATAAGCATAATAGTGCGTGATCACGTCAACCAGCAAACGTACGAAATGGATGATACTTCCCACCGACTGCTAAGTATTCAATTTAACACAAAGCATGGTAAGCGAATTGAGAACCTCCTTTTTAGGGTTCCGTACCAAAATGGCAAAAATGGAGCACATATGGTGAGACTTTCTCCATCCGTCCGTCCGTCCGTCTGTCACATTCGATTATTTTAGTAACTATTAAAGCTATCGACATGAAATTTGGAATAGTGGCCCAACATCATTGGAATAAAAAAATTAAAAAATATTTTTAGTTTTATTAAAAAAGGGGGAAACCTTTTTTTAATAAAGCTAAAAATAATTATCGATTTTTTTTTATTCCAATGATGTTGGGCAACTATTATACACAACTATTCCTTTCATGTCGATAGCTTTAATAGTTACTGAAATAATCGACTGTGACAGACGGACGAACGGACGGACGGAGAAAGTCTCACCCATAAGGGTTCCATTTTTACCATTTTGGTACGGAACCCTAAAAACGATCCGCACACGCTCTTAAATGCGAGTAAACACGCATTTCCGAAATATTATGATTTTAAATTAAGTATTGATTATTTACAAAGCGATATTATACCTACCGAATTCTTATAAAGGGTCAAAGTAGATGACCGCACTTAATTGAATTTCATATTAGTAAAATTATGTATGTAAAATGTAAATACAATAGGTAGGTACAATTATACATGCATATATGTATTTTACGTATATTAGTAGGTAGGTACAAGATAGGCAGTAGGTACTTATGCTAGTCTTTAGCTATAGACACACTACCTTGTACCTAGTGTGTATGCACCAGGGACTTAAGTAAAACCCGACTACCATACTCGATTAATTATAATCGAGTAGTCAATGCGAATAAAATGAACAAATTAAATTTTTTTTTGCCTTTTATTTCATACCAAGCTCTACTTTATTTCTTATTTTACATAATATTTTGAAGGCCATGGAAGTAGGAACGTGTCATACATTGTTCCTAGTATCAACCCTTTTGGATTGTAGCAGATTCATTAGACAATATTTTGATATTATTTAAAAGCACTTTGTTGATATAAGTACATAGGTACTAACTTAAGTTTATTTGAATAAAAACTTTTCTATTTTCTAATTTCTATTTTGCCATGGCGTCATTTACAGCCTATAAGCTCATACAGAACAATCTGTATTCTAAGAGCTAAGAAACTAAGAATGATCAGAGAACTGATGAATTTCATTCTGACTTCAAGGATGGGAAATGCTATTATGAAGTAGGTAAGTACAGAAATTCCGGATACATATTATATTATTTTGGTGCATCTTACCTACGAGTAGGTATCAATCATCATCATATTGAATTGATATAATATAGGTATTATGGGATCGAATTGAAAGATTTTTTAAAGTAGGTACCATTTAAAAAAAACACTTACCAATTTGCTTTCTCTTTATAGTATTTTCTTCTCCGCCATCAATTATGTGTATCAATTCTTGCACGTCGAAAGTGCAATTATTTCTTTCTTTTATCAAATCTTCATTAATTTTTGCACTCATTGCTGAAATATGTACTTGCTTACTGGACGAGTAAAACGGACATAATAAATTGCTCCAGCGTTTAACATAACGTGACGACTTTTTTTATTTAATTAATTATTAATGAGTTTATTAGTATGTTTAAAAAGTACCTCTTTCTGATTTTGTGTCGGCAGCGATCAAGGGTTTATTCCATATACTTATCTATACTTACCTAATTATTTACTTCATACCTAAATTTGTACCTATAAAATAACTTTTCGTTGCTAAATTTTTCTAACTATTTAGAATTTCTCAGAGGAGCTACTACCTACGTAGTGGAATAAACTTGCCAATCTACTTATCAACGAGGCAATTTTAAAGTAGAAGAGAGATAATATTATAATGGTTTTTAAGGAAGGTTTTAATTGAAACATTTACTTTGTTGATTTAAAAATAAAAATTTATTTACACTATTAATTTGTACCTATCTACCTCCTTTTATAATAGCTTCCTTATCATCAATACTTATTTACTAATAACAAATAAAGACTGTTCCAGTACAAAAGTTATTAACAATTATACCTAACCAGTAGCCAGTAGGTATGTCTATGTAATCGTTTATATTGAAAAGGAGAGGACTGAAATCAAAAAGGTTTACACCAGCCATAGCATGAACGTACTTACGTCATATTAACGAGTAGGCTCGTTTCAGTCTTAACCCCTTGGAGCTATTAATTGGCAAGCCGATCCTTACTATTTATGGAGTACGATGCCACCAACTTATCTGTTCAGGGTCTGTTCAGGTGGACAAAATTGGATCTAAGGGAGAGGGCAGACTGGCTACTTTAAGCAGCAGCAATCGTGCGTTGTATGGCCTATAGCGATTTTATGACCATTTGCGTGCATCTCCTCGTTTCGTTTTGCGTTTCGCGCGATTCGGAGATCGAAAGCCATAAAAACGCAATCGCGTTTGAGTCGCGATCTTCGCGATACACAAGAGGCCATAAAAACGCCGCGATCACTGCCGCTAAAAGTAACCAGTCTGCCCTCTCCCTAAGGCAGCTATTTTAAAATATTATCATTCCGCTCAACTCCCTTGTCCAACTTTGCTGCTGTCAGTTCTTTCTAGTGCGAGTGCCGTATAATGAATGAATACAATGAATTATGAAAATGCACGAACGATTTCCTTGCAAACTTAAGAAGCAAAACCAAACGCTCCACTAGCGACAGAAGTTGGTCTGATGGATTTATACTTAAGTATACTTATTTATTCTTTCACCGATTTCTGGCAACTCGAGATATTAGTAAACGGCATTGCGCAAACCAAGATCTAAAGGCTCTATTATCAATATTTATTTTGTTCATTTAAATGTCCTTAAAGTAATATCACAGTTTTCCCCGCAGGAACGGCTTCAGATACTTATGGAAGGTATCGTTGACTGGCTCTGCGTTAAGCGGGCTCTTGAGAGCTTCCTCCATCAGCCTCTCGTAGGCGCGCCCGTCGTACGAGCCCAACGTCGATTGAAGCATCTAAACAATTTTATGGATATAGTTTGGTGTCATCATCATTAGCAACCCATTAACGGCTCACTACTGAGCGCAGGTCTCCTCTCAGAGAAGAGTTATAGGCCATAGTCCACCACGCTGGCCCAATGCGAATTGGCGGACTTCACACACCTTCAAGAACATTATGACGAACTCTTAGGTGTTTAGGTTTCCTCACGATGTTTTCCTTCACCGTTGAAGCAAGTGATATTTAATTGCTTAAACGCACTTGACTCCGAACAGTCAGAGGTGCGTACCCGGGATCGAACCTGTGACCCTCCGAATAGGAGACCACAGTCCTCACCACTAGGCTATCACTGCTACGCTGCTTTGGTGTAATCACTTTAAAAGTTTAAATAAAACAAAGAAAGAAAGAAAGGAAAAAAAAAGGAAAAAAAGAGAAAGTGTTTATTTGGGCACACACCAATACACATTTAGGGTATAGAAATTCAACGAAATGTATAGTGTGTAGTCCCAAAATGGACTCCACTCAGCGTTCAGCTATGCCTTTGATGAGAATAAAAAAAATCGGCCAAGTGCGAGTCGGGCCTCGCTCTTTTAGGGTTCCGTTAAAAAAATTAAATTAAAAAATTTCCATCTACCCACCTACCCATTTTAATTTAATTTTTTTAATTAAATTTAATTTTTATTATTTGTTGTTATAGCGGCAATAGAAATACATAATATGTGAAAATTTCATCTGTCTATCTATTACGGTTTACGAGATATAGCCCTCTGACAGACGGACGGACGGACGGACGGACGGACGGACGGACAGCGTAGGCTTTGTAATAGGGTCCCGTTGGTACCCTTTGGGTACGGAACCCTGAAAAACGAAAACACAACTGCGTTAAAAAACAAATGCAAATTAAAATATATTCGATAAAATAATATAATGATTTTAAAAAACGAGTCCGAAAAAGATAATTATTGAGGACGGTATTGATGCATTTAATTAAAAAATCGTCCTAAAAAGTTTATTCCAAAACATTTTCACTAGGTAGGTTAAGGGAAATATGTATAGCCTAAAGCCTAAAGCTTTAGTAGCGGGATTGTCTAAAAGTGATTGCTATAGTGTGACGATTGGTAGATTTCGTCGCGCTATTGGTTATAATGCATTGTCCTAGTAAGAATGCCATTAATTCACTCAATCACCACAAGTCGAGACTGTAGCAATGTTTGTTGCAGATTTTCTGCAATCAGGCAGCTGATATTTCAGCTGGGAAAGAATCCTGGACTTTTTCCTTTTTCAACAAAATTAAAATAAAACATTCACTCAAGCTCTCACCTCGTCTTTGAGATCGAACGCGTCAACCAAACCCACAGCATTGGGCCGCAACTGAATGAGCAAGTCTTCATACCACGCCTTCAAACCATCCACATCTTCTTGGTTTAGGGTAGTGTACTGAAAGGATAAGAAAATTAAAATGGACATAGGCTGAGCATGTCTGTAGACTAAAGCAAGACAGGTGGGCAAAAAAGTTAACAGAGTGGTATCCAACAGACGAAAACCGGTCAAGAGGAAGACAAAGAATTAGGTAGAGCGATGATTTTGCAAAAATTATCGGAGTGAAGGAGTGGAAAAGGCTGGAGGAGGCCTCCGTCCAAAGGGCGTACTGAATAGTAATAAGGAATCTGCACTACTTTATTTATATTAATATAAGGATAAGGAAAGATGTACATTAGTAAAAGATCTATAATAGAATTAAGATGAGATAAAGACTATACGCGATGGTTTTGCAGTCATAAGTAACTTTCAAAAAGATAATCTCACGCGCATCACTCAGGAGACGAGCAAAAATGAGGAGAAATTAGCTGTAATAAAGACACCTTACTGCATCATCAACAAGTTTGCACTTTTAGTCGTAGTTTATGAACGATACGCATAAGGGAAGGTCCCTTGAAATCCTTTAAAAGTCACTTTGAGCAAACACTATTTTGAGATTGCGTTCCATTACCTACTTAAACGACAGAATAAATTATTATGCTGCATAAAATATATGCAACAGGGATGTTATTGATATGAAATTACGGATCTGGATGCGAATATGGATATAGGAATCAAATTATATCGGTTTCGGATACGGTTACGGAGATGTAATTATTTCGGATTATCCGTTAGTTTCGGATAGTTTCGGTTACGGATATTAGATTAAAGTAAAATAAAAATAGTATGTAATAATTTGGTTTTATTTCTAGGTTCTATCTAGTCTAGGTTATCTTTTTTGGTATTGGTTTTTGTGGGTTAATTTGTTCCAGCAACAAAAGTTCTTTGTATTTTATCACTGTTTTGATTTGAGATGAAGTTTCACGGTAGTAAATATAATTCTTCTATGAGTTTCAGTGAAGTAGTGCCGCCTCCTTTCCGTGAAAAGTTTTTATCACATTGTTTACATTTTGTAGAATCTACATTAACTTGATCAAAAAATGACCTAATTAAACTCGACTTAAGACGCATTTTATCCAAAATTGACTAGTTATGTATAAGGTTACCTTATGACTAGAATAGGAACAAACAATGCAAGATTCACGTGGCGCGCGAGCGGTGAAACAAAAACCTATCGTAACATGTTCGTCCTTATCCGAAACTATCCGAAACTTTAATAACGGATTACGGTTACGGATACGGATATATTTTTATTTCGGATATCCGATAGTTTCGGTTACGGTTACGGAGCTCCATAACATCCCTGATATGCAATACCTGGAGTAGATCGCTCAGTCGCTGCAACGCCCAGTATACTGAATAGAGTTCGACGACTTGATTTAGTACACGTTTCAGCTCCGGAGATGTTGTTTTCGTCATTTCCTTAATTTCACTGTTGAATGTTGACAGTATTATTACTCTACAGTGTGCCTAGAAGAGGAATAACGTTGGTTTACTTTTTTTCAAGACATTTTCCCGAATATAAAAATTAGAAAAATATCCAAAAATTACAGATTCTAAGTACAATTTTCTGTCCGCGAATATTTTCTATAACTTTGAAGATAAGCCCAGTCAATCAGCCAGCCATTTCAAAAAAAATTATATAGATGGTTGGAGACGTTTGGATTTTCAAAGTACCTATAGATTCTTCTTCAGAAGCTTCAGTTTTCGTATCGTTCTTAAAGTGAAAATATCCTTGAAATAGGTAATTACCTCAGCGGCAGCAACTAATTGGACAGAAGACATGTTCCACGCATCTTCGAACGTCATACCAGAGGCCACTCTCTTTTGCATGTTTTGTACGCATGAAGCAATTATCCTGTAATGTAACAACCACTGTTTAACTTTAATCAGCCTGAGCATCATTTGCACGGCTTTATTGAATTTTTATTTCGATGGAAAAATTTATCAGAGTTACTTAAGCAAAGCCAGAACCGAACATGACTCCTCCAAAGACGCTTGATCTTGATGCAAGAAAGGTCATCAATTCTATTTTTTGTAGATTTTTTTGTTAGCGTCATGGTTTGCTTGCAGTGGGCAGTGGGTAAGTAAGAACTTACAGCAATATCTAATCTCCTCGAACAGCGAATCTGAAGCGATGCAAATTGTTCGAAGAAGCGATAAACGTTGGGGTCGTTGGGGTCTCATCAAGCTTCTCGAATGACAACTCTTGAAAATCCAGCGTTGGAAGACCCCCCCAGACCAAGCGGCACAAGATCATATGTGGTAAATATAATAAGAGACCAGCAGCTATTAGTTGAGATGACAGCGAACAATGGCTAGTGCCAGGATTGGAGGACCTGAGACTTGAACTTACAAAAATTCAGATTTCTTTCCTTATCCAAAACCGCTGAACTTTTATCAATTAAGCAATAAACGTACCTCATACAAACAACTTGGAATCCATAGATTATGTTGTCGACCGAGTTCACCCATTTATGAGAAAATTCTCTTAATTTAGCAGTTCTCAGATATTCCACTGTTGGTGTTAGTTTTCCTCTATCACTCTCTATTTCTTGCCACGTTTTCGCTAAGAACCTGCAAAAAGGGAAAAAACTGTTAAAAAAATTTCTCCTGCAGAGAAATTAAATTTTAGAAGCATTTGAAGATCGAATGGCCCTCCCGCAAACACAGTGTAGGAAGACTTCCCAGTCCCTACTAGATGTCGATAGATACAGGATACAATGAGCAAATTATTGCACAGCTGACTCATCTCGTTATGAGTGCTGGGGAATATAATGGAAACAACATGGAAACAACTTAATGAAATGAATCCTTTTCTGCAGTGAACGTAGCGGAGATAGCCGCGTCCAAAGTGCTGATGACTTAGACAGCAAGCGAAGGCTTGGATTTAGAAAGCATGTACCAGCACCTACTTAACGGTTATCAATAACTGTATTAGCATCCACTTAACAGGAAACAACATCAACCTTAACGAGAAATCATATAAACGGACAGGCACCGTCCCGCGTCGAATTACCGTGCCCGAAACTATTGTGCAACTTTCACCAACATAGTTACCTACTTAAGTTAAAGCTTAGCAAGTTATTACGGTATTAGGACAAGTAATTTTTTATGGAAAAAATGCGTCCCTACCCCCAACTCCTTTAGTCATTGTATTTATATTGCGACTTTTAAAGTTAAGCAATGCACAACCTATATTCTTTGTGCTACACTCATCAATCCACAAGCTCTGTTGTTTTGCTCCTGCTACGTAATCATTTATACTCTAAAAGCACACACAAACCTGGCAGTCTGTAGCAACAGCACAGTATTATCGCCTTCGTAAGTGCACGCAGCGACGGCGTTGCCATACGTGGCAGGAAGGTTCGAAGAGTGCATGTACCCGTGGCCGCCGCACGCGAGCCGGCAGGTCTCCACGAAGGTAGCCGTGTCTGACGTGCTTATGGCTTTTAGGCAACAGGCTAGGGCGTGAATCTAGAAAAGAATAACAGCCTTTTAAAAAACATTCACCTGTGGCATGGACAAAAGTCCTCTCTGAGCAGTTCCTGAGATTTGCTACGCCTGTCTTCAATCTCAAGAACTGTTCAGAGTGAGTGAACGCTCACTAAAATATTATACTACTATACTTTTTCTAGTTCTATTCTAGTTTTTACTACCTACATTTTTTTGTATGTATTTTGTAGAAAGCATGGCATCTTATACTCCGTCGCGATAATAATAACTAGGTAGGTTTGTGATTCCAGACACCTTACAATCTGGACATCTAAAGCATAGTGAACCCGCCCATCTAAGACCACAACATCACAAGCGTGTGTCTTGTAAGTATAAAAAAATGTATTTAGTTACCTGATGGCATAAACGCACTGAGATTTTAACGACCAATAGAAACTCATCTGTTTTTGGGAACTTTAACGTTGACGTGAAAATTTACACCCAAAATTCTAACTTGTTACGCGTGAGGCGAAGCAATAGTTACCCCTACCTCACACTTAACTACCCCTTACTAAAGTAAGTAACCTTTACATTGCTGACGCATAATGTACCTGTTATAACCGTACCTCGGGAAGCCTCTCCAAATCGCCAGCGAGTAGTTGTTCGTTAACAGTATTGAAGATGTCCCACATTTTGCTCGCAGTGATTTTTATCGCGTAGCAAGCGGCCACAGCAGGGAACAGCTTGTGTTGCTGAGTCAAGTAGTCTAGGATTTGACACTCTGGTTCACTGTTGTCACACAATCATTATGAAGATTATTAATAAGTAGTTACCTAATTCTTCTGTGTCGGAAAATTTTTCGGGGACATAAAGGGACATCACATCAGAACAAGGGAAGACAGACGAGCCGCAAGGAGCCTGGATCACAAGACTGCAGAATGTAAAAGAACCTAAAGATTACTATGTCCAGCACTGCACATCTACTTGGTGAAGACGATGTCAACAACGATACTTGACTCAGTACCATTTTACTCAGATAGGGTAAAATCTGAGTAAAATGATCTTTTCTTATCTCGAAAATTAAAGAGAGATTCAAGTTTTAGTTTAAAAGGATTCACTGAAATATCATATTGATTCAGAATAAATTTTATAAACATATATCAAAAATTCCGAAGCCAGCGGGATTCGAACCCACATCTCTTGGGAAACGCGCCCGAGTGTGTTAGCCACTTACACTATAGCCACGGCCGAACTACACGTCAGCATCGAAATTAGTGATAGGTATGTATCTACTTTCTCAGTTTAAGCACAGACTTTATAATACTGACGTAAGCAACTGACTGACTGACTGGTTTAAGCAACTGCTAGCGACATCTAGTAGCAACACGTTACAGTTATTGATCTACTTTCCAAGACCCCATATTACAATGGAGCTCGTTAGGAACTAGAGATGCCACATTGCTTTTTACTATTTTTATTTTATTGAAGTGTTTACCTACACTTAAGGAAATATCAGAATAAATTTTATAAACACATATCAAAAATTCCGAAGCCAGCGGGATTCGAACCCACATCTCTTGGGAAACGCGCCCGAGTGTGTTAGAGATGTGGGTTCGAATCCCGCTGGCTTCGGAATTTTTGATATGTGTTTATAAAATTTATTCTGATATTTCCTTAAGTGTAGGTAAACACTTTAATAAAATAAAAATAGTAAAAAGCAATGTGGCATCTCTAGTTCCTAACGAGCTCCATTGTAATATGGGGTCTTGGAAAGTAGATCAATAACTGTAACGTGTTGCTACTAGATGTCGCTAGCAGTTGCTTAAACTGAGAAAGTAGATACATATCACTAATTTCGATGCTGACGTGTAGTTCGACCGTGGCTATAGTGTAAGTGGCTAACACACTCGGGCGCGTTTCCCAAGAGATGTGGGTTCGAATCCCGCTGGCTTCGGAATTTTTGATATGTGTTTATAAAATTTATTCTGATATTTCCTTAAGTGTAGGTAAACACTTTAATAAAATAAAAATACATATTGATTCAGTGATTTGCTGATAGATTTTTTTTGAAAGAATCATGGAATCCTACTACTTAATATTATAAATGCGCAAGTTTGTGAGGATGGATGTAGATATGGATGGATGGACGTTTGTTACTCTTTAACGCGACAACAAATGAACCGATTTGGCTATGGAATGGAGATAGCTCATACCCAGGATTAGCACATACGCTACATTTTATTCCGGAAAATTAAAGTTCCCGTGGAAATTAAAAAAAAACCTTAATCCACGCGAACGAAGTCACGGGCCGCATCTCGTACCCTACTTAATAAAGAAAGGTAAGGTATAGGTTAAGAAGGTATCTTTTTCTTTATAGAAACTAACCTTGCTTTTTTCTGGCACTGTCTACGAACGGCAGAATATCTTACAGCTATTGTGGCTGCTTTGCTGAGATAATTGACCATATCAAAAGCTATGACCACTCTGACGAACACCATAGCACCATAGTTCAGTTTGCTATTACGTGATTTTACGTATGTCCCGTCCTGAAAATAAATTGGATCGATGAAAGTAGTAGCATTAATTTCCTTGTCTTATTCTGGAAGGATTGCACCAATTATGGGATTTCCAGACTGCAGCTAAGGGTTTATGCAAATAAACTGATTCAATAACAACTGACAATATTGCAATTTATAGTATAGAGCAGCTTGCTTCACTACATTGCCGACTTTCTACAGTGTGCCGTGTGCAGTTTTAGCTGCTACTGGCACTGGCATTATGTTTTTAACACTGTCATATCTTCTTCTTTTTTATCAACCTATAGAAATCCACTGCTGGACAAAGTTCTCCTGCATGGCTTCGGTCTTGCGCCGCTTGAATCCAGCGGCTCCCTGCGGATCGTTTGTCTGGGGGTCTGCCAACACTGCGTTTCCCGGTGCGGAGTCGCCACTCCAGCACATTGGGACCCCAACGACCATCAGCTCTTCGAACTATGCGCTCCGCCTATTTCCACTTCAGTTTCGCGACACGCTGAACTATGTCGGTGACTTTGGTTCTCCTACGGATCTCCTCATTTCTAATTTGATCTCGCAGGGATATACCGAGCGTAGCTAGCTCTCTCCATAGATATTACTAATTTTCAGATTAACGTACCTCTAAGACCTGAGCATGTTTCATCAACATCTGATTCCGAGGTATTCTGTAGTTATCGAACCCCAAAAACCCATTGTTTATTCCGTTAAGGGCCAGCTTCGACCCGATGTCACCGATCTTAATACCAGGTAGAGGCATGTGGGTATCTTCGTCTCGAACTTGAACTATGAACGAGTGGACTCCGTGGCACTCTCCTTTGGTGTAAAGTTGTGCTACTACTATGCTGTAATTCGCTGTTTGGCCCACTGGAAACACAAAACCATAATATTGCATTTGCTGTCTTGTTTTCTTGTTTTTCAGTCTCCTCTCCATTACGCCCCTCAACATTTGGAGTCTGGTACAGACCAGACGGAATAAGAACTGTGTCGCAGTTTTGGATAGGCTGAGGTAGAGCGGGGAGCCGGCATGGCGAAAAGGGTTGCAAATCGAATCGAATCACGCGACCACAGGTCGCAGAGGTGTGGACGGTGTGCGGGGTGCGGTAGGCATATTATATCCTTAAATATCGCCGGTCGTTCGTATTAAAAAAGTAATTGAATGAATAAAGAAATAATTTTTATTTCGTATCTAGTTAGTATACACGCTATTAGGCGTAAATTTAATCAGGGGAAATCTATCAAGTGCATTTATATTGCAAACAAGTAAGAAATCGAGTTCCCTTGATATTTCTCGTTTTAGCAACTAACCCGGTCAGGTTTTTTTTTTAATATTCAGGGTGTCCCCTTTCATAAAAAGAGTCAAATCCTTATTTGCCACCTCTGGATCAGATTTTAACACGGGCTTAGGTATTTACATCTTAAGACTAAGATTTTCCATGGATCACACCGTTTCGGATCACAGGTATACCTAGTGTAGCTTGTGCTCAGAATATGCTAGTATATGGATTATCATAGGTAGGCTATAAATTGTTTATACTTTAAGAAATTTGAGTGAACATCAAATAATAGAACTCACATCCACCTCCCCACCACTTATAAGAAGTGAGGGTAGGGCTGTTGAGAACGAACTCTTTTCTGATTGGATCGTAAGTAGCTGTTGTCTCCAACCCGCGGATAAATGTACCGTGACCCAATTCAGTCTGTAACAGTGAGAAAAAAAATCAATAAATAATAATTAATTAATAAAACTAGAATAGAATACAATAGAATTATTTGTTATTCAAATAAACATTTTTACCAGTGCTTTAGAATTGTCGATGAGTCTACCACTGGTTCGGAGTGCACTTCCTGCCGAGAAGAACCAGCAAGAAACTCTGCGGTTGCTCTTTTCAAAACAAGTTTAGGTACAATAAAATAGATACTATACTATGTATGCAGTGTTTCCACACTGAGGGGAAGTTCCACAAAAGCAAATCTACTTACGATTCAATACATGTTAAGACGGGCAGACAGAAAGTAACCCCCCCATTCCCGCCGGTGGCACCCGTTCGCAAGCATGACGCATGACCCAGCCGTTGCTTCGCTCAACCATATTTGAGGGAACGTTACAACCCGCATCAATTTACTCAAATACTTGGAGCTATGAGGGTCAGCTAGCAAACGCAAGCTTGAGTTTCCTATATCAAGAACTTCTGCAGAGAACCGCCTCATTCGTGTCTAATAATTGTACTCATGCATATTTTTCACATCTTAGAAGTCTTCACAATCATGGTACATACCTGAGCATAACTGCCAATGATGTTACATTCCCACGCCCTGGACAGCCATTGGGCCTGCTGCTCCTCGGTGCCTTGATTTATGATCGCAGGCATGAACATGATGTAATGCAAGGCCAGCGGAAAGCCTGTGGACACGTCCGACGCACGGAGAAGATTTCCCAACACGTCCCTTTAACAAATTTAAAAAACTACTTACCAAAAATTTCGAGCTCACTTCGCTCGTGTGTTATGGCGTCTTCTTAACTGTCAGACGTCCGAAGAAGCATGTAAGTACGTAGCTCTTGCAAGGATCCCCATAGAATACTATCTTACGTACAAAACGACACCCTATAACCTAGAAGTAGGTGTCATCTACCTTACTTTATCTACCTAATATTTAGGTAAATAGTTTTGACTTTATATTTTGATGATAAGATAGCATTAAACTACTAAATCTTGGGTCACTATTCGATTTTAAGTGACTATAATATCCATTGATAATATCCTAATTCCTACTAATATTATAATTAATAATTATATTATAATTGTTGGTTTGTCCTTCAATCACCTCGCAACAGAGCTATGGATCGACGTGATTTTTTGCATGGGTATAGTTCAGGTCCTCGAGAGTGACATAGGCTACTTTTATCCCGGAAAATCAAAGAATTCCTGAGGGATTTTAAAAACTAAATCCACGCGGACGAAGTCGCGGGCATCAGCTAGTAAATTCAAAAACTCCAAACAAATATTAGAATTAAAACCCTGAGGTCTCTTGAGTTTACGGCCCTAGTGATAATGGTATATATAGCATTATTTTGCTGATATTTGATTTTTTTTTGGTCGTTGTTAGTCGCGTGCTTGTAGCGGTCGTACCGATTGACGAGTACTAGAGTTACCTGTAATTATGAATTGTAGTTTTTCCCTCCTGCTGCAAGCGTCGCAACAAGCCAAAGATAATAACTGACTTTTTAATAGCTTGCTCATATTTTTCTTTATAGCTCAGATACTCATCTGGGATACCCTCGTATGAATCCCTTTTACTTATCATTAAATCCTCTGAAAGAATTTGTTTAAATTAGAGTCTAGATAGAGTCGAATCAACGCCAGGTGCACAGATAATATTGCCGGGTAGTACGCTATATTATTATAGGTACATACATTTACTATACCTACATATTATTATGGATTTGTTGGTAGATCGACCGTCCGACAGACGCCTTGCGTTAAGTTCTTTGACCTGCTTTGATATTAACTTCCGTTTTGAATAATATTATGATAGTAGGTAAGTAAATATCTAGACTAACCTACTTGTTAGCGACGCGAAGATAAACCTCTTTGTAGTGTCACATATTTATAAGAAAAAATACCTATTAAAAAATAAATGTAGACAGATGTCATAAGTGAGAAAATTTTTCCGCTGCAAATTATAATGCTGAAGAAAAGCTTGACTTTTTATTGAAACTATCCGCTACAGAGTGGTCCATTCGAGCGCGGATCTGGTAATGTTTAAGACTCCTCCACCAATGATTACGCGTAGTTTCGCAAGGAAGCAGGAGGAACAGAATCAGCAATTCCACATTGTAGAACCTGGCACTAGTGGACAGTGTATTGGCAGCCACGTAGTGTCGCCGAGTAAGATGTCTACACATAAGAGTAAGTCTAGAAAGTCAAGCTCATCATCTATTATAGCTAGAAAGAGACAGCTGGAGCTAGCGGCAGCGGAAGCAAAGGCACTTATAAAGATGCAGCTTATAGATAAGAAGCTCCAAGCGGATATAGCGGCACTCGATGAGGAACATTGTTCTCAAGCGGATGAAGGTGAGGTGCGTAGCACTAATAGTGAAGTAGAGAGATGGTTGGAGCGCAGCCACCACGAAAGTTTAGCACAGCCCGTCCAGCAAGATGGTCACGATTTAGGCGAGCTGTGCCCGCCCGCCGCTGGAGGCGGTGGCACTGTAAGCACTGTTCAAATGCTGGCTAGCGCACTGAAAGATATTGCAGCTATCTCCAAAAGCAACGCACCAAATACCAGATTGCTTAGCCGTATCAGCACTCAGAAGGATCTACCGGTATTTGCGGGCGACCCACTAGAGTGGCTACACTTTAAACAGGCCTACACTGAGTCTACAGACGTATGTAACTTTACACCTAGAGAAAATCTGTGGAGGCTGCGTAGCTGCCTACGTGGACCGGCGAAGGAAGCTGTAACAGCTCTATTAATTAGCGCCACCACTCCCGACACGGTAATGTCTGCACTTGAGCTACAGTTTGGAAATCCGGACGTAATTATTTCCAGAATAGTGCATGATATTCAGAAGCTACCTGCTATGTCACAGGAATATCATAAAGATATAGTTAAGTTCTCAGTCAAAGTTCAGAACTTCGTAGCAGCAGTTATTTCAATCGGCGAAGATGAGTACCTAAAAAACATGAACATTATGTCGGCTATATTGTCTAAATTCCCCACGGTTTTACTTTCAAAATGGACGGACTACAGTTATCCTCTTATAATTGAAGGCTCCAAGGCTAAACTGGTTATACTTTCAGACTTTTTAAGGGAAGAAGCCGTTAAAACAACAAAAACCGCGGTGAACATTAATTGTGCTAAGCCCGAACAAAGTAGTTTTAAGCGTAAGTACAATGAAAACTACGCGAATAGATCCCACAACGTATTACTACAAAGCGAATCAAGCACGGATGATACGAAATGTCGATTTTGCCGCCGCGGGCCGAAACACGATTTACCGGATTGTAAGGTGTTCAAGAAAGCGCTTCGAAAAGACCGTTGGAGTCATGCTAAGAGGTACGGTATCTGTTTTCAATGTTTGAAGGTACCACGAACGAGTCACAGCCGTGAAACTTGCCCTGCGAAGAAGTGTGGAAAAAACGGGTGTGAATTAGCACATCACGAACTTTTGCACTACGAGTTTAATCGCAATAGTTCGCTACAGGAAAATAATACCCCCGCGTCTGAATCGATTGAACAACAACCGATCGCGGAAACGCAACAAATAACTCATATTAAAGATGACTGTAGCCGAGTACTTCTAAAAATTATAAAGGTACAAGTACACGGGCCGCAAGGAATCGAGACAACTTCAGCGTTGCTTGATGATGGATCGACTATTACGCTGGTTAGTTCAGAACTCGCCGCTCGAGTCGGCCTACATGGTTCTAAGAAATGTATGCGAGTATGCGGCGCCTGGAGTGGACACGTGGTCGAGCGTTATTGCGAAGTTGTAGAATTAACTGTAACTAACAGAGATGGGCAGCCGTTTAAGTTTGAAGCGTACAGCGTTGGAAACTTAGAGCTGCCAGCGCAGGATACTTCCAATTTATGCACGGAACGATACAGGCATATTTCTGAAATTGAAAATAAAATAACTCGTCAATACTCTAAGCCGCAGATATTGATAGGGCAGGACAACTACCATTTATTGTTACCACTACAAGTACTGGAAGGTAAACCAGGGGAACCGTTTGCTACTCTTACTCCACTTGGATGGTATCTTCATGGTTGTACCAAAGCGCACGCTTCTCGTAGTCTATTGCGCTCCACCCTGCTGCTCAGCACTAACCACCACGACTTGGATATCGAGAGCGAGTGCTTACTCCGAGAGATGCATGAAGAAGTCCAACGTTCTTTCGCTGTTGATTCCCTAGGTGTTACTGTTGCACCTCGAGAGAACGCCGATGACCTGCAAGCTAAGGCTCACTTGGAAAAAACAAGTAAATTAATAAACGGAAGGTGGCACGTTGGTCTAACATGGAAAAATTGCGATGCTAAGATGCCTAACTCTTTTCCTTCCGCAATGTCTATTGAGATTTTTATAAGAGTTCGCTGTGAAGCTAAGTTATTAAGAAGTACTGAGCTATGAAATAAGAACACTTTCACTACATATTATTATTTAATATACATTTAAGTTAATTTATAATAATTTACATTATATCGTTCATTGTTACACGGTAAGGTCACGGACAAGAAGAGGACAAAGATTAGAGAACAATCATAGATATTCTAGATATGTCAAAGATCATAGATTATAATATTATGGGGCATACATACAATCTAACACTTCCCCTTATGCCATATAATATTATATGCAACATAGTAACTACATAAAACAAAATGCATACAAGAATATGTCAAATATGTAATACACATAAACACTCTACCATGTAGAAACAGTAAGCGTCAGCTTTACATTAATACAATGCAAGTCATTTATTATATAAATAATACAAAATTCTACTATGTAGAGATAGTAGGCATCACTCTTACATTCATATTCTCAATGAAGCTACAATGTTTCTGTACACACAAAGGTTTGGTCAATACATCAGCTATCATCTTGTCTGTAGATAGATACTTTACTGAAATAGAGTCATTCTTAACTAAATCTTTCACAAAATGATATCTAATATCAATGTGCTTCGTCCTTTTGTGACAAAATTCCTTACATTCTAAAAGCTTTTGTGCGCTTTGATTGTCATTAAATACAATGCAAGGAACATTTCTATTTGCTATTTCAGAAAGTAAATTCTTTATAAAGCAAATGTCTTTACAAACGTCACCTATAGCTAGGTATTCCGCTTCTGTACTCGACAGTGCGACACAGCGTTGTTTACGAGATTCCCAGTTTATGGTATTATTTCCCAGCTTTACGACATACCCAGTATAAGACTTTCGGTCATTTTCGTCATTACCCCAATCGGCATCGGTATATGCCCTTAAATCACAATTAACACTTTTTATATAACATAAAGAGTAGTTAATTGTACCAGCTAAATACCTAAGTATACGTTTCGCCGCAATCCAATGGGATCTGTCGAAACTGTTATTAAACTGGCTCAACTGACTACAAGCAAACGTTATATCTGGTCTAGTACATACAGATAAATACATAAGTCCACCCAACAGTTGCCTATAGTCATAGGTTTCATCCTGTATACAAGCACTTTTATCTTTGGGTACAGTAAGTTTTGAATTTAAAGCCATAGGTGTAGCAATAGGTTTACAATTTTGCATATTAAAACATAGTAACAATTTTTTAATATACTCAGTTTGATCTAAACATAAAATTCCTTTAGACATGTCTCTAGTGACTCTCATGCCTAAACAGTTTTTCAATGGACCTAGGTTTTTAACATTAAATTCTTTCTCTAAAATAGTAAGCAATTGGTTCTTTATAAAACTATTTTTAGAATAAAAAACATAAAAATCGTCCACATATAAGGCAACAATTACAGAGTCATTTTGTGATCTTTTTGTATAAATACATGGTTCACATAGACTGTTTGAAACCATTATTAACTAGTACACCATTTACTTTTTCATTCCACATTTTACTCGCTTGTTTTAAGCCATAAATGCTCTTTTGCAAAAGACAGACCTTATCTTTATTTTTACTATCAGAAAACCCTTCAGGTTGCTCCATATAAATAGTCTCATTAAGGTCACCATTTAAGAAAGCTGTATTTACATCAATATGATCAATATTTAAATCATATTCATTTGCTAAAGAAAATAAAATTCTCATAGATGAATGGCGCACAACAGGAGAAAAAGTTTCATTATAGTCTATTCCCTGCTTTTGAGTAAAACCTTTGGCTACTAGCCTCGCCTTAAATCTATCGAATTTTCCATTAGCATCATGCTTTACCTTATACACCCACTTACATTTAATAACATTTTTGTTAGTAGGTCTATCTACCAATCTCCATACCTGATTTGAAACTAGGGAGTCATGTTCAATTTGCATTGCAGTCATCCAATCATCACGATATGGTGACACAATAGCATCTTCATATGACTTGGGTTCCTCAAATGAGGTATGCTGAGTTAACATTGAATAATCATAATCTCCGTACCTTTGTGGCGGACGTCGCTCACGAACAGAGCGACCAGACAAACCCATTGCAGCATCACTGCCTGGTTGTACAGCTTCCCCTCCATGTGGCGCGTAGCTAGACAGTGTGAGACGCTCATCACGTCCACCATCGGCAGACTCACCCCCGGAGACAGGTTCACTCTCGCTCAGTGTCTGGTTGTCATCGCTATCGACTCCGTCTGAAACATTAGTTGAAACATTGTCAATTTCACTATTATCAGAACATTCCACATTAGTATTGCAATTATCAATTTACATTATATTATTATTAGATGAATTGTCATTTAAGATAAAATAATGATTATTATTATTCAAATTATTACAATTATTAGGCCCATTATTATAATAAAATTTATTCTCTATAAAAGCCACACTACGGGACAATATCACAGTATTAGGACTAGATGGCTCGCTTAAACGATAGCCTTTAGTTACTTCACTATACCCAACAAATATTGCCAATTTTCCTTTGGCATCTAACTTGCGGCGTTTCTGTGATGGGATCAGAGAGTATGCAATGCAGCCAAAAACCCGGAGATGGGTGAGGTCTACCTTGGACCCCGTCCATACCTCCTCAGGCATACGTCCTGCCAAAGCAGTAGTAGGGGACCTATTTTTTAAATATATAGCAGTCATGACTGCTTCTCCCCAATAACGCTGGCAGAGACCAGACTCATTTAGCATACATCTGACCTTGTCAAACAAAACCCTATTAAGGCGTTCGCTGACCCCGTTTTGCTGTGGACAGTAAGGGACTGTACTTTGATGTACAATTCCTTCCCTTTTCAAATAATTAGAGAAATTTTTATTTATATATTCACCACCGTTATCGGACCTCAGAACTTTAATTGATAGCCCCAACTGTTTCTCAACATGTGCTTTAAAAGTAATGAAATGTGACATTACCTCAGATTTTTGCTTCATTAAATAACCGAAGGTCTTTCTTGTATAGTCATCTGTGAATGTGACTAGGTATCTCGCCCCTCCCCAGCTTGGCTCCTGCATTGGCCCACAGACGTCGCTATGTATAAGTTCAAGTGGTTGTTTAGCTTGTGTTGCCTGGCCTTTGGGATAAGATGCGGCCGACATCTTCCCCTCAAGGCAAGCCGTACAGCTTTTTAGGTCTTCATCCTGAAACATTATACCACATGCACCATCACCATCCCGCAAACCTTTCATACCTTGGAGATTAAGGTGACCTAGACGTCGGTGCCATAGTTCTGCTGACAAGCCTGTTGCTATTGTGGCTCTCGGTGATTCCTGGCTACCTTCCAGGAACAAGGAGTGATCCATTGGCGAGAATTTGTTAGTATTCACATATATACATGCATTTAGTTTAAACAAACCATTACAACACACAGCATATGCAATTGGGTTATCAATACCAGTGGTTTTACTCTTCTTGTCATAAATTTGACAGCCTTTACTATCAAAAATAACTTTATGGCCACTCTTAACTAATTTTGAAATGGAAATTAAATTACAAGACAACTGGGGAACAAACATAACATTGGACAACAATAATGGACTTACGTGCTGTTTGAATCTTAAATCAATTTGCCCTTGCCCTTCACAATTTATAACTTCATTATTCGCAATAGTAATAGGCTGATTACATGGTGCGAAATTATAAAGAAGTCTATTATCATTTACCATGTGACTACTAGCGCCACTGTCAAGAATAAAAACTTGCGAAGGCAAACGAGCTATTAACGCAGAGGCTAGACTAGTTGTCTCTGTGCCAGCAGACCTTGGATTTTTCTTCATTCGCTTCAACTTGAAACACTGAGATTTTCTGTGGTTTTTCTTCTTACAGAATTCACAAAATAAAGGAGCTGCTTTCTTCGTTACGTAAGCAGCAGTGTCTTCCAATGAAGTCTTCCTCGAATATTCCTGAAGCAGACGAGCTTTGACAAGTTCACTCGTTATTTGATTTGTCACTGTTGCCGTCGATAGTCCTGATACAAGGGTGTCATATTGTGATGGTAATCCACTAAGGAGAATTTCAGCTATCTCTGCATCTTCTATTGTTCTCCCGATGTCGTGGAGTTGCTGAACCAGTGTGGTGACATCTTCAATATATGCACTCATTGAACTATAAGCAGTAAAGTCAACACGATGCAACTTTCTTAACAGTAAAACACGTCTATATAAGCCCCTGTCTTCAAATACCTCGGAGAGATTATTCCAAGCTGCAGCTGCCGATGTAGCGTTTCGTACATATTGATATAATTCCTTCTTCACAGATAAACAGATGCGTGCAAGCGCGCGCTGTTGGCGTACCACGTCGCTGTCCTGTCCCTCAATGACGTCCCACAATCCTTCAAGTATTAAAATATTCTTGATGGAAAATTTCCATGTATGGAAGTTTGATGAACCTTCCAATTTTTCAAAGCTCGCTACGTACGATGTCGCGTGACTCGTAATCGATGGCGATGAATCCATTTTAATAAGAGTGATACACTGAAGTTATTTAGCCTTCCGGACACAGAACGTTTCGTAGTGATGTGATCTTACTTTTCTTGAATATATTTCAAAGAAAGCCGGTTTATTTTTGAAAGCTCAGCTCACAAATTATTATGTTCAAAATGGCTTCTTGATATGCTGGTCCGCATAACCTATTGAGATTTTTATAAGAGTTCGCTGTGAAGCTAAGTTATTAAGAAGTACTGAGCTATGAAATAAGAACACTTTCACTACATATTATTATTTAATATACATTTAAGTTAATTTATAATAATTTACATTATATCGTTCATTGTTACACGGTAAGGTCACGGACAAGAAGAGGACAAAGATTAGAGCATGAAGGTAGCAAATACATGGAGGTGCCTTACCTACAAAAATCGGGTGCATACCTACAGAAAAAAACTCATAAAATGGCCGCCCATTAGGGAGTGTGCTTCGAAACTATCGACATCGATAAGGAGTGAAGCGATAATCAAGCATTCATGTATACGTAGTATTTATAGGTTATAATAATTACGTAACGTACGTTTGTACTCTATCAGGTACATATTATTCGCGTGGATTTAGGTTTTTAAAGATCTTGGAATATCCAAACAGTTTCGCTGCCGTTTTGTGAAATTGAAAGAGATCACCATATATAAAAAAGTACTCATTGATAAATTATAATATGTATCAATCGTTTGTTAATTATAAACCACTATTTCTTTTCATTAAAAGAGCAACTTGCTGGCTCATAGTAGTAGAATTTCTTTCTATAAGCGGTGGTAGAGTCGAAACATGACGTGCTTAGCATGAGACAGCTATCTGCATGCCCTACATATAAATAAACAAATATAGAATACTAGTTGACCCGGCGAACTTCGTACCGCCAACTTATATTTTATATAAATAAAACAAATAAACTATCCTAATAAAAAAAAACTATCCTATCTTTCAAATTGGACTAAATTACAGATAGTAACGAAGTTTGATCAAAATCACTTTAATTTAAATTTAATTTTGTATCACACAATATATTATTATCACACAAGTTAAATAGTTTAGGAGTCCATCGTGGACAAATAACGTGACACGTAATTTATATATATTACTAGCTGACCCAGCGAACTTCGTACCGCTTCTTATCTATATAAATAAAACAAATAAACTATCCCAATTCAAAAACTATCCTATCTTTTCAGTTGGACCAAATTACAGATAGTTACGAAGTTTTATAAAAATCGGTTAAAATCGGTAATTGAATTGCACAGGGATTATTATTAAATCCACCTCTTGCTCTTACCGCAGAAAAGAAATGTATCACACGATCTTTTCATATTTTATGTAGAGGGATGTGTGTTATATTTATATTTTCCACGCCTATAGCACCCATCCATTTTTTTCTTTAAGTTTTCACTAGCCGGAAACGACAGCAGAAAACACGGACATTATCATCTATTATATAGAGGTATTAGATTCTAGCATTTATTATTTATGTGAAGTATTAAAATAACCGGACAAATGATATAAATTTCAACTATAAACACCAAACTTCTTGTATTATCTGATAATATGGTGATGAGCAGTACCTAATGCATTAGAATTTATTCAAGTCGTTTAACGTCACCTATAATAATATCGACAAGTCGATACTCCATTGACACAAATCCAATAACACGCAACTACTTGACAGGCTGACAGCTGAAGTTCAACCAATAAGAGTGAATACATAATGTGTTGTACATAAGGCTCATAAAATGGCGGATGGCACCCGGCTTGACTAGTAGTTACTTTATATACTTCATCTCCATCTATTTCCTACCTACCATGCAAACCTACCATGGATTAGAAAACAATCATAGATATTCTAGATATGTCAAAGATCATAGATTATAATATTATGGGGCATACATACAATCTAACAATGTCGAGGTTGAAAGGTGTAGAAAGAAAGATGCAGGCTGACAATGGATATGCTATGCGATATAAAGAGAGGATCGATCACTTATTTCAGAACGATTTTGCTAAAGAGATATCAGACGTATCTACGAGTCCAAGAACCTGGTACTTACCTCATTTCGGCGTCGATAACCCAAACAAAAAGAAGCTACGCTTGGTGTTTGATGCAGCCGCTAAATACCAGAATTTAAGCCTTAATGATTACCTGCTAAAGGGCCCAGATCTACTCGTTTCACTTCTAGGTATTTTGATGCGATTTCGAGAACAGAGAATTGGGATATCAGGCGATATAAAAGACATGTTCCTAAGGATAAAGATTCTACCCGAAGATCAAGACGCTTTACGTTTTCTGTGGCGTGACAACCCTAAGGAAAAATTAAAAATCTGTGCTATGACATCCTTAATTTTCGGCGCGAACTGTTCACCTTTTATTGCTCAGTTCATTAAAAACAAAAACGCACAGAGATTTGAGTCATCAAACGCGGCCGCCGTACGAGCGATCTGTGAGCAGCACTACATGGATGATTATATCGACAGCCTTCATAGCGTAGACGAGGCGAGAGAAATAGTAAAAGATATTTCATTCATTCACGGTCAAGGCGGTTTCGAGATAAGAAATTGGACTAGCAATCGCGAGGAAATCTTGGCGTCCCTCCCAACAGAAGCTTTAGGACCTACAACAGTAAGGTTCAATATTGAACAGAACTCAGAACGTACTTTAGGTTTAATATGGTTCCCTAAAAAAGACGTTCTAAGTTTCGATGTATCATTCAAGCGCATTCCCGCTACTATAGTCTCGGGCGAGAAGATACCTACGAAACGAGAAATGCTACGAGTTATAATGTCGATATTTGATGTGTTAGGATTTTTGTCGCCATTTACTATTAAAGGCAAGATATTATTACAAGAAACATGGCAAACTGGTATCGACTGGGACGAATCACTTGCAAGTGAACTTTATGTTATGTGGACTGAGTGGTTAAAATTGCTTATGGATATTGATCAAGTTAGCCTACCGCGTCATTATCTAGCAGCCACGCGTGTACACGATCGTCAAGAAGATGCAGTGGATGCACCGAATCTACTAGCAGGCGTGTACGAACAATTAGAATTGCATGTTTTCTGTGACGCTTCGCCGAAAGCTATGTGCGCCGTCGCTTACTGGCGCTGTAATGACAAACATAGGAGCGTCGCGTTTGTTGCAAGCAAATGCAAAGTGGCGCCTGTAAAACGATCGCTATCGGTGCCACGGCTTGAACTTCAAGCAGCTGTATTGGGGGCTAGGTTAGCGGACACTATAATCAAGCAACATAGAATCAAACCACAGAGAAAATATTTTTGGTGCGACTCGACTACTGTGCTGCACTGGATAAAAAATAACGCGCGAAATTATCAAACGTTCGTAGCTCATCGACTAGGGGAAATTAATGAACTTACCTGTTCGAATGAATGGCGCTACGTACCTACTAAATTGAACATCGCAGATGCCGCGACTAGAGAAGTTTGCGATATGAAGATTTTCAGCGGCGAGTGGCTATACGGACCGTCGTTTCTTTCACGCGACGAGAATGAATGGCCTGAGGACATGTTAAAAGTATCTACGTCAAATCAAGATATCACAGAATCTGTGGCTATAACAGAAAGCACTGCTGTATGCTTACCTGCCTGTCCGGACCCTGTGAGATTCTCGTCATGGCTACGTCTACTGAAATCTACTTGCGTAGTATTATCATTTGTGGATAAGAAATGTAAGAAGCTTACCGGTGAAATTGATGGTGTTATGATGAAACGCGCGGAACAACTGTTAATGAGATACGCACAGGCGCAATCATTTACTGAAGAACTCGAACACCTGAAAAAAGAAAAACCATTAGATAAGAAGAGTAAGTTACTTACCTTAACACCGTTCCTAGATGAGCATGGAATTCTACGGGTGGGTGGCCGCATCGACGCTGCAACTGAAATCAAGAAAGAGAGGAAGAAACCTCCGGGAAGTCCGCACTGGGGCGGGCCATGGAAACGCTTAGTTAGAAGCTACAAGAGGATTAAAATGAAAGAACGAGCATCAAGAAAAGAAATGTTGATCACTTTGATATCAAAAGTGGAACAGATGGCCAAAAACCGTCCACTCACTCATGTATCTGTGGAACCCTCAACCACAGAAGCCATAACTCCTAATCAGTTTGTTTTAGGTACTTCCTCAAACCTCACGTTGGTCGAAGCATTTGTCGACTCACACCTGTTCCTGAGGAAGCAGTGGCCCACTTCACAGCTCCATGTCAGCCAGTTCCAGCACGGCTGGGTCCTGCGACACCCTTACCGTGGCGCCGAGGTCGTCGTCGAAGCAGTGCTGCCATACAAGGACGGGCGCCTACGAGTCGTGGACGAGGCGCCGAAGTCGGGGCTGCTAAGAAGACTGATGGCACGCGTCGCAGTGCTGCCAGTTGGAGAAGAGTGCTGAGCCCAGCACTGGGGCGGGCTATGTTAGCGACGCGAAGATAAACCTCTTTGTAGTGTCACATATTTATAAGAAAAAATACCTATTAAAAAATAAATGTAGACAGATGTCATAAGTGAGAAAAATTTTCCGCTGCAAATTATAATGCTGAAGAAATGCTTGACTTTTTATTGAAACTATCCGCTACACTACTTATCCTATGGGTTTTTAATAAGAAGTATTATACTTCTCTCCAACTTGTAGAGAACTATAATAGTCCTCTACAAGTTGGATAATTCATGCTTTATGTAGGTAGGTAACTTTATTACCTTGTCTAAAGTTGTCTACTGTTATTTCTGTTAAACCTGTCTATTGTCATCATCATCATCATTAGCTACCCATCAACGGCTCACTACTGAGCGCAGGTCTCCTCTCAGAAAAGGGTTATAGTAGGCCATAGTCCACCACGCTGGCCCAATGCGAATTGGCGGACTTCACACACCTACAAGAACATTATGAAGAACTCTCAGGTGTGCAGATTTCCTCACGATGTTTTCCTTCACCGTTGAAGCAAGTGATATTTAATTGCTAACTTTGGATCAAATCCCGAATTTATGGCCACGAACTTACTAACTCTCAGGAATGGCGCTAGATGGCGCGACGCCAATACCGCATTAATTTCAGTTTTCACGTGCCTAATATTTCATCACAAAGTTAAACTAGAAACTTGAAATTTTCACAACATTAGGAGACCATTGACTTTAGTAATCAGTATCAATTACAACTTAGTACCTCAAGCCGTTTCTGAGAAAAAACGTTTGAAACACGGACAGACGGACGGAAGACGGAGCGAGCCTTTAGGGGTTCCGTTTTTGTTTCGTAATCCACTAGCCACTAGGTAGGTATAGGTACCTAATTGGTTAATAGCTGATTTTTGCTTGATTTAGGCATCAAGTGGTAGGTATAACTTTTTTACCTATTCTACAAAAATTATAATACCTAGATAGAAGAGAAGAAACTACCTCTTAGCGATACATGGCAGCGATTTAATTTTCAAAGACCCTAAATTAAATACAATTATTAAGTGAGATGTCACATTTCTTTCACTATTAAATTATTAAAGTAAGTTACTTTACTACTTACTACGCACTTGAAAGTCGGATTTTTTGAATAAAATATTTTACTCACATATTTTTAACAAAAAATACCTACCTATGGGGCCAGCGGGGATCGAACACACACCCTCTTTTTTTTTAAGTCCTTATAATTTGTACAATAGTTGCTCGACTTATGAACTCTTGTTATTTTATTAGGAACACGGATTTTGAATATGTTACAACAACAGAAAGTAAAACAGGAAGTAAAGTTAAATCTGCCGCGGTGTCAAAGCCGAGTCGTTGACACGGATAACATTTAACATGTGAACTCGCAGACGAATCATCTAAAAAACAATCTAAAAATGATCTCAACTCACCGCGTTCTCTCCGCTCTCTCGTCTTTTCGGGACCACCGTCCATCAGAAAGGTCAACTCTTTGATATTGAAACTGCATTTTTCCCGTTCTCTACTAAGATCTTCGTTTATTTTTGCCATTTACGTATTTATTATAATTTATCACAAAACACGTTCGCTTGACGCGGTTTACTTTCGCTGAGTGCGAAGTGTGACTATGATTTCCACTGATTATTGAGCCTATACCTACTGTGTTAGAAGGCGACTACGATGTAGGTATTGTAGTCAAGATGTAGCATTATGTCAGTAGGTACTATTATAATATATTCTGTGACTATGTATAAATTATAGTGCTATGCTTGTGCATTGCATTGCCCATTTTACGTGGTATAGTGAACGCCCCATACCTACCTATCTACGCACTGATATAAATGTAGCTACGTTAATTATTACGTCATTATTAACGGCTGAATTTAGGGCAAGGCGCTAAATACCTACCTAGATTACGTAGGTACTCAATCGTCCTTTAGGTAGGTATAGTAGGTAATAAAATAAAATATTTAAAATCAACAATTTCTGCTTTCCTCAGCTAGCCGCGCACATAAGGGCAGGTTTCACTGTTAACGCAAAAATGCTCCTGTGCATTCTTAGAATTAAACGCCATTATTTTCATAATTTTAGGTAGGTATTATGTATATTATACAACCTGCGGCCCAGCGAATCTATTAACCATCGTCTTACTAATATCACAGAATATAATAGTACTAAGTACGTACTAATATGCAAATGCACGAGTGTGTTTGTTTGTCCTTCAATCACGCTGCAGTAGAGCTACGGATCGACGTAATTATTTGCATGGTTATTTATTTAATGGAGGACCGATTGACCGAGAGTGACATAGGCTACCTACTTTTTATCCCGGAAAAATCAGTTCCGCGGGATTTTAAAAACTAAGTAGGTAAATCCACGCGGACGAAGTTTTTGTATATACCTAGTAATAGGTACTCTATATTTACACTCGGTAGTTGGGTACCTAATTCAGAGGGGCTATTCTCTGTGGTTAAGGAAAACAATGGAAAGTTGCTAAGAACTGTCAAACTCGCATTTCTTTTATTAAATTATGTATAGTTATTAAACTTTCGTTATCTACTGGGAATTTGGGTCCACTCTAACAAGCTCGAAGATCCACGCCACGAAAGAAGTCGCCTAGAAGGGAGTGGCAGCGATCGGCAATCCTTCTGCACGCGAGTTATATGCACGGGGACTTTAGTGGCGTGGCCAGTAGGGCTATCATGTGCGCCACGAGAAAAGTCTACTTATTTACTCGTGAATCTCGTCGGGATATCACGAGAAAACGGGTTGACAAAATGTTCTTGTGGCCATGTTAGCTCTAAAAAATTAGAAGTTAGGTTCCCCTAAGGAACAGGCCCTATTATATTAATTTATTATTATTAATTTTTAAAATTGTAAAAACGGATATCATGAGCACGTAGATTAGATAATATATAGAAGCATGGGCTTCTTTCTGCGTCGTGTTCCCGATGTCAGAGTATGTATATAATAATCACTTCGTTTAATAGCCGGAACCGACGTCCCCGGATAGGAGGGAAAGCAAAGACCCGAGATTTATTCGAATTTCGAGCTCACTCAAAGGGGAAAGAAAAAACTACGAAATGAAAAACATTTTTGTATATTTTTTTTGTATATTTATTATCTAAGTGTTCACTTCTTGGCGGTGACGGCAGCCTCGTCCTCGCGTGCGAAGGTCTGCAGTAGCTCCTCCTTCTTGGCGGCGATACGCTCTTCGCGGCGTTTGCGCGCCTCCTTCACGCGGTTGCGGCGCGCTTCCGCTTGGTCACTGCGGACAATTTTTTTTTTATTAAAAGATAAGGGTTGTGTTCCGATATACACTGCGAGCACTGCTCAGTGCTCTCACAGCTCACTGGTATAAAAATCGACTGCCAGTACCCTAGAGAAATATTTGACGTCATAAATCGTCGCCGTTATTGTACTGTGAGCACTGGCACTTCCAAGGTAAGGTGCTCTCAGTACTTTGATCACGAGATCAAAAAATAGAACAGCGGAAAAATGGGGATGACAGTATACTGGACTGTGTTCCATTTTAAACAGTAACCAGTATAATAGCAAACTAAAAAGGCTTCACAGTATACTGGCAATTGACGTCACACCTTACAGTGGTGCAGTGTATTTCGGAATCAATGAAATTATGAACTTATCTCATGAAATAGGATTCATGGATTGTAAAAAACATATTTATGTTTGTATTTTGAGCAAGATATTTATTTTGAACTATAAAATACAGCAATCTGCCATATTGGATTGAATACCAATCAGAGTGATGTAATCACACATGTATCTTCAAACTTTGACAAACTACCTACTAAAAAACATAGAGATAACGTTACAAACGACGCCAAGACACCAGGTAGATTTTTTTCGTGAATTTGTGATGATGGTGGACAATGATGGGAAGAAAATGATGTCCTCCCGACCGAATCCAGTCACTGCGGCCAACCTCCTTAGAGGGGATATTATGGTGCACAAGTGTGTGAGCAAACACAGGTGCACTCTCTATTCCCTCACTCTCATAGTCCGATGGGACAGAAATCCGACACAACCAGAGAGAGATCAGACGCAGGACCGACTGCTTTACATGATCATGATGAAAAGCACTGATGAGTGCAATGAAAGTAGTCAATTTGACGATCGCATTGACCTCTGACTGGCTGAATTGTTTTTATTCCCATGGGAACTCTTACATTTTCCAGGATAAAATGTAGCCTATGTGTTCAATCCTAAGCCTTCAATCCAAATTTCAGCAAAATTGGAAAGAGTAACAAACATCCATCCATACATACACCCATACATCCATCCTCACAAACTTTCGCATTCATAATATCAGTAGGAAGTAGGATTATAATATTTATCTACTGACTGTACATATAAAAAAAATACGTGTGGCACTCAGGGACTGCCGCGGTAAATCTATTGCATAGCATCTGTCGAACTGTAACAACGGTGTTAGGTTTATTTTCGTTACGGAATTTCTTGATTCGGTCGCCGCGCTCAAAGCCCGCGATAAAAGCTATGCAATAGCTTAAAATGTTAGCAATAAATGTAGGTAGTGTATAACGCACCTTAACATCTTAGTCCTAGCCTTCTCCGCCTTCTTCCTGTGGATGTACTCCATGAGCACACGCTTGTTCTTGAACACGTTACCCTTCGCCTTCATGTACAGGGCGTGGTACAGGTGCCTGTCAATCTTCTTGGCTGTGCGGTATTTCAGCAGCAGCTTACGGAGCACCCTCTGCCTTTGAACCCATAGTTCCTAGAAATATACAAAAATCTATGGAATTCAAAGAACACAAAATACATTAGCAATTAATTGGTAAGCAAATAATTAATTGAGATTAAGGTTTCTAACACTATTGTATTGAGGATTATAATATAACTATAATAATAATTAATCATACTAATATTATAAATGCAAAAGTGTGTTTGTTGGTTTGTCCTTCAATCACGCTGCAACAGAGCTACGGATCGTCGTGATTTTTTGCATGGGTATAGTTGAGGACCTGGAGAGTGTCATAGGCTACTTTTTATCCCGGAAAATCGAAGAGTTCCCGAGGGATTTTCAAAACTAAATCTACGCGGATGAAGTCACAGGCATCAGCAGTAAACTAATAATAAATGCTAATAATTAAAGTGTGTTTGTTAGCTGGTTTGTCCTGCAATCATTGAGCAACAGATAGTAATCTACTGAATTTTTTGCACAGGTACAATTGAGGACTTTAGCTTTCATCCCAAAAAACAGAGGGCTCCCATGGAATTTTTAAAAACCCCAAGTCCATAATGATGTAGTTGCGAATAATAACTAGTCATACTAATATTATTAACTAGATGATGCCCGCGACTTAGACCGCATGGACTAGGGTTTTTTAATTCCCATAGGAACTCTATAATTTTCAAGGATAAAACATAGCCTAAGTGCTCATCCTTGGTATGAGCTATCGCCATTTCAAATTTCAGCCAAATTAGTTCATTCATAGTGGCGTTAAAGAGTAACAAACATCCATCCATCCATACATCTTCTTTTGCATTTATAATTAGTAGGATGGGGTGCAAAAGAGTGTTTGTTTGTCCTTCAGTCACGTTGCAACAGAGCTACAGAATGGACATGATTGCATGGGTATAGTTTAGTACTTTTTAACCTGCAAAATCAAAGAGTTCCCACAGGATTCTAAAAACTAAATCCACATTTTCTTTTTCTTTTTTATTCGATGTCAAGCTGGTCCTTGACTGCAATCTCACCTGATGGTAAGTGACGATGCAGTCTAAGATGGTAGCGGGCTAACTTGGAAGGGGTATGGCTGTGAACATTCAACCCATACCCCTAATTGGTTTCTACGTCATCGCGCCGGAACGCTAAATCGCTTGGCGGCACGTCTTTGATGGTAGGGTGGTAACTAGCCACGGCCAAAGCCTCCCACCAGACCAGACCAGACAATTTAGAAATTATAAATTCCCCAATTGACCCCGCCGGGAATCGAACCTGAGACCTCCCAGTTATAAGGCAACAGCGCTCACTACTGAGTCAGAGAGGTCGCCACATGAATGAAGTTGCAGACATCAGCTAGTAACAAATAAATGCTGATGAAATGTCTGGAAAAGCTAGCATACAAAATCGCTTACTTTTTGCGGCATCCGAGCATTGGCTGTACCTCTTCTTTTACCGAACCCACAGTGACGACCTTTTCTCCTAGCCTCGGTGTTCTTGCGAACGCGGGCACGGGAGTGCACGGCAACAGGCTTCTTAATGACGAGACCATCCTTTATCATCTTACGGATGTTCTGTCCTGGAATATTAAGAGGCAGTTTACATTTTCATGCTGTTATCTAAGATTTTAAGCTCCATATGGGAGACTTCCACTCTGTTGAATACATATTAGAATAAATCAGTGTCTCATATTTCCACTAAATGTACAATACATTTAATGGAAATATGACACTTCACACATACATTAGAAAAGAATATAAGAATGAATGAATGAATTATGTATTACAAGTAAAACACAGGATACCCCAAGAGGTTTGGTACTCATTAAATTGGTATTATAAGTACTGGTATTAAACTTGATGGTGGGTTGGTCATATAAAGTACTGCAAAATGGCATTTCAAGTCTTTAGCAACTTACCAATGGTTGCCAAAGACAAAGAAGAATGGTTGACCAAACAAATAACAATATCAGATTTATCATAATAAATCTAGATTTGTAACTAGTTAATATTGCTAGTTAACATGAAAAAATTATAAGTATGTAGGTTAGGGTGGGTCACTAATGTATGGACTTTTTTTTATAATTTAATCATCTTTGAATAGTAATATTATGTTGTGTTAGGTCCTAACAAACAGTAATTGGCTAAAAAAAGTTAAATTAAGTCATATCTTTAGCCCGTGCGATGCGAACCCCATGCAATTCAAAGTTTTGGAAATTTTTGAAAAAACACCATTTATTTAAAATTACATATTTTAATACGAAACCATCATACATTACTATAAAATAAACTAATGTACATAAAATGCAAAAGCAATTAATATAGTGCAATATTTAGTTAAAAAACAATTAATTACAGTATTGTAACAAAAATTAACCTAATAAGTTATGGCTACAAAATCGTGCAATACCGAAGAAACAATAACGACCACAGTTTTTTGCCAGCATGGGCCAAATTTTTACTGATTTTGTTATTTTTTTCGTTTGCTTGTGAAGTGGAAAGTAAGTTTAGCATATCAGAAGAAGAAATATTGCCTTCAGAATCACTTGAAGATGACAAAAAGTCATGTTGTTAGATATCAGACTTTCAGAAATGTTCAAACAAGTTTTTTTAGCCTTAGAAGCTTTTTATAAATTATTTTTGTGCTTAAGCTGTAAGAACACGGTCTACTTCACTAATTTGCATCTTTCAATCCTGTCTTCACCAAAAACGTCTTCTCTTCTTTTGGTACTCTATTTTCTCTTGGAAAACAGCTAAGTTCAATTACGTTACATTTACATGAACAAATGTCAAACAAAATTCTGTTATTTTGTAGAATAATATTTTTCTTATTATTAGATAACTTTTCAATGATTTGATATGGTTTTCGCAATTTAAATAATGCACCAAAAAATAACTAAATAAATAACTGAATGACTCTCGTGTGTGAAAGGAGAGGAAGGGACGATTTTCTCCCCACATCTTCAACACTAGCTCGGTAATGTCTAAAAATGATGGTTCTTCAATAGTATTCTTGATTGTAAGTTGTAATCTATTCCATTCATAATATTTCATGACATCTTCGTAGGTCAGCAAGATATTGTCTTGAATATCTTCTACACACTCGATTAAAGGACACTGTTAACGTTGTCTTCTATTATCCATTCGCAAATTATTATTAATTAAAGAGAAAATAGTGTAACTAGTGATAACGTGGTACAGTGCCGTTATAATATACCTGATAAAATATATTTGATACATTAAATACTAAAACTTAACTAAAATAAATGCGCTAAGCGTATCGCTTACGACAATTAGAAGTGCACCAAATCAAAAATGTAAGTAAAAAATTGTGGGTGTTATAAACACAATGTCACTAAATCTCATTACTGCATAATAGTATGAATTATTGCCAAAAAAAAAAATATTTTTATTGGTTTAGTGCAGTAATTCCCAAAGTGGTCCAGGTGGACCCCCAGGGGTCCACGGGAGACTCGACGGGGGTCTACGTTGGCGTGACAGAAAAATGGGGGTTCACAATTCGTAAGCGGGGGTCGATAGTGAAGCCGCCGCCGACGCGCCGTCTGCAACGCTTGTTCAGACGTGCAAAGGGACCAAATACGACTTGTGGGTGGTGTGTGTGCTTGCAATCTTGCATGAACTTGTTTGATTCTTCACCAATATAAATACGAATGCCAAGAATAAACGTTACTCATTTGTTCCCGGAATTTCGGAGAGAAAAGTACCTAAAGTGAATCGATCTTAGTGATTGCCAGCGACGGAAAAAGTAAGTAGGCTGCCTTTTGCTATACATACTTTTATTTTATTTATTACTTATTTATTTATTTAGAACAGAAATCCGAGAAAGGTAGAACTTTTTGTCCCTAATTTATTAGTAATTGTTTATTTCCCGACTGTGTGGTGTTTCACTAATATAAGTCATCTTTATTATCAACCCAGCGAGGTCTCCTCTAAGAGAAGGGTTACAGGCCATAGTCCACCATGCTGGCCCAATGCGAATTGGTGGACTTCACACACCTTCGAGAACATTATGGAGAACTCTCAGGTGTTACGTGTACGTTATTAATGTTTAATTTTGATTGCAGGTACAATTATATTTTGATTTACTATACTTACTTAATATAATATTGTAAAATATGATAACAATAATAATAATTAATAGTTACTTACATAGTATTTGAATAAACACAAGAAAATATACTATTTTTTTATTTTTACCACTCTGAGTTTTCTAAATAAAATAAGTGAGAATTGATTGGTTTTTGTGCTGTGAGTAGATGTCAAAAATGTAAGCTTGAGAAGGAATCACTTCTTTTTGAATGGTCAACTTTACTTTTGACATCCACTCACAGCACAATCAATTAATTAATTTACCAATCAATTCTCTTTTTTTTTCAAAGAATGTTGTTTTCGTGGTTGGAACTCACTCGCAACGCCAATTTTCATAATTTATCTTCACATTTTTTGTCGACTGGAAATATGATAGAAATTTAGCTGCAGGGGGTCCACCGGAACCAGCAAACTTTTGAAAGGGGTCTATGAGCAAAAAAAGTTTGGGAACCTCTGGTTTAGTGTGTCGATATCTATCGTCACTATTTTATTAGTTTAATTAAACTTCTGGGTCGATGCGCGGGCTATTACACTTAAAATAAATTAATAACATTTTACACATTTCAAATTGAACTTGTAAGACAACATAATTTCACTATTACAGAAGGATTGGGGTAAAAAAAAAATTTTTGATCCACCCTAATTTAGGTACTGCAAATCTTTATTTCCAATATTATTGTTAAGCTTTTGTTTAGTATCCAGCCAATTTTGATAGCAAGCCATTGGAAGAATGCTTTTTGCTATTTTTGGTTACAAAATACATTTTCTTGATAATTACTTACATAAATATAGATTTTCTGAATTTAAAAAATTAGGGAATGGAATACGACGAATACAAAGACAGTATACTTACGGGAGTTGGTGTTGGCGATTTCATTGATTTCATTTGGATCCAACCACACTTTCTTTTTACCACATCGCATAACAGAGGCTGCGAGCCTCTTCTGCAGCTTTAGCGAACTGAAAACCAACAAAAACTTTTGAAGACCACATGGTTTTTCACCATCGAAGATTTTGTCAATCACATGGCAGAAGATGTTTAACTTTGGGTGCTCAAATGTATGATTATTTTAAAGCTAAACATTTGTATAAACTGATTAAAAAATATTTCATTGCATAATATTCGATAATATAATTTTTATTTTAGAAAACTAACCTCATCGTGACACGGTGAGTCCCAAAACCAAAACGCAACAAGAAAGAAGTATGGCGGACTTTTGACAGCAGATCAGCACAGTGCTGCCAACTGCTAGCTTTACATAGTTGCTAGACATTTTTCAAAATGTTGCTAGATTGCCAGTTTTACCCCAAAAAGTTGCTAGATTATCAAAATGTTACAGTAGGTTTAGGTCATTTATACCATGGAACTAGGATTTGCGACTACGATGATTTGTATATTCATCTAACAAGAGAGTCAAAAATGTCTTGTGTACCGGTGTACATGAATCATTGAATAAAAAAATTAAGTAAAAATTAATCAATTAAATATCTTCCTCTTTAATTGATTAATTTTTAATTAAGGGTTTTATTCAATGTCCATGGCTGGGGTTTAGTATCTTGCACTGATTTCGAATATTATAGTAGTCGTTTCATTTGGTGTCATCCTAAAAGATTATTATCTAAAAACATTATTCCATACGACAAAACTAAAAAATAAAGTTTTATTTAATTAGAAAACATTAAATAAAATAGCTATAATTCCGGTCATGACTCATGGTCACGTGATCGAAAACGTTCCGTGATCTCGAATGACGTCACAGTCCACACCACCTATGGGATGTGGAATTGTCATTGTTTGAAATGTGAACTGTGACGTCATGAGAGCAAATGGAACGTTTCGGCGGCAATTTATTCTTTTGAATTTATTTCTCGATTTTTATGAAAAATACTGAAAATTATGCCGAAATATACGTTTTGTTAGCTTCAGCATAGCATTATTAACAATTTAAGATGATTTTCTAAAAGTAGTCAAATACCCTATTCTTGGGTCTAACTATCAACTTCATAATGTAGTAGAATCTGCAATCGGGCTTATATCTGCAAATTAA
Source organism: Oeneis ivallda (assembly GCA_029955525.1). NCBI lineage: Eukaryota > Metazoa > Arthropoda > Insecta > Lepidoptera > Nymphalidae > Oeneis > Oeneis ivallda. The sequence continues at coordinate 26,122,039 of JARPMR010000003.1, forward strand.
TACTATGAAAATCTAAAATACAATAATATTTTCCATGGTTCAAAGATTCAATCAAATTCAAATTTATTTATTTCACGTCGGCCAACCTTAAATATCATTCTTCTATGACTTTGAGTATTAAAATACTCAAAGTTCTATGAGGCCAACGTGTGACACGTCATGACTCTACCACCGCACTATGGGACCAAATGCTATGATCCGTCTCATAAATGGTTTGGACGAATGTTGTAATTCCAAAGCTTTTTCTATAGTTTAATAATCTTAAGTAACAGGACTTTTATGAATTATGTTAAAAAATAAAAATATTTTAATTCTAGGTATATAAAATTACTCTCAAACTTTGCACTTCGATATTTAGATCCAACCAAATAGCCCAGTATGAAAGTTTAACTTAATATTATTTTTAAGTTTTACAAGAAAGCTTTTCAGTATTATATATTTTTGGATTGCTTATAATCTCTTATTTTCAAATACGTTGTGATTATATTTCAAAAAATATTGTGTATTTTTTTATCAATTTTTTTAGTGACGTAAGGAAATTTTCCGTCTTTTTATGTTTCAACTGGAGGTGTCCTTGTTGCCGCAATCTGCCCGTGTTGAGTTAATCACTTTTTTGGATTCCTTAACTATTCAGTAATATAAGGAAATAAAAAAAACCTGCGTCATTGGTGCGCCATTTTGACCTAGAAGCAAAAATATCCAACAAGTGGAAAAAACAAATTCTATAAAAATTACGATTCTTCTTATTTCTGTCTATTAATGTCATTTTTGGGTAAAATAAAGTACTTTTTATTTTGTGATTAAAGTTTTGAAGGCAAAATAACTCAATTTAAAATTAATATTACTTATATTTTTGAAAACTAGCTGATACCTTCGATTTTGTCTGCGCGGAGTTAGGATTTTTGATGATGATGATGAATTCTTTAATTTTCCGGGATTAAATATAGCCTATGTGCTATTCTGATGTATGAGCTATTACACTATGAAGTTTCATCAAAATCCGTCCAGTAGTTTTTGCGTAAAAGAATAACATACATCCATCCTCACAAACTTTCGCATTTATAATATTAGTAGGGCATACATGACTCTATTTTTGTAGCTAATGATTATCATTTTAATCACAGGTATGATAAAAATATTGCAGTGAGGTTAGTGGACGAGGAAAGTAATGTAGGAACACATACAGGATAGGTTTTGGTTTATGTAATTTTTTAAATATTTTTTATCGAATAAATAGTTAGAATTCTTTTTATCATTTAAATAATACTTACTAAAAATAATATAATGAAAATAATAATTATTACTTAATTTTAATTATTTTAAATACCTTTAAGTAATATAATTTAAATTTTTTGTATGGAAAATTAAGTAATTTGATTTTTGACATGCTTTCACGAAATAAATATAATTTTTAAAATACTGGCGTTTAATTTTTCTAGTAAACAATACACTCAAGAATACGTGTACAAAAGAGATTACCAATTTTTGCCTTCCGATTTGGGAAAATGCGCAGGATTACAGCTTTCACAATAAGATTTAAAAATTAAGGCTTAATTTATTATGAATTTATTATTCCAAAAAAGGCCAAGGTTTAAAATATGTAAAAAAACAGTGTGTTTATTGCTTCCGCTTTCCTCCTTTCATCAAATCATTTTTAAATAAACACTGCTTTATAGGAACCTCTGTTCATCATACATCTAACTTTATTGATCTGACTGCTGTCATTTTGGTATCATTGCGGTTCTGAGTTCCTCGTTCTCGTGTTGTATAATAAAATAAACATTTTCGTTGCGTATACCTACTGTGTGATTATTGTGTTCTATTTCTAACAACTATTGCTATTCTATACGGACTGACATCTGCTAAACCATTACCATTGCTGTTCATAAAGGATTCATCTTTTTTGCACTACGATAAATAGATATTAAGATGTTGAGGTGCCTTAACTGTGGCATATCCATAAGATGGGTAAAAAGGCATATCACGTCGATTAACCTTGCAAGCAAGGCTCGCCCGATGTTTGGACAATCAGGTACCTAATATTGGACATAATATACTTGCATTGAAATAATGCTATTTAGCGATAAGTAAAGCGGGTTGATTATTTACTTTTTATGCATTGTCGTTGTTTGTTTTAGTTTAAGTATTCAATGTCTATTAAAATAATTTGTACAAAATTATAGTTTTATTATTGTGTAAGACCTATCCCTTTACAAATACTATAAAGCTTTATGTTTTATTCCTAGCAATATAGCGTGATAGCATTTTGTATCTATTTTCTGAGCAAATAATAGAAATTATTTTTTATAGCAACATTCCGCCTAGATGACGTCGAATAGTAGGTAGACAACCATTTTTTACATTTTAAACTTGATAGCCACAATGCCTAGCGCCATCTGGTATCGAAAGAGTTATCTCTGTTATCTGTTTATTTCGTGAAACTTTTCTTTATTTTTCTCAGTTTTCAGAGCCTTTAGACCCCTGAAACTTTTTTATCTGAAAACTATAGAATATAACAATTCCAAAAGTAAAATAATCTTTGCTGCACATTGATTTTTGAGACCTAGGCAAGCGCCCATAGTGCCACTGGTAATATCCTTTTCAATCCAAAATGTCGGGAAAAAAAAAGTTATCGATTTATGAGACGGAAAATATCGTTTGGTCCCATAGTGCACCGGTTCGGAAAGCGGATTCTGCTGAGAAGAGCCGGCAAGAAACTCAGCAGTTGCTCTTTTCAAAATAATCATTTAACAATATTAATAAGAAGCTATTACATTGTAATAAGTTTTTTATGCTACCTTGTGGGCAGCCGGATGCCAAGCCGATTTAACCTATGCAACTTTGTTAGAATAGAATAGCATATATACCTAATAATTCCACAGTCATTAATTAGTCAGAATATCGACTAATTTGTGAGTAACTCACGTCCAACTCGATGTTCTGACTTTTTAAACTGGACACTTTCAAGTAAAGATTTTTATGTAAACCTGTGAAGATGATACTGCCATTGGCACAATTAAAATGCCATAAGCCTTTTTTTGTCGTATTAGTTTACAAATTGCGAAAAACCAAAATAAATTTGAATTTCGCGGCCAGTTTTTTACCCGACTACGGCAAAGGAAGGGATG